>CM024762.1:6096456-6503040 GCA_014218235.1 Colocasia esculenta | reverse complement strand
TCTTCCTCGCTGCCGGAGGAGACCCCCGCCCCCTCGTCGCGCCGCCGCGCCGTCCGTGCCCGGAGCCCGTGCACGGAGGACGCCGTGCGTGGTGCCGTCGGCACCGCCATCATCCATGGGAGAGAGCTCCGTTGACGTTCGTGCCGCCGGCGGATCCTACTGTCAAGGTAGGGACCCCCTCTCCCTCTCAAGCGTCGACGGACCTTCCCCACCCTCTGTGCACCGCCATGAAAACCCCCCTCCTCTCCCTGCCTCCCGTTCTCTTCTCCCCTCTTTCTTTCTCTTTTGTGTACCTCGCCTTTGGGCCAGAGGTTTTCCGGCGAGGGGAGGGCCGCCAGCGCCGTCGCGCGTCCGGCGACCCCCCTTCGCCGTCGGCGCCAGCGCGACGCTGGCTGCCTGGCAGCTCCGCCCCTGCCGCCTTCCTCACCTCCCTGCTATGCAGGGGAGGCGTCAGGAGGAAGGGGGAGACTCCTGTGGCACAGCGTGCCCAGATCTGTGTGAGATCTGGGCGGCGCACTACGCCCCCGCCCCTTGGCGCGTTGCGCCAGGCAGTGGCCTGGGTTCCTATGCGGCGCATTGCGCTGGCAGACCCCTCTTTGGGCCCATTTGAGCTCCATTTTGGGCCGTTTTCGTGCCGTTTTCGAGCTGTTTTCGTGTGCTATCTTTCTGGCCGTGCCAGTGGGCCGACTCGGGGTTGGTGGCTATTTTGTCGAGCCGCGTGGTGGCTGGGCCCACCCGAGTCAGCTCCTACTGGGCCGGTAGTGCCTGTTGACCGGTCAACCAAGGACAGTCGTGCAGTGTTTTCAGCACCCGTCGGGGTGTTCCGAGGGTTGATCGACTGTCTGGGGTAGTAATATTTTGAGTCGTCGTACCGTGTTCCTCGATTTCTGGGCCTGCCCGAGTCGGCCCCGACCGGGCCGTTAGGGGCCATTTGACCGTTGACCCAGACAGTCGTGCTGGGGTTTCCAGCACCCGTGGGGTGAGTTCAGAGGGCCGACCGACTGTCCGGGTGGAATTACTAGCTTTTCGTGGTTGACCGTCAATCAGGTACTTTAGCGGATCCATTTCCGCAATGAGTTTCCGTTGCGTGCTTGTGACGCTTGTGCTGACTTCCTAGCACTGCGCCTTACTAGTCTTCGCCCGGTGTTGCGACACTTGAGGGCTTGTCCCAGCGCACGGTGCGCATTTGGGTTGTTACCGTTCCCCGGGACCCCCATCCTCGTGGGCCCGTTGAGGGTGGTCTCCGAGCCACGAGTGCGTCCGTCGAGCGTTTCTCCGGACGGAGGGGAAACGGTGTTGGACAGCGGCGTTGAATCGATTGTTGAGCTCACTTAGTTGGTCCGGGTCCCGCGTGTTTGGGGTGTCGCGGTGCGGGCCAGCTAGTCCGTTCTCACTGCCTCGCCTACACGGTTCCGGGCCGTGTCGGGAGGACAGGCGTGGGACCGTAGTCCGGCCAGACTACGGCTGTGGTTGTGTTTGTCCACGCGTCTCACTCCGCGGGAGGGGAGACCTGGACTCGTGGTCGAGTGGTAAGACGCGGTGGGCGCAGCTGACCACTAACTAGTAGAGGCTGGGTTGTGGCTAGTGTGTGTTGTCCACACGAGGGTTTTACGTGCTTGTGCAGTTGTGTGGTGTGCTCGGAGCACGTTACGAGGTTGAGACTGTGCGTTGTTGTGCCGTGTTGGCGGTACTTGTGGACTTGAGTACTTTCCGTTTATTATTTTGGTACTTGCACAGTTGTGTTATTGCTTTATATATCACCTGCTTAGTTAGTAGACTTGTTGCTTGAGTTACCACCGCCCTTCCGCCTAGTGTAGTAGCTTGTGTACTTTAGTTTCTAGCTCTTCCTGCCTAGTTTAGCTGTGGTGCTCTTGTTTCCGCTGTCGACCGGGAGAGGGGTTGGGTTCCTGCTGGGCTTCGTTCGCGAAGCTATCCCCCCTTACTTTCTTCCAGGTTTGAGCTCGAGGGAGCCGGTGCTCGTGTTTGGACGGTTGCGTTGTGCCGCTTGTGGTCAGCAGCATTAGTTGTGGTTAGTACTTTCTTTATTTGCACTTGAATTATTATATGGGACATTGTGTGTATTCTTTCTTCCGCTGTTGTATTTCTTTATATTGTTTAGCTATTGTAATCTATTGTATATCTCACTGGACATATTTCTAACCCTTCCGGGTCTTCGAATCCGTGGGTGGCGGTCCAAGGGTTGGGTACTGGAGGGTTCCGGGTATCGGATTCTTGGGTCGTTACAAGTGCCGTGTCGACCGTCTCGGAGTGCCGATTCCGAATTGTGGTCACATAAGCGATTCCGATGCCCGTGCGTAAAGTTATGCCCACTTCTTTCAATGAAGGGGTGGGAATAAACTGGAGGGTGGCTATATCGGCGATGTTCGGGCACCCATATCCACGAACGGGAGGAGATCTCGCGTCGAGTTGACCACGACTTCCGATCACTGTCAATGGGCGGCTCCGCGTGTGGGGTCCTCCAGTGATTCGCGTAATCGAGGGAGTCGCTACTGCCCAAAAACCTTGGAATACGGGAGATCCTCGTCTAGAATCATAATTCAGAGTGTGAAATGAAGGGATTTGACCCCGAAACGACGTCTTATTACCTGACGCAATAAGGGGGCGTCGAGCGGCTCTGAGTTCCGATTCCGAATTGGGGTCTTATATGCGATTCCGATAACCGAGCGAAAAGTTATGCCGTTTGAGCGAAGGGGTGTCGTATGCGATCGCATCGGCGGTCTATGACCGCGCTCCCAGAGAGAAATTTGGGCGCCGGACCGGAAATCTCCGAATGCGACCATTTACTGACCGGGTCGAAGTGCCGATTCTGAAATGGGGCCTCGCGGGCGGTTCCGACCCCCGGGCGAATAAATATCCGCGTCCGACCGGAGGGTACGGCAGTCGGTGTACTAATACACACGCTCGGGGGGGAATTTTTGCTCCGAAACGGAATTCTGCGAAACAGTGCCTGTCGACCCTCTCGGAGTGTCGATTCTGAATTGTGGTCACATAAGTGATTCCGATGTCCGTGCGGAAAGTTATGCCCAATTCTTTTGCTGAAGGGGTGGGAATAAAACCGGAGGGGGTGACTATATCGGCGATGTTCGGGCACCCATATCCACGACCTGGGGAGGGGTCTGCGTTGAGTTGAACACGACTCCGATCACTGTGACTGGGCAACTCAGCGTGTGGGGTCCGCCAGTGATTCGCGTAATCGAGGGAGTCGCTACTGCCAAAAAACCTTGGATAGGAGAGATCGTCGGCTAGATTCACTATTTCAGAGTGTGAAACGAAGGTTTTTCGACCCCGAAGTGACGTCTTATCACCTGAGGCCATAAGGGGGCATCGAGGGCCTCTGAGTTTCGATTCCGGATTGGGGTCTTAGAAGCGATTCTGATAACCGAGCGAAAAGTTATGCCCGTTTGAGCGAGAGGTGTGTCCGTATGCGATCGCATCGGCAGCCTACGACCGCGCTCCGGAGAGGAATTTGGGCGCCGGACCGGAAATCTCCGAATGCGACCATTTACCGACTGGGTCGAAGTGCCGATTCTGAATTGGGGCATCGCGGGCAGTTCTGACCCCTGGGCGAATAAATATATGCGTCCGACCAGAGGGTACGGTAGTCGGTGTACTAGCACACACGCTCCGGGGGGGGAATTTGGCCCCGGAACGGAATTCTTTGATACTAGCTCCCTGTCGACGTCTCGGAGTGCCGATTCTGAATTGTGGTCACATAAGCGATTCCGATGCCCTTGCGGAAAGTTATGCCCAATTCTTTCGCTGAAGGGGTGGGAATAAACCGGAGGGGGTGACTATATCGGCGATGTCGGGCACCCATATCCACGACCTGGGGAGGAGGTTACGCGTCGAGTTGAACACGACTTCCGATCACTATGACTGGGCGGCTCCGCGTGTGGGGTCCGCCAGCGATTCGCGTAATAGAGGGAGTTGCTACTGCCAAAAACCTTGGAATAGGGGAGATCGTCGTCTAGAATCGCAATTTTGAAGTGCGAAACGAAGGTTTTTCTACCCCAAAACGACGTCTTATCGCCTGAGGAACCAAGGGGGCATCGAGCGCCTCTGAGTGCCGATACCGAATTGGGGTCTTATAAGCGATTCCGATAACCGAGCGAAAAGTTATGCCGTTTGAACGAAGGGGTGTCCGTATGCGATCGCATCGGCAGTCTGCGACCGCGCTCCGGAGAGAAATTTGGGCGCCGGACCGGAAATCTCCGAACGCGACCATTTACTGATCGTGTCGAAGTGCCGATTCTTAATTGGGGCCTCGCGGCGGTTCCGACCCCCGGGCGAATAAAAATCCACGGCGACCGACCGGAGGGTACGGCAGTCGGTGTACTAGTACACACGCTCCGGGGGGAATTTGGCCCCGGAACGGAATTCTGCGAAACCACCGCCCTGTCGACCGTCTCGGAGTGCCGACTCCGAATTGTTGTCACATAAGCAATTCACATATCGGCGATGTTCGGGCATGCATATCCACGACCTGGGGAGGAGATCTCGCGTCGAGTTGAAACACACTTCCCGATCGCTGTGACTGGACGGCTCTGCATGTGGGGTCCGCCGGCAATTCGCGGAATCGCGGGAGTCGCTACTGCCAAAAAACCTTGGAATACGAGTGATCGTCGGCCATAATCGCAATTTCAGAGTGCGAAACGAAGGTTTTTTTTCGACCCCGAAACGAAACGACTATCGCTAAGGCAATAAGGTGGCATCGAGCGCCTCTTAGTGCCGACTCTGAATTGGGGTCTTATAAGCGATTCCTATAACCGACCGAAAAGTTATGCCCGTTTGAGCGAAGGGGTGTCCATATGCGATCGCATCGGCGGTCTATGACTGCGCTCCCGGAAAGGAATTTCGGCGCCGGACTGGAAATCTCCGAATGCGACCATTTTCCGACCGGGTCGAAGTGCCGATTCTAAATGGGGCCTCGCGGGCGGTTCCGACCCCCGGACGAATAAATATCCGCGTCCGACGGAGGGTACGGCAGTCGGTGTACTAGTACACACGCTCGGGGGGGATTTTTGCTCTGGAACAGAATTTTGCGAAACAAGTGCCATGTCGACCATCTCGGAGTGCCGATTCCGAATTGTGGTCACATAAGTGATTCCGATGCCGTGCGGAATGTTATGCCCAATTCTTTCGCAGAAGGGGTGGGAATAAACCGGAGGGGGTGACTATATCGGCGATGTTCGGGCACCCATATCCACGACCTGGGGAGGAGATCTCGCGTCGATTTGAACACGACTTCCGATCGCTGTGACTGGACGGCTCGCGTGTGTGGGGTCGCCAGCGATTCGCGTAATCGAGGGAGTCGCAACTGCCAAAAAATTGGAATATGGGAGATTGTCGATTAGAATCACAATTTCGGAGTGTGAAAACGAAGGTTTTCGACCTGAAATGACGTCTTATCACTTGGGGGTTTAAGGGGGCATGGAGTGCCTCTGAGTGCCGATTCCGAATGGGGTCTTAAAGCGATTCTGATAACCGAGCGAACGTTATGCCCGTTTGAGCGAAGGGGTGTCCGTATGCGATCGCATCGGCAGCCTACGACCTTGCTCCCAGAGAGGAATTGGGCCCGGACCGGAAATCTCCGAATGCGACATTTACCGACCGGTCGAAGTGCCGATTCTGAATTGGGGCATCGCGGGCGGTTTCGACCCCCGGGCGTATAAATATATGCGTTCCGACCGGAGGGTACGGTAGTCGGTGTGTACTAGTCACACGCTCGGGGGGGAATTTTGGCCCCGGAACGGAATTCTGCAAAACACTACTCCTTTCGACCGTCTCAGAGTGCCGATTCCGAATTGTGGTCACATAAGCGATTCCGATGCCCTTGCAGAATGTTATGCCCATTCTTTCGCTGAAGGGGTGGGAATAAACCGGAGGTGGACTATCGGCGATGTTCGGGCACCCATATCCACGACACTGGGGAGGAGATCTCGCGTCGAGTTGAACACGACTTCCGATCGCTGTGATAGGGCGGCTCCGCGTGTGGGGTCCCCAGTGATTCGCGTAATCGAGGGAGTCGCTACGCCAAAAAAAAAACCATAAATAGGGGAGATCGGCGGCTAGAATAGCAATTTCAGAGTGCGAAACAAAGGTTTTTTGACCCCAAAATGACGTCTTATCGCCTAAGGCAATAATGGGGCGTCGAGCGCCTCTGAGTGCCGATTTCGAATTGGGGTCTTATAAGGGATTCTGATAACCGAGCGAAAGTTAGCCCGTTTGAGCGAAGGGGTGTCCGTATGCGATCGCATCGGCGGTCTATGACCGCGCTCCCGGAAAGGAATTTGGGCGCCGGACCGGAAATCTCCGAATGCGAACATTTACCGACCGGGTCGAAGTGCCGATTCTGAATTTGGGCCTCACGGGCAGTTCCGACCCGGGGCGAATAAATATCCGCTTCCGACCGGAGGGTACGGTAGTCGGTGTACTAGTACACCACGCTCCGGGGGGGGGGGGGGGGGGGGGGGGACTTTTTTGCCCGAAAGACGGAATTCTTCAAAACCAGCTCCCTGTTGACCGTCTCAGAGTGCCGATCCCGAATTGTGGTCACATATGCGATTCCGATGCCCGTGCGGAAAGTTATGCCCAATTCTTTCGCTGAAGGGGTGGGAATAAACCGGAGGGGGTGACTATATCGGCGATGTTCGGGCACCCATATCCACGACCTGGGGGGAGATCTCGCATCGAGTGACACCCACGACTTCCGATCTCTGTGACTGGGCGGCTCCGCGTGTGGGGTCCTCTAGCGATTCCCGTAATCGAGGGAGTCGCTACTGCAAAAAACGTTGGAATAGGGGAGATCGTCGCTACTCTCTACCAAACCCACTCCCTTTCGACCCCAAAACAACATCTTATCGCCGTGGCGATATGGCGCATCGAGCGCCTCTGAGTGCCGATTCTGAATTGGGGTCTTATAAGCTTCCGATAATCGTGCGAAACGTTATGCCCCTTTGGGCGAAGGGGTGTCCGTATGCGATCACATCGGCCGTCTACGACCTCCCTCGGAGAGGAATTTGGGCGCCAGACCGGAAATCTCCGAGTGCGACCATTTACCGACGCGAGTCGAAGTGCCGATTTTGAATTGGGGCCTCGCGGGCGGTTCCGACACCGGGCGAATAAATATCCGCGTCCGACCGGAGGGTACGACAGTCGGTGTACACACGCTCCGGGGGGAATTTTTGCCCCGGAACGGAATTCTGTTAAACCAGCTCCCTGTCGACCGTCTCGGAGTGCCGATTCCGAATTGTGGTCACATAAGCGATTCTGATAACCGAGCGAAACGTTATGCCCGTTGAGCGAAGGGGTGTCCGTATGCGATCGCATCGGCAGCCTACGACCTTGCTCCCAGAGAGGAATTTGGGCGCCGGACCGGAAATCTCCGAATGCGACCATTTACCGACCGGGTCGAAGTGCCGATTCTGAATTGGGGCATCGGGGCGGTTTCGACCCCCGGGCGTATAAATATATGCGTCCGACCGGAGGGTACGGTAGTCGGTGTACTAGTACACACGCTCGGGGGGGAATTTTGGCCCCGGAACGGAATTCTGCAAAACTAGCTCCTTGTCGACCGTCTCAGAGTGCCGATTCCGAATTGTGGTCACATAAGCGATTCCGATGCCCTTGCAGAATGTTATGCCAATTCTTTCGCTGAAGGGGTGGGAATAAACCGGAGGGGGGACTATACGGCGATGTTCGGGCACCCATATCCACGACCTGGGGAGGAGATTCGCGTCGAGTTGAACACGACTTCCGATCGCTGTGATAGGGCGGCTCCGCGTGGGGTCCGCCAGTGATTCGCGTAATCGAGGGAGTCGCTACTGCCAAAAAACATATAATAGGGGAGATCGTCGGCTAGAATAGCAATTTCAGAGTGCGAAACAAAGGTTTTTTGACCCCAAAATGACGTCTTATCGCCTAAGGCAATAATGGGGCGTCGAGCGCCTCTGAGTGCCGATTTCGAATTGGGGTCTTATAAGGGATTCTGATAACCGAGCGAAAAGTTATGCCCGTTTGAGCGAAGGGGTGTCCGTATGCGATCGCATCGGCGGTCTATGACCGCGCTCCCGGAAAGGAATTTGGGCGCCGGAACGGAAATCTCCGAATGCGAACATTTACCGACCGGGTCGAAGTGCCGATTCTGAATTTGGGCCTCACGGGCAGTTCCGACCCCCGGGCGAATAAATATCCGCGTCCGACCGGAGGGTACGGTAGTCGGTGTACTAGTACACACGCTGGGGGGGGGGGGGGGGGGGAAATTTTGCCCCGAAACGGAATTCTTCAAAACCAGCTCCCTGTTGACCGTCTCAGAGTGCCGATCCCGAATTGTGGTCACATATGCGATTCCGATGCCCGTGCGGAAAGTTATGCCCAATTCTTTCGCTGAAGGGGTGGGAATAAACCGGAGGGTGGGGGACTATATCGGCGATGTTCGGGCACCCATATCCACGACCTGGGGAGGAGATCTCGCATCGAGTTGAACACGACTCCGATCTCTGTGACTGGGCGGCTCCGCGTGTGGGGTCCTCTAGCGATTCCCGTAATCGAGGGAGTGCTACTGCCAAAAAACGTTGGAATAGGGGAGATCGTCTACTGCCAAACCAGCTCCCTTTGACCCCAAAACAACATCTTATCGCGCCTGTGGGTTATGGCGCATCGAGCGCCTCTGAGTGCCGATTCTGAATTGGGGTCTATAAGCGATTCCGATAATCGTGCGAAACGTTATGCCGTTTGAGCGAAGGGGTGTCCGTATGCGATCACATCGGCGTCTACGACCTCGCTCCCGGAGAGGAATTTGGGCGCCAGACCGGAAATCTCCGAGTGCGACCATTTACCGACCGAGTCGAAGTGCCGATTTTGAATTGGGGCCTCGCGGGCGGTTCCGACACGGGCGAATAAATATCCGCGTCCGACCGGAGGGTACGACAGTCGGTGTACACACGCTCCGGGGGGAATTTTTGCCCCGGAACGGAATTCTGTAAACCAGCTCCCTGTCGACCGTCTCGGAGTGCCGATTCCGAATTGTGGTCACATAAGCGATTCTGATGCCCGTGAGGAAAGTTATGACCAATTCTTTCGCTGAAGAGGTTGGAATAAACGGGAGGGGGTGACTATATCGGCGATGTTCGGGCACCCACATACACGACCTGGGGAGGAGTTCTCGTGTCGAGTTGAACATGACTTCCGATCGCTGTGACTGGGCGGCTCCGTGTGTGCGGTCCGCCAGCGATTCGCGTAATCGAGGGAGTCGCTACTGCCAAAAAACCTTGGAATATGGGAGATCGTCGTCTAGAATCGCAATTCGAACTGCGAAACGATGGTTGTTTGACACCAAAATGACGTCTTATCGCCTAAGGCAATAAGGGGCATCGAGCGCCTCTGAGTGCTGATTCCGAATTGGGGTCTTATAAGCGATTCTGATATCAAGCGAATAGTTATGCCGTTGAGGGAAGGGGTGTCGTATGCAATCGCATCGGCAGCCTGCGACCGCGCTCCGAAGAGGAATTTGGGCGCCGGGCCGGAAATCTCCGAATGCGACCATTTACTGACCGGGTCGAAGTGCTGATTCTGAATTTGGGCCTCGCGGGCGGTTCCGACCCTCGGGCGAATAAATATCCGCGTCTGACCGGAGGGTACGGTAGTCGCTGTACTAGTACACATGCTCCGGTGGGGGGAACTTTTGCACCAGAATGGAATTCCGCAAAACCAGCGCCCTGTCGACCGTCTCGGAGTGCCGATTCCGAATTGTGGTCACATAAGCGATTCCGATGCCCGTACGGAAAGTTATGCCCAATTCTTTCGCTGAAAGGGTGGGAAAAAACCGGAGGGGGTAACTATATCGGCGATGTTCGGGCACCCATATCCACGACCTGGGGAGGAGATCTTGCGTCAAGTTGATGACGACTTCCGATCGCTGTGACTGGGCGGCTCCGTGTGTCGGGTCCGCCAGTGATTTGCGTAATCGAGGGAGTCGCTACTCCCAAAATCCTTGGAATAGGGGAGATCGACGGCTAGAATCACAATTTTAGAGTGAGAAACGAAGGCTTTTCAACCCCGAAATGACGTCTTATCTCCAAAGGCAATAAGGGGGCATCGAGCGACTCTGAGTGCCGATTCCGAATTGGGGTTATAAGCGATTCTGATAACCGAGCAAAACGTTATGCCCATTTGAGCGAAGGGGTGTGTCCGTATGCGATCGCAACAGTAGCCTGCGACCGCGCCCAGAGAGGAATTTGGGCGCCGGACAAAAATCTTCGAACGCAGCCATTTACTGACCCGGTCGAAGTGCCGATTTGAATTGGGTCCCCGCGGGCGGTTTCGACCCCCGGGCGAATAAATATCTGCATCCGACCGGAGGGGGTACGGCAGTCGGTGTACTAGTACCACGGTCCGGGGGGAATTTTGGCCCCGAAATGGAATTCCTTGAAACCAGCACCCTGTCGACCGTCTCGGAGTGACGATTCCGAATTGTGGTCACATAAGTGATTCCGATGCTCGTGCGGAAAGTTATGCCCAATTCTTTCGCTAAAGGGGTGGGAATAAACCGGAGGGGGTGACTATATCAGCGATGTTCGGGCACCCATATCCACGACCTGGGGAGGAGATCTCGCGTCGAGTTGAACACAACTTCCGATCACTGTGACTGAGCGACTCCGCGTGTGGGGTCCGCAGCGATTCGCATAATTGAGGGAGTCGCTACTGTCAAAAAACCTTGGAATAGGGGAGATCGTCGGCTAGAATCACAATTTTGGAGTGCGAAACGAAGGTTGTTCGACCCCGAAACGACGTTTTATTGCCTGAGGCAATGAGGGGTCATCGAGCGCCTCTGAGTGCCGATTCCAAATTGTGGTCTTATAAGCGATTCCGATAACCAAGCCAAAAGTTATGCCCGTTTAAGCAAAGGGGTGTCCGCATGCGATCGCATCGACGGTCTACGACCGCGCTCCCGGAGAGGAATTTGGGCGCTGGACCGAAAATCTCCGAATGCGACCATTTACCGACCGAGTGAAGTGCCGATTCTGAATTGGGGCCTCGCGGGCGGTTCCGACCCCCGGGCGAATAAATATCCGCGTCCGACCGGAGGGTACGGCAGTCGGTGTACTAGTACACACGCTCCGGGGGGGGGATTTTGGTCCAAGATAGGAATTCCGCAAAACCCGCCTTGTCGACCGTCTCAGACTGCCGATTCTGAATTGTGGTCACAAAAGCGATTCCGATGCCCGTACGGAAAGTTATGCCCAATTCTTTTGCTGAAGGGGTGGGAATAAACCGGAGGGGGTAACTATATCGGCGATGCGGGCACCCATATCCATGACCTGGGGAGGAGATCTCGCGTCGAGTTGAACACAACTTCCGATCGCAGTGACTGAGCGACTCCGCGTGTGGGGTCCGCCAGCGATTCGCATAATCGAGGGAGTCGCTATGCTAAAAACCTGGAATATGGGAGATCATCGTCAAGAATCGCAATTTCGAACTATGAAACGAAAGTTTTTCGACCCCAAAACGACGTCTTTTTGCCTGAGGCAATAAGGTGGCATCGAGTGCCTCTGAGTCTCGATTCCGAATTGGGGTCTTATAAGCGATTCCGATAACCGAGCGAAAAGTTATGCCCGTTTGAGGGAAGGGGTGTCCGTATGCGATCGCATCGGCAGCCTGCGACTGCGCTCCCGGAGAGAAATTTGGGCGCCGGACCAGAAATCTCCAAATGTGACCATTTACTGACCGGGTCGAAGAGCCGATTCTGAATTGGGGCCTCGCGGGCGGTTCCGACCCCCGGGCGAATAAATATCCGCGTCTGACGGAGCGTACGGCAGTCGCTGTACTAGTACACACACTCCGGGGTGGAATTTTGCCCCCGAAACGGAATTATGTGAAACCAGCTCCCTATTGACCGTCTCGGAGTGCCGATTCCGAATTGTGGTCACATAAGCGATTCCAATGCCCGTACGGAAAGTTATGCCCAATTCTTTCGCTGAAGATGTGGGAATAAACTGGAGGGGGTGACTATATCGGCGATGTTCGGGCACCATATCCGCGACGTGGGGAAGAGATCTCGCGTCGAGTTGAACACGACATCCGATTGCTGTGACTCGGAGGCTCCGCGTGTGTGGTCTGCCAGCGATTCGCGAAATCGAGGGAGTCGCTACTGCCAAAAAACCATGGAATAGGGGAGATCGTCGGCTAGAATAGCAATTTCGGAGTGCAAAACAAAGTTTTTTCGACCCAGAAACGACATCTTATCGCCTGAAGTAATAAGAGGGCATCGAGCGCCTCTGAGTGCCAATTCTGAATTGGGGTCTTATAAGCGATTCCGATAACCGAGCGAAAAGTTATGCCCATTTGAGCGAAGGGGTGTCCGTATGTAATCGCATCGGCGGTCTACGACGCGCTCCCAGAGAGGAATTTCGGCGCCAGACCGGAAATCTCCGAATGCGACCATTTACCGACCGGGTCGAAGTGTCGATTCTGAATTGGGGCCTCGTGGGCGGTTCCGACCCCCGGGCGAATAAATATCCGCGTCTGACCGGAGGGTACGGCAGTCGTTGTATTAGTACACACGCTCCGGGGGGGGGGATTTTGGCCCCAAAACGGAATTCCACGAAACCAGCGCTCTGTCGACCGTTCTCAGAGTGCCGATTCCGAATTGTGGTCACATAAGAGATTCCGATGCCCGTACGGAAAGTTATGCTCAATTCTTCGCTGAAGGGCTGGGAAAAAATCGGAGGGGGGGACTATATCGCCGATATTCGGGCACCCATATCCACGACCTGGGGAGGAGATCTCGCATCAAGTTGAACACGACTTCCGATCGCTGTGACTGGGCGGCTCCGTGTGTGGGGTCCGTCAGTGATTTGCGTAATCGAGGGAGTCGCTACTGCAAAAAAACCTTGGAATAGGGGAGATCGTCGGCTAGAATCACAATTTCAGAGTGTGAAACGAAGGTTTTTCGACCGTGAAACGAAGTCTTATCGTCGGAGACAATAAGGGGGCATCGAGCGCATCTCAGTTCCGATTCGGAATTGGGGTCTTATAAGCGATTCCGATAACCGAGCTAAAAGTTATGCCCATTTGAGCGAAGGGTGTGTCCGTATGCGATCGCAACGGCAGCCTGCGACCGCGCTCCCAGAGAGGAATTTGGGCGCCGGAGCGGAAATCTCCGAATGCGACCATTTACTAACCGGGTCGAAGTGCCGATTGAATTGGGGCCTCGCGGGCGGTTCCGACCCCCGGGCGAAAAATATCCACATCTGACCGGAGGGTACGGCAATCGGTGTACTAGTACACACGCTCCGGGGGGGAATTCTGGCCCCGAAACGGAATTCCGCCAAACCAACGCCCTGTCGATCGTCTCGGAGTGCCGATTCCGAATTGTGGTCACATAATGATTCCGATGATCGTACGGAAAGTTATGCCCAATTCTTTCGCTGAAGGGGTGGGAATAACCGGAGGGGGTGACTATATCGGTGATGTGCGGGCACCCATATCCACGACCTGGGGAGGAGATCTCTCATCGTTGAGAACGACTTCCGATCGCTGTGACTGGGCGGCTCCGCGTGTGGGGTCCACTAGCGATTCGCGTAATCGAGGGAGTCGCTACTGCAAAAAAACCTTGGAATAGGGGAGATCGTCGACTAGAATCGCAATTTCGGAGTGCGAAACAAAGGTTTTTCGACCCCGAAATTACGTCTTATCTCTGGGGGCTGAGGGGCATCGAGCGCCTCTTAGTGCCGATTCCGAATTGGGGTCTTGTAAGCGTTCCGATAACTGAGCGAAACGTTATGCCCGTTTGAGCGAAGGGGTGTCCGTATGTGATCGCATCGGCAGCCTGCGACCGCTCTCCCCTCCCGGAGAGAATTTGGGCGCCGGTCCGGAAATCTCCGAATGCGACCATTTACTGGCCAGGTCAAAGTGCCGATTCTGAATTGGGGCCTCGCAGGCGGTTCCACCCCCGGGCGAATAAATATCCGCATCCGACCGGAGGTACGACAGTCGGTGTACTAGTACACACGCTCCGGGGGGAATTTTGGCCCCAGAACGGAATTCCGCGAAACTAGCGCCCTGTCGACCGTCTCGGAGTGCCGATTCTGAATTGTTGTCAGATAAGCGATTCTGATGCCCGTGCGGAAAGTTATGCCAATTCTTTCGCTGAAGGGGTGGGAATAAATCGGAGGGGGTGACTATATCGGCGATGTTCGGGCACCCACATACACGACCTGGGGAGGAGTTCTCGTGTCGAGTTGAACATGACTTCCGATCGCTGTGACTGGGCGGCTCCGTGTTGCGGTCCGCCAGCGATTCGCGTAATCGAGGGAGTCGCTACTGCCAAAAAACCTTGGAATATGGGAGATCGTCGTCTAGAATCGCAATTTCGGAGTGCGAAATGAAGTTTTTTCAACCCCGAAACAACGTCTTATCGTCTGAGGCAATAAGAGGGCATCGAGCGCCTCTGAGTGCCAATTCTTAATTGGGGTCTTATAAGTGATTCCGATGACCGAGCGAAAAGTTATGCCCGTTTGAGCGAAGGGGTGTCTGTATGCGATCGCATCGGCAGTCTACGATCGCGCTTCCGGAGAGGAATTTGGGCGCCACACCGGAAATATCTGAATGCGACCATTTACTGACCGGGTCGAAGTGCCGATTCTAAATTGGGGCCTCGCGGGCGGTTCGGATCTCGGGCGAATAATATCCGCGTCCGACCGGAGGGTACGGCAGTCGGTGTACACACGCTCCGGGTGGGAATTTTGGCCCCGGAACGGAATTATGTGAAACCAGCTCCCTATCGACCGTCTCGGAGTGCCGATTCCGATTTGTGGTCGCATAAGCAATTCCGATGCCCGTTAGGAATGTTATGCCCAATTCTTTCGCTGAAGGGGTTGGAATAAACCGGAGGGAGTGACTATATCGGCGATGTTCGGGCACCCATATCCACGACCTGGGGAGGAGATCTCGCGTGGAGTTAAACACGAATTCCGATCGCTACGACTGGGCGGCTACGCGTGTGGGGTCCGCCAGCGATTCGCGTAATCGAGGGAGTCGCTACTGCCAAAAAACCTTGGAATATGGGATATCATCGTCAAGAATTGCAATTTCGAACTGCGAAACGAAGGTTTTTCGACCCCAAAATGACGTCTTATCGTCTGAGGCAATAAGGGGGCATCGAGCGCCTCTGAGTGCCGATTCCGATTTGGGTTCTTATTAGCGATTCTGATAACCGAGTGAATAGTTATGAACGTTTGAGCGAAGGGGTGTCCGTATGCGATCACATCGGTAGCCTGCGACTGCGCTCCCGAATAGGAATTTGGGCGCCGAACCGGAAATCTCCGAATGCGACCATTTACTGACCGGGTCGAAGTGTCGATTCTGAATTGGGGCCTCGCGGGTGGTTCCGACCCCCGGGCGAATAAATATCCGCGTCTAACTGGAGGGTACGGCAGTCACTGTACTAGTACACACGCTCCGGGGGGAATTTTGGCCCCAGAACGGAATTCCGTGAAACCAGCGCCCTGTCGACCGTCTCGGAGTGTCGATTCCGAATTGTGGTCACAAGCGATTCCGATGCCCATACGGAAAGTTATGCCCAATTCTTTCGCTGAAGGGTGGGCAAAAACTGGAGGGGGTGACTATATCGGCGATGTTCGGGCACCCATATCCACCACCGTAGGAGGATCTCGCGTCGAGTTGAACACGACTTCCGATCGCTGTGACTGGGCGGCTCCGCGTGTGGGTTTTGCCAGCGATTTACGTAATCGAGGGAGTCGCTACTGCCAAAAAACCTTGGAATAGGGGAGATCGTGGGCTAGAATCACAATTTCGGAGTGCGAAACGAAGGTTTTTCGACCCCGAAATGACGTCTTATCTCTGGAGGCAATAAGGGGGCATCGAGCGCGTCTGAATGCCGATTCCGAATTCGGGTCTTATAAGCGATTCCGAAATCCGAGCGAAAAGTTATGACTGTTTGAGCGGAGGGGTGTCCGTATTCGATCGCAACGACAGCCTGCGACCGCGCTCCCAGAGAGGAATTTGGGCGCCAGACCGGAAATCTCCGAATGCGACCACTTATTGACCGGGTCGAAGTTCCGATTCTGAATTGGGGCCTCGCGGGCGGTTCCGACCCCCGGGCGAATAAATATCCGCATCCGACCGGAGGGTACGACAGTCGGTGTAATAGTAAACACGCTCCACGGGGGAATTTTGGCCCCGAAACGGAATTCCGCAAAACCAGCGCCCTGTCGACCGTCTCGGAGTGCCGATTCCGAATTGTGGTCACATAAGCGATTCCGATTCCCGTACGGAAAGTTATGCCCAATTCTTTCGCTGAAGAGTTGGGAATAAACTGGAGGGGTGACTATATCGGCGATGTTCGGGCACCCATATCCACGACCTGGGGAGGAGATCTCACGTCGAGTTGAACACGACTTCCGATCGTTGTGACTGGGCGGCTCCGCGTGTGGGGTCCGCCAGCGATTCGCGTAATCGAGGGAGTCGCTACTGCCAAAAAACCTTGGAATAGGGGAGATCGACGGCTAGAATCACAATTTCAGAGTGCAAAATGAAGGTTTTTTGACCGCGAAATGACGTCTTTATCATCGGAGGCAATAAGGGGGCATCGAGCGCCTCTGAGTGCCGATTCCGAATTCGGGTCTTATAAGCGATTCTGATAACCAAGAGAAAAGTTATGACCATTTGAGCGAAGGGGTGTCTGTATGCGATCGCAACGGCAGCCTGCGACCGCGCTCCCAGAGAGGAATTTGGGCGCCGGACCGGAAATCTCCGAATGCGACCATTTACTGACCGGGTCGAAGTGCCGATTCTGAATTGGGGCCTCGCGGGCGGTTCCACCCCCCGGCGAATAATATCCGCATCCGACCGGAGGGTACGGCAGTCGGTGTACTAGTACACACGCTCCGGAGGGGAATTTTGGCCCCGAAATGGAATTCCGCGAAACTAGCGCCCTGTCGACTGTCTCACATGCCGATTCCGAATTGTGTCACATAAGCGATTCCGATGCCCGTACGGAATGTTATGCCCAATTCTTTCGCTGAAGGGGTAAGAATACCCGGAGGGGTGACTATATCGGCGATGTTCGGGCACCCATATCCACGACCTAGGGAAGAGATCTCGCGTCGAGTTGAACACGACTTCCGATCGTTGTGACTGGGCTGCTCCGCGTGTGGGGTCCGCCAGCGATTCGCATAATCGAGGGAGTTACTACTACAAAAAAACCTTGGAATAGGGGAGATCGTCGGCTAGAATCGCAATTTCGGAGTGCGAAATGAAGGTTTTTCGACCCTGAAACGACGTCTTATCGCCTGAGGCATGAAGGGGGCATCGAGCGCCTCTTAGTGCCGATTCCTAATTGGGGTCTTATATGCGATTCCGATAATCAAGCGAAAACTTATGCCCGTTTGAGCGAAGGGGTGTTCGTATGCGACCGCATCGGCGGTCCACGACCGTGCTCCCGGAGAGGAATTTGGGCGCCGGACCGTAACTCTCCGAATGCGACCATTTACCGACCGGGTCGAAGTGACGAATCTGAATTGGGGCCTCGCAGGCGGTTCCGACCCCCGGGCGAATAAATATCCGCGTCTGACCGGAGGGTACGGTAGTCGGTGTACACACGCTCCGGGGGGGGATTTTGGCCCCGGAACGGAATTCTGTGAAACCAGCTCCCCATCGACTGTCTCGGAGTGCCGATTCCGAATTGTGGTCACATAAGCGATTCTGATGCCCGTGAGGAATGTTATGCCGAATTCTTTTGCTGAAGGGGTGGAATAAACGGAGGGTGACTATATCGGTGATGTTCGGGCACCCATATCCACGACCTGGGGAGGAGATCTCGCGTGGAGTTCAACACGACTTCCGATCACTGCGACTGGGCGGCTCTGTGTGTGGGGTCCGCCAGCGATTCGCGTAATCGAGAGAGTCACTACAGCCAAAAAACCTTGGAATAGGGGAGATCGTCGGCTAGAATCGAATTTCAGAGTGCGAAACGAAGGTTTTTCGACCCCGATATTACGTCTTATCTCCGGAGCAATAAGGGGCATCTGGCGCCTCTGAGTGCCGATTCCGAATTAGGGTCTTATAAGCGATTCCGATAACTGAGCGAAAAGTTATGCCCGTTTGAGCGAAGGGGTGTCCGTATGCGATCGCATCGGCAGCCTGTGACCGCGCTCCCGGAGAGGAATTTGGGCGCCGGTCCGGAAATCTCCGAATGCGACCATTTACTGACCAGGTCGAAGTGCCGATTCTGAATTTGGGCTCGCAGCGGTTCCGACCCCCGGCGAATAAATATCCACACCCGACCGGAGGGTACGGCAGTCGGTGTACTAGTACACACGCTCCGGGGGAAATTTTGGCCCCGAAACAGAATTCCGCGAAACCAGCCCCTGTCGACCGTCTCGGAGTGCCGATTTTGAATTGTTGTCACATAAGTGATTCCGATGCCCGTGCGGAAAGTTATGTCCAATTCTTTCGCTGAAGGGGGGAATAAACCGAGGGGGTGGACTATATCGGCGATGTCGGGCACCCATATACATTACTTGGGGAGGAGATCTCGCGCGAGTTGAACATGACTTTCGATCGCTGTGACTGGTGGCTCTGTGTGTGGGGTCTGCCAGCGATTCACGTAATCGGGGAGTCGCTACTGCCAAAAAACTTTGGATAGGGGAGATCGTCGGCTAGAATCGCAATTTTTGATTGCGAAATGAAGTTTTTTTCGACCCCGAAACGATGTTTTATCATCTGAGGCAATAAGAGGACATCGAGCGCCTCTGAGTGCCAATTCTTAATTGGGGTCTTATAAGCGATTCCGATAATCGAGCGAAAAGTTATGCCCGTTTGAGCGAAGGGGTGTCCGTATGCGATTGCATCGGCAGTCTACGACCGCACTCACTCCGGAGAGGAATTTGGGCGGAAGACCGGAAATCTCCGAATGCGACCATTTACCGACCGACGGGTCGAAGTGCCGTTCTGAATTGGGGCCTCGTGGGCGGTTCGGATCCCGGGCGAATAAATATCCGCGTCCGACCTGAGGGTACGGCAGTCGGTGTACACACGCTCCGGGGGGAATTTTGGCCCCGTAACGGAATTATGTGAAACTAGCTCCCTGTCGACCGTCTCGGAGTGCCGATTTCGAATTGTGGTCACATAAGCTATTCCGATGCCCGTGGGAATGTTATGCCCATTCTTTCGCTGAAGGGGTTGGAATAAACCGGAGGGAGTGACTATATCGGCGCTGTTCGGCACCCATATCCACGAACTGGGGAGGAGATCTCGCGTGGAGTTAAACACAACTTCCGATCGCTGCGATTGGGAAGCTCCGCGTGTGGGGTCCACCAGCGATTCGCGTAATCGAGGGAGTCGCTATTGCCAAAAAACCTTGGAATAGGGGAGATCGACGTCAAGATCACACTTTCGAACTGCGAAATGAGGTCTTTCGACCCCAAAACGACGTCTTATCGCCTGAGCAATAAGGGGCATCGAGCGCCTCTGAGTGCCGATTCCGAATTGGGGTCTTATAAGCAATTTGATAACCGAGCGAATAGTTATGCCCGTTTGAGCGAAGGGGTGTCCGTATGCGATCGCATCGGCAGCCTACGACTGCGCTCCAGAAGAGGAATTTGGCGCCGGACCGGAATCTCCGAATGTGACCATTTACTGACCGGGTCGAAGTGCCGATTCTGAATTGGGGCCTCGCGGGCGGTTCCGACCCCCCGGCGAAAATATCCGCGTCTGACTGGAGGGTACGGTAGTCACTGTACTAGTACACACGCTCCGGGGGGAATTTTGGGCCCAGAAAGGAATTCCGCGAAACCAGCGCCCCCTCGACCATCTCGGAGTGCTGATTCCGAATTGTGGTCACATAAGCGATTCTGATGCCCGTACGAAAGTTATGCCCAATTCTTTCGCTGAAGGGGTGGGAAAAAACCGGAGGGGGTGACTATATCGGCGATGTTCGGGCACCCATATCCACGACCTGGGGAGGAGATCTCGCGTCGAGTTGAACACGACTTCCGATCGCTTTGACTGGCGGCTCCGCGTGTGGGGTTCGCCAGCGATTTGCGTAATCGAGGGAGTCGCTCCTGCCAAAAAACCTTGGAATATGGGAGATCATCGATAATCACAATTTCAGAGTGTGAAACGATGGTTTTTTTATCCCGAAATGACGTCTTATCTCCGGAGGCACAAAGGGGGCATCGAGCGCCTCTGAGTGCCGATTCCGAATTCGGGTCTTATAAGCGATCCTGATAACCGAGCGAAAAGTTATGACTGTTTGAGCGAAGGGGTGTTCGTATGTGATCGCAACGGCAGCCTGCGACCGCGCTCCCAGAGAGGAATTTGGGCGCCCGACCGGAAATCTCCGAATGCGACCGGAGGGTACGGCAGTTGGTGTAATAGTACACACGCTCCGGGGGGAATTTTGGCCATGAAACGGAATTCCGCGAAACCAGCGCCCTGTCGACCGTCTCGGAGTGCCGATTCTGAATTGTGGTCACATAAGCGATTCTGATGCCCGTACGGAAAGTTATGCCCAATTCTTCGCTGAAGGGGTGGGAATAAACCAGAGGGGTGGCTATATCGGCGATGTTCGGGCACCCATATCCACGACCTGGGGAGGAGATCTCACGTCGAGTTGAATACGACTTCCGATCGCTGTGACTGGGCGGCTCCGCGTATGGGGTCCGCCAACGATTTGCGTAATCGAGGGAGTCGCTACTGCCAAGAAACCTTGGAATAAGGGAGATCGTCGGCTAGAATCACAAATTCGGAGTGCGAAATGAAGGTTTTTCAACCCCGAAACGACGTCTTATCGTCGGAGGCACTAATGGGGCACGAGCGCCTCTGAGTGCCAATTCCGAATTGGGGTCTATAAGCGATTCCGATAACCGAGCAAAAAGTTATGCCCGTTTAAGTGAAGGGGTGTCCGTATGCGATCGCAACGGCAGCCTGCGACCGCGCTCCAGAGAGGAATTTGGGCGCCGGACCGGAAATCTCCGAATGCGACCATTTACTGACCGGGTCGAAGTGCCGATTCTGAATTGGGGCCTCGCGGGCGGTTCCGACCCCCGTGCGAATAAATATCCGCATCCGACCGGAGGTTACGGCAGTCGGTGTACTAGTACACACGCTCCGGAGGGGAATTTTGGCCTCGAAACGGAATCCGCGAAACCATCGCCCTGTCGACTGTCTCGGAGTGTCGATTTCGAATTGTGTCACATAAGCGATTCCGATGCCCGTACGGATGTTATGCACAATTCTTTCGATGAAGGGGTGGGAATAAACCGGAGGGGGTGACTATATCGGCGATGTTCGGGCACCCATATACACGACCTGGGGAGGAGATCTCGCGAACACGACTTCCGATCGCTGTGACTGGGCGGCTCCGCGTGTGGGGATCGCCAGCGATTTGCGTAATCGAGTGAGTCGCTACTGCAAAAAAACGTTGGAATAGGGGAAATCGTCGGCTAGAATCACAATTTCAGAATGCGAAACGAAGGTTTTTCGACCCCGAATTGATGTCTTATCTCTGGAGGCAATAAGAGGGCATCTGGCGCCTCTGAGTGCCGATTCCGAATTCGGGTCTTATAAGCAATCCGATAACCGAGCGAAAAGTTGTGTCCGTTTGAGCGAAGGGTGTCCGTATGCGATCGCATCGGCAGCCTGCGACCGCGCTCCCGGAGAGGAATTTGGGCGCCGGATCGGAAATCTCCGAATGCGACCATTTACTGACCGGGTCGAAGTGCCGATTCTGAATTGGGGCCTCGCGGGCGGTTCCGACCCCCGGGCGAATAAATATCCGCGTCTGACTGTAGGGTACGGCAGTCGCTGTACTAGTACACACGCTCCAGGGGGGAATTTTGGCCCCAGAACGGAATTCTGCGAAACCAGCGCCCTGTCGACCGTCTCGGAGTGCCGTTTCCGAATTGTGGTCACATAAGCGATTCTGATGCCCGTACGGAATGTTATGCCCAATTCTTTCTCTGAAGGGGTGGGAAAAAACTGGAGGGGGTGACTATATCGGCGATGTTCGGGCACCCATATCCACGACCTGGGGAGGAGATCTCGCGTCGAGTTGAACACGACTTCCGATCGCTGTGACTGGGTGGCTCCGCGTGTGGGGTTCGCCAGCGATTTGCGTAATCGAGGGAGTCGCTACTGCCATAAAACCTTGGAATAGGGGAGATCGTCGGCTAGAATCACAATTTCGGAGTGCGAAACGAAGGTTTTTCGACCCCGAAATGACGTCTTATCTCCGAAGGCAATAAGGGGGCATCGAGCGCCTCTGAGTGCCGATTCCGAATTCGGGTCTTATAAGCGATTCTGATAACCGAGCGAAAAGTTATGCCTATTTGAGCGAAGGGGTGTCCGTATGCGATCGCAACGGCAGCCTGCGACCGCGCTCCTAGAGAGGAATTTAGGCGCCGGAACGGAAATCTCCGAATGCGACCATTTACTGACCGGGTCGAAGTGCCGATTCTGAATTGGGGCCTCGCGGGCGGTTCCGACCCCCGGGCGAATAAATATCCGAGTCTGACTGGAGGGTACGGCAGTCGCTGTACTAGTACACACGCTCCGGGGGGGAATTTTGGCCCCAGAATGGAATTCTGCGAAACCAATGCCCTGTCGACCATCTCGGAGTGCCGATTCCGAATTGTGGTCATATAAGCGATTCCGATGCCCGTACGGAAAGTTATGCCCAATTCTTTCGCTGAAGGGTGGGAATAAACCGGAGGGGGTGACTATATCGGCGATGTTCGGCACCCATATCCACGACCTGGGGAGGAGATCTCACGTCGAGTTGAACATGACTTCCGATCGCTGTGACTGGGCGGCTCCGCGTGTGGGGTCTGCCAGTGATTCGCGTAATCGAGGAGTCGCTACTGTCAAAAAATGTTGGAATAGGGGAGATCGTCGGCTAGAATCGCAATTTCGTAGTGCGAAACGAAGGTTTTTCGACCCCGAAATGACGTCTTATTGTTGGGTTCTCATGTTGAGAAGATTGAGCTCACATTCTAATTAATCAATACAACATGTTTTTGATGATGAACATTGATGAACATTGATGTGCAATGATGTACAATGCAAACAAGTGATAAACAATGTGAATTGAGTTTTAAATGCATGAGATCTTCAAACAATAACTTGTCATAACAACTTGGTACAATGCTTGATTTTATGTTCATAATATCTCACTAATCATGGTTACTTTTGTAGGAGATATACCATGCAAGACATGTGCCAAAAACAAGCTTGAAAGTTCAAGAAAAAGTCAAAAGACAAGGTACCTGTCGACAGTAAGCAAGGACCTGTCGACAGATACAATCAGTCAGGAAGAATCAGTTCTGCCAAGGCATTCCTGTCGACAGCAGGAGTTTTCCTGTCGACAGATTCAATCAGTCAGAAACCAAAAGTTCTAGAAGGCCTGCGCCTGTCGACAGCAGCAGACCACCTGTCGACAGATGCACACAGTCAGAGCCTTCAACCTTCTGGTTCTTCACAATCTGTTATGCATGTCGACAGCAGGTGCAATACCTGTCGACAGACGAACCGAAGTCATATTACGGGAAGTTTTGCAAGTTGCCAAACTTAGTGTTTCCATGGAGTACGACTCTCCATATGTTAACACTCATATATAAGCAACCTTTTGCAACAAATCTCGTACACAAGTAGCCTCCAAGGAAAAACCCTAAAGAGTTCTCACAAGAAGCTTTGTTCTACTGCTCTGCTTCAACCTACCGCCCAGAACCAAGAACGAAAGTCTTTGCAGCGGAAGGTGAAGTACGAACGTCTTGGATTCAAGCATCTACATCAACATCTGATCTCAAAGTCGAAGCTTGGACTCCAGGACGACGTTCAGAGGAAGAGTTTGCTTATTGGATTTGTTCTTCAACTCTCAAACCCTTCCCTGTTCTCTCTATTCCATACTTGTGTGTGTGTGGTGTTTCAAGCGGTTGTTGTGCTTGATACACGTGTGTGTGTGTTAATCTGATCGTGGGTTCACATCAGATAAACACGTGTGTGAGTTGTAGTTCGTGAACTAGCTCATAAGCAGGTGATTCTGCGTGTGTGTGTGGCCCGTGGATGTAGGATACACGAGTTGTGTACTCCGAACCACGTAAAATCTACGTGTCTCGTGGTTTGCACGAATTTGCGTTAATGTTTGGTAGGCACGACACATCTATACACGTTTGAGTGCTTGCTTATTATCTGTTAATCACTCACACACATCCACACATAGTCCGATTATTGTTAACACTTAATTGTCTGTGCTATTGCAAAAAGAGGGCGTTAAGTTTTTTAAATTGTCCGTAATCTATTCAACCCCCTTCTAGATTACCATTTAGGGAATTCCACATCTCTTCAATTGGTATCAGAGCCGAGTTTCTCCGATTTACTGCTTTATCTATTTGATCTTACGATTAGGAGATTCTCGATCAAATGGAGTCTAACAAGGGGTACATGGCTGAGGGACACTCAGTGACCCGGCCACCCTTCTTTGATGGCACTGACTATCCTTATTGGAAAAATCGGATGCAGGTTTTTCTCCGCGCACAGAATTTCGAACTATGGAAAATAGTCAAAAAGGGAGCATACGAACTGCCTCAGGACGAGGATACCTGGACCAAGGACCAGATCGCCAAGGGGACACTCAACTGGAGCGCCCTCAATATGATGCAGTGTGCGGTCCATCCGAAGGAGTACTCAAGAGTCTCCACATGCACCTCAGCTAAGGAGATGTGGGACAAGCTTGAGCTCATCTATGAAGGTACGTCCGAGGTAAGAGAATCAAAGGTAAGCATGCTGGTTCAGAATATAAGATGTTCAAAATGAATAATGATGAAACCATTTAGACATGTTTCTAGATTCATGATAATCATAAATGGATTGAAAGGTCTCAAAAAGGAATACTCGGAGAGTGACTTGGTGAGGAAGATACTTCGGTCTCTTCCATCCTCTTGGAACACCAAAGCCACTGTCATTGAAGATTCCAAAGATCTCTCAAAAATGAAAGTGGATGAATTAATTGGCTCCTTGATGACTTATGAGTTGAATGTTAAAAGAAAAGAAACTGAAGAAAATATCAGGAAGCCACTTGCCTTGAAGGCTTCCAAGAGGACTTCTTCATTTCCAAAAAGGAATTAATTCAGGAAAGTGAAGTCAGTGAATCGTCTAGTGAGAGTGACAATGATGAAATGGCTATGCTCACTAGACAATTCAAGAAATTTTGAAGTTCAAGAGGAGAGGTACAGGTAACTCCAAACCTTTCCAAAAGAAAACTTTTCTAACAAGTTTGATTCTAACAAAAAGTCTGAAATTGTTTGCTATGAGTGCAAGAAGCAAGGGCATATGAGAGGAGAATGCCCCGAGCTCAAAAAGAAGCTTAAGAAGGACAAATTCACCTTCAAGAAGGCCAAGGCAATGGTGGCCACTTGGAGTGATGAGGATGACGATCAGAACAGCCAAGCTACCCTGGTGATGATGAAGTCCACTGTCTCATGGCGAGAAGTGATGACTCGAATGAGGTAAATTCTTCTTTTGAAACATACTCTATTATTCAATGGGAAGAAGCTTACACTGTTCTATTGAAAAATACTGTGAATTCAAGTCTGAGAATAAAGCACTCAAGAAAAAATTCAATTCCCTTGTTCATGAGTCAAACAACCATGATGAAATTGAATCCTTGAATAAGGTAATTGAAATGATGAAACTTGATGAACAAACACACAGTGATGAATTGGACAGCATGAAACTTAAATTTCAAGAAGTTCAAAAGGAAAGAGATGAATTAATGAACTCTCTTAAAAGCCTTAACAGTGAGCATGAAAAGCTAAAGGAGAAATTGGAAAAAGCTGAAAATGACTTAAAAGGTAAGTCAAAAGATTTATCTAGTTTTGTCAAAAGTAAGCAAAATCTGGATGCTATTTTAGGCTCAAATGTTTATGTTGCTAGACATGGGATCGGGTTTCAAAAAGTAAAGCCAAAGGAAATTGGCAAAAATCTGTTGACAAATTTCATTGATACCAGCCCAAGTTCTAGCAAACAAACCCCTTCAAAGAATAGGAAAAATCCTTCCAAGGGAAAGAAACAAGAATCTAAAATGGTAAAGTTTGTTTCTGGGCAATCTAAGGATTTGCAACAAGCTCAAGACAGGACAAACAGCAAACTCCTAAAGCCAAATTTACAAGGCAACAAAAAGAAAAAATGCCAATGCATGCTCCCACAAAGGTAAAGCTCAATGTTGTTCAAAACCACCATCATGCAACATATGTAAAAAGGTTGGGCACACTGAAAAACATGCTGGAATAGCCCAAATCAAATGAAAATCAAACAAGTTTGGATTCTAAGCATTTGTTATTTGGCATGAATGATACAATGGGACCCAAAGTAATTTGGGTACCAAAACCTCTTGTCTGATCCACATGTGCAGGAATGCCTAGCAGCCCACAATCAAAACAAATGGTACTTGGACAGTGGCTGCTCGAGGCATATGACGGGCGACAAAGCTAAATCAGTTTGCTCGTGGAAAAAGACGGAGGTCAAGTGATCTTTGGAGGTAACAACAAAGGCCAGATCATCGGCTCAGGTAAAGTTGGTAAGTTTGCCTCTAACTCTATAGACAATGTGCTACTGGTTGATGGCCTTCATCACAATTTGCTTAGCATAAGTCAATTGTGTGATAAAGGTCATAAATTGTTTTTGAATCCAATTCATGTCAAATTCTTGATAAGGAAACAGGAAGCCTAAAATTTTCTGAAAAAGAATGAATAACATCTACATGGTTGACTTAGATGATCCAGAAAATAACAATTTGTGTCTTGTAGCAAACAAACAGGACGAGCTTACATTGTGGCATCGTAGGCTCGGTCATGCTAGTTACAATGTATTGCACAAGATCATGAGGCTTAAGTTGGTAAGTGGTCTTCCTGAAATTCCTTTAACAAGAATGAAATTTTTGTGATGCATGTGCACAGGGAAAACAAACCCGGAATCCTTCAAATCAAAGGCACGGTAAGTACTTCCAAAGCTTATGAACTCTTGCACATGGACCTATTTGGACCTACGAGAACACTCAGTCTCAATGGCAAGCGTTATGGTTTTGTCATTGTGGATGACTTCTCTAGGTTCACTTGGGTAAAATTCCTGGCTCACAAGAATGAAGCATTAAGTGTTTTTGAAGAATTCTTCAACAAAATTGAGCATGGGAATGTCAACAAAATCTGCTCCATCCGCACTGATCACGGGGAGAATTTGACAATAATTCCTTCTCCGAATTTTGCAGGAACCAAGGTATAGACCACCTGTTTTCCTCCCCGAGAACTCCCGAGCAAAATGGAGTTGTGGAGAGGAAAATAGAACCTTGGTGGAGATGGCTCGTACGCTTCTGGTCGAGAATCAACTAGCACGAACTTTTTGGGCAGAAGCGGTAAAACATCTTGCTACATCCTTAACCGAGCCATGGTAAGACCCGTATTCAAGAAAACTCCTTACGAACTTCTGAAAGGTAAGAAACCCACCATTGGGTACTTTAAAGTTTTGGTTCAAAGGTGTTTATACATAACAATGATAAAAATGACTTGGACAAGTTTGAAGCCAAAAGCGATCAAGGTTTTTTCTTGGATACTCTGAACATTCTAGAGCATATAGGGTGTTCAATCTGAAAACTAGAACTGTGGAAGAAACTCCACATGTCATTTTTGATGAATCTCAAATCAAGCCTAACATTGTAAATTCCTACAGGTTTGATGACATGGAAAGGACAACTCTTGAGGAACTTCAAAGAAAAGAAAAAGGAAAAACTCAAGAAGTTTCAAAAGGAAAGAGTGGAATTCTTCGCAGGTTCGATGATGAAGATGACGGTTGTTTGATCAAAAATCATGATGAAGTTGCTGCTGAAGATCCACAACAAGAAGACACTCAGATGAAAGTCCTCCAGCCACCCCTCATCCAGAACATCCTCCTCAACTGCAAGATTAACCCGGGCCTTCAACAATCACTAATGTGAGGTACTCTAAAGCTCATCCACTTGAGAATGTCATAGGTAATTAAATGATTCAGTTCAAACTAGGTCTCAAGTAAATCAAATAGTTGAACAGGATCATTTAGCCTTTGTATCTCAAGTGGAACCCAAGACTGTTGAAGAAGCACTAAAGAAACTCTTGGATTGATGCCATGCATGAGGAGCTTGGGCAGTTTCAAAGAAATAATGTCTGGAGTTTAGTTCCTAGAACCCCTGAAATTTCTATCATAGGGACGAGATGGGTCTTTAGGAATAAACTAAATGAAGAGGGTAAGGTGGTGAGAAACAAGGCTAGACTAGTTGCAAAAGGATACAATCAAGAATTTGGTATAGACTTTGAGGAATCCTTTGCACCTGTAGCTAGACTAGAAGCAGTTAGGATCTTGTTAGCATATGCATGTTCAAACAAGTTCAAATTATTTCAAATGGATGTCAAAACTGCTTTCTTGAATGGCTACATAAAAGAGGAAGTCTATGTCTCTCAACCACCTGGCTTTGAGGACCATGATAAACCAATCCATGTTTTTAATTGCATAAAGCTCTCTATGGTTTGAAACAGGCACCCCGAGCTTGGTACGACAGGCTGAGCACCTATCTGGTAAGCAAAAACTACTCAAGAGGTAAGGTGGACCAAACTCTCTTTACAAGAAAGTTCGCAATCACATAATTGTTGTTCAAGTTTATGTGGACGACATTATCTTTGGTTCCACAAATCCCACACTGTGTGAAGAATTTTCACAACACATGCACAATGAATTTGAGATGAGCTTAATGGGAGCTTCAATTTTTTCTTGGTTTGCAGGTCAAGCAGCTTGAAGATGGGTTCTTTATAAACCAAGAGAAATATGTAAAAAATTGCTCAAAAGGTTTCAGTTTGAACAAGCCAAGCCCACTTCAACACTAATGAACACAAGCATTAAGCTAGAAATGATGAAAAAGGTAAACCGGTAGATGCCAAACAATTTCGAGGTATGATTGGCTCACTCCTTTATCTTACTGCAAGTAGACCAGACATACAATTCAATGTTTGCCTTTGTGCTAGATAATCTAGTCCAAAGGAAAGCCATTTAATTGCAGTCAAGAATCTTCAGATACCTCTCAGGTACGTATGACTTGGGTCTTTGGTATCCAGCTGGTATAGTTTGAATTGATTTCTTATTCTGATGCAGACTACCTGGTTGTAAAATTGACAGGAAAAGCACTAGTGGATATTGCCAAATGCTTGGTGGTTGCATGGTTTCGTGGGCATCCAAGAAGCAACACTCGGTTGCACTCTCTACTGCAGAGGCAGAATATGTTGCTGCAGGGAGTTGTGCAACACAAGTGTTGTAGATAAAAAGTCAGTTGTGTGACTATAACATCAATATTGGATGCACACCTATCCTATGTGACAACACTAGTGCAATCAATCTATAAAAGAATCCCATTCACATTCCAGGACGAAACACATTGAAATTCGTCATCATTTCTTGAGAGATGAGGTAGCCAATAGATCATTGGAAATTAGTTTCATACCCACAGAAAATAATTGGCTGATATCTTTACCAAACCTCTAGCTGAAGATAGATTCACCACATTGCGAAGAGAGTTGGGGTTATGCAAATTGCAATGAAACTCCAAATGTTAAGCATATGTCCCTTGAGTGCACTAACTGTGAGGTATATCAAATGGTGATGTGTGGAAGAACAAGTCATGCTTGTTTGGAAACTCTCATTATGCGTGAGAAATATTCTCCGCCAAGTATCCATAGTCATGTGACATAAAAGGGACATGTACTCTACATTTAGAATTAGTTTTTTTATATTTTTGCCTATTCAAAACTCTCTTTAACATTTTGAAAAACACTTGATGGTTTGTCTTTCTACATGCTTGGTGTTCTTAATTGCTTGGTCTTGGTGTGCATATTTGTCTTCATGAACTTGAGTCCTTCTGTATCAAAGGCACACATTATGGGGAGCAACTAAGGGTTAGATGAATGCAAATGTGAAGGAAATTATTCAACTCTTGTCCATCTCAACTCCCTCACACCGTTAATCATTTCAGACCATCTTTCTACCCTTAAAACTGGTTTGAACAAGTCCCTGTCGACAGGCTAAATGGCCCTGTCGACAGCTCAGCCCAGACAGAACTCTCAAACTTTTGCCTGTGTACATCTATCGACAGGCACTCTACCTGCTGTCGACAGATGCACACAGTTTCTGCCTCCCCTAAATCTCAACTTCTGTCTGTATTCCTGTCGACAGGCCCCTTCTCCCTGTCGACAGACACCCTGAATTTTGGAACTTCATGCTTATTTCTTCACCCATTCTGTGAGCAACTTCATGTTTGATATATAAGGTGTCTATAAGGTGTTAATGCATGTTTGACCACACTATACAAATGATATTTAAGCTATTCTTTATACCACTATGATTTTCACATACTTCATGCTTGGATTTAGGTTCTATCATTCTGGAAACATATCATAACATTAACGGATAACCACCTCACTCCTCTAAATCAATTCCTTGTGGGCAAACATAGTCTCAATTTACTTGATAAGCCTTTTGGTCATGAAAATGTATGTCTAATATTGATAGGTAATCATATCACCTACTTGATATTGATTTTTACAACAATACTTGGAGAACAACTACCTATTTCTGAAAAAAATTTCTCAAGTAAACAAAATAAAATAATATAAATCAATTTTAACTTGGGATGAATATAGAGCAATGTTGGGTTATGCTGAGTAACCGGGGTGATGGGCATCACAAATGTCTGCCCCGCGTCAAAAGGCTAACTCATCATCTCTGTACAACGGTATGATAGAAACTTCCACTAAGTAACTGGGGTATGGCACCTGTAATGTTTATCCTCACGTCAAAAGGTGTGACGTCTTCTTAAGTACCATTTCCTCCCATTGTTTTTCTAAATTAAACAAAAAAAATAGTGTGAAGCCTCCACTGAGTCATAATTTCCAAGGTCATTGATCTTGTGATTGTCTTGACATATGGGTATCATTTCGTGCATCATTGGCCTATCCACAAAATGGGGATTGTTTGTCTTACATTGCATTTAAACAACGAAGGGTGAGTGTGCATTGTTCTTATTTACGTGAGTGTTTTCTTAATGCTTTAACCTTAATTCCTTGGGTATTATGTTAAAACCATTTGGGAAAATGATATGGTTTATTATATCCTTGCATATGGTAGGTTAACATACATGATTCACCTCTTATACACCTTCATTAACACATGGAAGACATTGCTCAGATTCTGTTCACAAAATCACAAAAAAACACAAAATTGCCCTTTTCTGAATGTACCTGTCGACAGGCACCAAAGGCCCTGTCGACAGCAAACGGCCAGAATCCAACGGGAAGCCCAAAAGGAAAGGGTTTAAACCGGGTTTTTGTGGGACCAACCTTTCAAATCCTTTCTAAACTCTTTAAAAAGGATCCCACACCCCTTTCCCCCTTCTACCTCCTTCCAAAAACCTTCCCCCTCTTCCTTCCACCCAAACACCCTTCCTCTCCAGGGCGCAGGAAGAGATCCCGTCTCTTTGCGGATTCTCTCTGTCCCGTGTCTCTTCTTCCTCCACCCTCTCCCTCCTACACGAGGATCATCATCTCATGGCTCCCAAGGCGAAGAAGCTGGCATCTCGTCGCCGTGCAAGATCTCCCGAACCAGGCCAGGGTCCAGGGCGCACACTGAGCGTCGCACGAAGCACCGGGAGGATCGCTTGCCGGAGCTCGTGATCCCGCCAAATCTCCACTCCTCAACGTCCATGGCATCTTCACCAAAGTCGCGCAGCCTCGCTACGTCGACTTCATCTCTTTGCAGGACATGTTTCTCGGCCTTCTACCTCTGTTTGATGTCCAGGGTTGTCACCCTTCTGTTACGATCACAAGCGTACTCTCCACCGCTGTGACAGACTTCTATCACAACCTTCGATTGTCCAATGATGGCCAGCTCGTCACCAAAGTCAAAGCACTACCTTCTTTGTCACTCCAAACCTTTTATCCACTGCCCTTCAAATCCCCAATACAGGAGTTGACATTAAATCCTTTCACCCAACTCCGAGGAGTTCCACACTCTCGTCGTTCGGCAGCCATACGACCCTACTAGTCGTAAGATTTGAATGCCAACTCTTTTCCTCCAATTCATCGACTAATTCACCACATCTTCACCACACTCATTGTTCCAAAAGATGGAAGCCGTGAACTTGTGACTTCTCTTCACAAGTCTCTGCTTTTTCAATTCCTCCAAACTAAACTCATCAACCTTCCACTCCTCATGATCTCTATCTTTCGTCAGTGTGTTCAAAGTTCAAAGAGATCAATGCCCTATGCATGCCAACTCACCTCTCTATTCCTCTTTATTGGCATCCACATCCCACAGGAGGAGATGACCAATCTTTCTTCCCGTAGCTCCTATGACCTCACCGCCGCTCAGAGGATGAGCTACAAGATAGTTGAGGGGGTAGTTACAAGAGATCTAAAGGGCAAGGGAGCAGCTGTAGCTGAAGAGGTTGGTGCTGATGTTGAAGAAGTAAATGAAGATCAAGATGAAGCTGAGGAAGATGTTGAAGATGAAGATGACTCCAACACTGAGTCCTTTGATCCTCCGGGAGATGTCACTGTTGGTGCTACTGAGCCGTCCATCTGCCAACTGCTAGCTCAGTTGCAACTTCAGATGACTAATGGTTTTGCAAGCCTCAATGCAAGATTGGATACTATGGAATCTAGCATTACAGTTCTCGATTCATGTCTGGACCACATTGCTCCTGAGCGTCATGCTGATCAACCGGCTCCTTCACAGCCCGCTGATGAAGATGCTTAGATAGCTTAGTTGTCTAGGATTGGGTCAAGTCCTGTAGTCTAAGTTTCATTTTATTCATGTCATGTTTCATGTACTTTTGCTTTTTCTATGGTCGTCATGCCATGACTTTCCCTTTACTTATAATTTCCTTTCATTAGCAACCAATGTCATGTGTATGCACTCATGAATTCAATGGAATCTTTGCTTTGTGCATTCTACTTGTGTCTATGGTGTGCTTTTGGATGTTGTCAAAAGGGGAGAAAAAAACTCAATTGTGCATTAATTGATTAGTTTTTTCATCATCAAAAGGGGGAGAATGTTGGGTTCTCATGTTGAGAAGATTGAGCTCACATTCTAATTAATCAATACAACATGTTTTTGATGATGAACATTGATGAACATTGATGTGCAATGATGTACAATGCAAACAAGTGATAAACAATGTGAATTGAGTTTTAAATGCATGAGATCTTCAAACAATAACTTGTCATAACAACTTGGTACAATGCTTGATTTTGTTCATAATATCTCACTAATCATGTTTACTTTTGTAGGAGATATACCATGCAAGACATGTGCCAAAAACAAGCTTGAAAGTTCAAGAAAAAGTCAAAAGACAAGGTACATGTTGACAGCAAGCAAGGACCTGTCGACAGATACAATCAGTCAGGTAGAATCAGTTCTGCCAAGGCATTACCTGTCGACAGCAGGAGTTTTCCTGTCAACAGATTCAATCAGTCAGAAACCAAAAGTTCTGGAAGGCCTGCTCCTGTCGACAGCAGCAGACCACCTGTCGACAGATGCACACAGTCAGAGCCTTCAACCTTCTGGTTCTTCACAATCTGTCTATGTCTGTCGACAGCAGGTGCAATACCTGTCGACAGACGAACCGAAGTCATATTACAGGAAGTTTTGCAAGTTGCCAAACTTAGTGTTTCCATGGAGTACGACTCTCCATATGTTAACACTCATATATAAGCAACCTTTTGCAACAAATCTCGTACACAAGCAGCCTCCAAGGAAAAACCCTAAAAAGTTCTCACAAGAAGCTTTGTTCTGCTGCTCTGCTTCAACCTACCGCCCAGAACCAAGAACAAAAGTCTTTTGCAGTGGAAGGTGAAGTACGAACGTCTTGGATTCAAGCATCTACATCAACATCTGATCTCAAAGTCGAGGCTTGGACTCCAGGACGACGTTCAGAGGAAGAGTTTGCTTATTGGATTTGTTTCTTCAACTCTCAAACCCTTCCATGTTCTCTCTATTCCATACTTGTGTGTGTGTGGTGTTTCAAGCGGTTGTTGTGCTTGATACACGTCTGTGTGTGTGTGTTGATCTGATCGTGGGTTCACATCAGATAAACACGTGTGTGAGTTGTAGTTCGTGAACTAGCTCATAAGCAGGTGATTCTGCGTGTGTGTGTGGCCCGTGGATGTAGGATACATGAGTTGTGTACTCCGAACCACGTAAAATCTACGTGTCTCGTGGTTTACACGAATTTGCGTTAGATGTTTGGTAGGCACGACACATCTATACACGTTTGAGTGCTTGCTTATTTAACTGTTAATCACTCACACACATCCACACATAGTCCGATTATTGTTAACACTTTAATTGTCTGTGCTTTTGCAAAAAGAGGGCATTAAGTTTTTTAAATTGTCTGTAATCTATTCAACCCCCCTTCTAGATTACCATTTAGGGAATTACACATCTCTTCACTTATCTCCGGAGTCAATAAGGGGGCATCGAGCGCCTCTGAGTGCCGATTCCGAATTGGGGTCTTATAAGCGATTCTGATAACTGAGCGAAAAGTTATGCCCGTTTGAGCGAAGGTGTCCGTATGCGATCGCATCGGCAGCCTACGACCGTGCTCCCGGAGAGGAATTTGGGCGCCGGTCCAGAAATCTCTGAATGCGACCATTTACTGACTGGGTCAAAGTGCCGATTCTGAATTGGGGCCTCACAGGCGGTTCCGACCCCCGGGCGAATAATATCCGCATCCGACCGGAGGGTACAGCAGTCGGTGTACTAGTACACACGCTCCGGGGGGGGGGGGGGGGGAATTTTGGCCTGGAACGGAATTCCGCAAAACCAGCACCCTGTCGACCGTCTCGGAGTGCAGATTCCGAATTGTGGTCACATAAGCGATTCCGATGCCCGAACGGAAAGTTATGCCCAATTCTTTCGTTGAAGGGGTGGGAATAAACCGGAGGGGTTGACTATATCGGCGATGTTCGGGCACCCATATCCACGACCTTGGGAGGAGATCTCGCGTCGAGTTGAACACGACTTCCGATCTCTGTGACTGGGCGGCTCCGCGTGTGGGTCCGCCAGCGATTCGCGTAATCAAGGGAGTCGCTAATGCCAAAAAACCTTGGAATAGGAGAGATCGTCGGCTAGAATCGCAATTTCGGGGTGCGAAACGAAGGTTTTTCGACCCCGAAATGACGTCTTATCGCCTGAGTCAATAAAACGGCATCGAGCGCCTCTGAGTACCAATTCCTAATTGGGGTCTTATAAGCGATTCCGATAACCGAGCGAAAAGTTATGCCCGTTTGAGCGAAGGGGTGTCCGTATGCGATCGCATCGGCGGTCTACGACTGCGCTCCGGAGACGAATTTGGGCGCCAGACCGGAAATCTCCGAATGCGACCATTTACCGACCGGGTCGAAGTGCCAATTCTGAATTGGGGCCTCGCGGGCGGTTCCGACCCCGGGCGAATAAATATCTGCGTCCGACCGGAGGGTACGGCAGCCGGTGTACACACGCACCGGGGAGGAATTTTGGCCCCGGAACGGAATTCTGTGAAATCAGCTCCCTATCGACCGTCTCGGAGTGCCGATTCCGAATTGTGGTCACATAAGCGATTCTGATGCCCGTGAGGAAAGTTATGCCCAATTCTTTCGCTGAATGGGTGGGAATAAACCGGAGGGGGTGACTATATCGGCGATGTTCGGGCACCCATATTCACGACCTGGGGAGGAGATCTCGCGTGGAGTAAAACACGACTTCCGATCGCTGCGACTGGGCGGCTCCGCGTGTGGGGTCCTCCAGCGATTCGCGTAATCGAGGGAGTCGCTACAACCAAAAAAGCTTGGAATAGGGGAGATCGTCATCAAGAATTGCAATTTCGAACTGCGAAACGAAGGTTTTTCGACCCCAAAACGACGTCTTATCGCCTGAGGCAATAAGGGGGCATCGAGCGCCACTGAGTGCCGATTCCGAATTGGTTCCGATAACCGAGCAAAAAGTTATGCCCGTTTGAGCGAAGGGGTGTCCGTATGCGATCGCATCGGCAGCCTGCGACCGCGCTCCCAGAGAGGAATTTGGCCGCCTGACCGGAAATCTCCGAATGCGACCATTTACTGACCGGGTCGAAGTGTCGATTCTTATTTAGGGCCTCGCGGGCGGTTCCGACCCCCGGCGAATAAATATCCGCGTCTGACCGGAGGGTACGGCAGTCGTTGTATTAGTACACACGCTCCGGGGGGGGAATTTTTGCCCTAGAACGGAATTCCGCGAAACCAGCGCCCTGTCGACCGTCTCGGAGTGCCGATTCCTAATTGTGGTCACATAAGCAAATCCGATGCCCGTACGGAAAGTTATGCCCAATTCTTTCGCTGAAGGGGTGGGAAAAAACCGAAGGGGGTGACTATATCGGCGATGTTCGGGCACCCATATCCACGACCTGGGGAGGAGATCTCACATCGAGTTGAACACGACTTCCGATCGCTGTGACTGGGCGGCTCCACGTGTGGGGTCCGCCAGCAATTCTCATAATCGAGGGAGTCGCTACTGCCAAAAAACCTTGGAATAGGGGAGATCGTCGGCTAGAATCGCAATTTCGGAGTGCGAAATGACAGTTTTTCGACCCTAAAATGACGTCTTATTGCCTGAGGCAAGAAGGGGGCATCGAGCGCCTCTTAGTGCGGATTCCTAATTGGGGTCTTATAAGCGATTCCGATAATCGAGCGAAAAGTTATGCCCGTTTGAGCGAAGGGGTGTCCGTATGCGATCGCATCGGCGGTCCACGACCGTGCTCCCGGAGAGGAATTGGGCGCCAGACCGTAAATCTCCGAATGCGACCATTTACCGACCGGGTCGAAGTGCCGATTCTGAATTGGGGCCTCGCAGGCGGTTCCGACCCCCGGGCAAATAAATATCTGCGTCTGACCAGAGGGTATGACAGTCGATGTACTAGTACACACGCTCTGGGGGGGAATTTTTGCCCCGAAACGGAATTCCGCGAAACCAGCGCCCTGACGACCGTCTCGGAGTTTCGATTCCGAATTGTAGTCATATAAGCGATTCCGAAGCCCGTACGGAATCTTATGCCCAATTCTTTCGCTGAAGGGGTGGGAATAAACTGGAGGGGGTGACTATATCGGCGATGTTCGGGCACCCATATCCACGACCTGGGGAAGAGATCTCGCGTCGAGTTGAACACGACTTCCGATTGCTGTGACTCGGCGGCTCCGCGTGTGGGGTCCGCCAGCGATTCGCGAAATCGAGGGAGTCGCTACTGCCAAAAAACCTTGGAATAGGGGAGATCATCGGCTAGAATCACAATTTCGGAGTGCGAAACGAAGTTTTTTCGACCCAGAAACGACATCTTATCGCCTAAGGCGATAAGGGGGCATAGAGCGCCTCTGAGTGCGGATTCCAAATTGGGGTCTTTTAAACGATTCCGATAACCGAGCGAAAAGTTATGCATGTTTGAGCGTAGGGGTGTCCGTATGCGATTGCAACGGCAGCCTGCGACCGCGCTCCTAGAGAGGAATTTGGTCGCCGGACCGGAAATATCCGAATGCGACCATTTACTGACCGGGTCGAAGTGCCAATTCTGAATTGGGGCCTCGCGGGCGGTTCCGACCCCCGGGCGAATAAGTATCTGCATCCGACCGGAGGGTACGGCAGTCGGTGTACTAGTACACACGCTCCGGGGAGGAATTTTGGCCCCGAAACGGAATTCCGCTAAACCAGTGCCCTGTCGACCGTCCCGGAGAGCCGATTCCGAGTTGTTGTCACATAAGCGATTCTGATACCCGTACGGAAAGTTATGCCCAATTCTTTCGCTGAAGGGGTGGGAATAAACCTGAGGGGGTGACTATATCGGCGATGTTCGGGCACCCATATCCACGACCTGGGGAGGAGATCTCGCGTCGAGTTGAACACGCCCTCCGATCGCTGTGACTGGGCAGCTCCGCGTGTGGGGTCCGCCAGCGATTCGCGTAATCGAGGGAGTCGCTACTGCTAAAAAACCATGGAATAGGGGAGTGCGAAACGAAGGTTTTTCGACCCCGAAATGACATCTTAACGCCTGAGCCGGTAACGGGGCATCGAGCTCCTCTGAGTGCCGATTGCGAATTAGCATCTTATAAGCGATTCCGATAACTGAGCGAAAAGTTATGCCCGTTTGAGCGAAGGGGTGTCCGTATGCGATCGCATCGGCGGTCTACGACCGCGCGCCCGGAGAGGAATTTGGGCGCCAGACTAGAAATCTCTGAATGCGACCATTTACCGACTGTGTCGAAGTACCGATTCTGAATTGGGGCCTCGCGGGCGGTTCCGACCCCGGGCGAATAAATATCTGCGTCCGATCGGAGGGTACGGCAGTCGGTGTACACACGCTCCGGGGGAGAATTTTTGGCCCCGGAACGGAATTCTGTGAAACCAGCTCCCTGCCGACCGTCTCGGAGTGCCGATTCCGAATTATGGTCACATAAACGATTCCGATGCCCGTGACGAAGGTTATGTCCAATTCTTTAGCTGAAGGGGTGGGAATAAACCGGAGGGGGTGACTATATCGGCGATGTTCGGGCACCCATATCCATGACCTGGGGAGGAGATCTCGCGTGGAGTTAAACATGACTTCCGATCGCTGCGACTGGGCGGCTCCGCGTGTGGGGTCCGCCAGCGATTCGCGTAATCGACGGAGTCGCTACTGCCAAAAAACCTTAGAATAGGGGAGATCGTCGTCAAGAATCGCAATTTCACACTGCAAAACGAAGGTTTTTCAACCCCAAAATGGCGTCTTGTCGCCTGAAGCAATAAGGGGGAATCGAGCGCCTCTGAGTGCCGATTCCGAATTGGGGTCTTATAAGCGATTCCAATAACCGAGCGAAAAGTTATGCCCGTTTGAGCGAAGGGGTGTCCGTATGCGATCGCATCGGCAGCCTGCGACCGCGCTCCCGGAGAGGAATTTGGACACCGGACCGAAAATCTCTGAATGCGACCATTACTGACCGGGTCGAAGTGCCGATTCTGAATTGGGGCCTCGCGGGCAGTTCCGACTCCCGGGCGAATAAATATATGCGTCTGACCGGAGGGTACGGCAGTCGCTGTACTAGTACACATGCTCCGGGGGGGAATTTTGGCCCCATAACGTAATTCCGCGAAACCAGCACCCTGTCGACCGTCTAGGAGTGACGATTCCGAATTGTGGTCACATAAGCGATTCCGATGCCCGTACGGAAAGTTATGCCTAATTCTTTCGCTGAAGGGGTGGGAAAAAACCGGAGGGGGTGACTATATCGGCGATGTTCGGGCACCCATATCCACGACCTGGGGAGGAGATCTCGCGTCGAGTTGAACACGACTTCCGATCGCTGTGTCTCGGCGGCTCCGCGTGTGGGGTCCGCCAACGATTCGCGTAATCGAGGGAGTCGCTACTGCTAAAAAACCTTGGAATAGGGGAGATCGTCGTCAAGAATCGCAATTTCAAACTGCAAAACGAAGGTTTTTCGACCCCAAAATGACGTCTTATCGCCAGAGGCAATAAGTGGGCATCGAGCGCCTCTGAGTGCCGATTCCGAATGGGGTCTTATAAGCAATTCCAATAACCGAGCGAAAAGTTATGCACGTTTGAGCGAAGGGGTGTCCGTATGTGATCGCATCGACAGCCTGCGACCGCACTCCCGGAGAGGAATTTTGGCGCCGTACCGGAAATCTCCGAATGCAACCATTTACTGACCGGGTCGAAGTGCCGATTCTGAATTGGGGCCTCGCGGGCGGTTCCAACCCCCGGGCGAATAAATATCCCCATCTGACCGGAGGGTACGGCAGTCGCTGTACTAGTACACATGCTCCGGGGGGAATCTTGGCCCAGGAGCGGAATTCTGCGAAACCAACGCCCTGTCGACCGTCTCGGAGTGCCGATTCCGAATTGTGGTCACATAAGCGATTCCGATGCCCGTACGAAAAGTTATGCCTAATTCTTTCGCTGAAGGGGTGGGAAAAAATCGGAGGGGTGACTATATCGGCGATGTTTGGGCACCCATATCCACGACCTGGGGAGGAGATCTCACGTCAAGTTGAACACGACTTCCGATCGCTTTGACTGGGCGGCTCCGCGTGTGGGGTCCGCCAGCGATTCGCGTAATCGAGGGAGTCGCTATTGCCAAAAAACCTTGGAATAGGGGAGATCGTCGGCTAGAATCGCAATTTTGGAGTGTGAAACGAAGGTTTTTCGACCCCAAAACGACATCTTATCGCCTGAGGCAATAAGGGGACATCGAGCGCCTCTGAGTGTCGATTCCGAATTGGGGTCTTATAAGCGATTCTGATAACCGAGCGAAAAGTTATGCCCGTTTGAGTGAATGGGTGTCCGTATGCGATCGCATCGGCGGTCTACGACCGCGCTCCAGGAGAGGAATTTGGGCGCCGGACCGGAAATCTCTGAATGCGACCATTTACTGACCGAGTCGAAGTGCCGATTCTGAATTGGGGCCTCGCGGGAGATTCCTACCCCCGGCGAATAAATATCCGCGTCTGACGGAGGGTACGACAGTCGGTGTAGTAGTACACACGCTCCGGGGGGGAATTTTGGCCCCGAAACGGAATTTCGCGAAACCAACGCCCTGTCGACCGTCTCGAAGTGCCGATTCCGAATTGTGGTCACATAATGATTCTGATGCCCGTATGGAAAGTTATGCCCAATTCTTTCGCTGAAGGGGTGGGAATTCACCGGAGGGGGTGACTATATCGACGATGTTCGGGCACCGATATCCACGACCTGGGGAGGAGATCTCGCGTCAAGTTAAACATGACTTCCGATCACTGTGACTGGGCGGCTCCGCGTGTGGGGTCCGCCAGCGATTCGCGTAATCGAGGGAGTCGCTACTGGCAAAAAACTTTGGAATAGGGGAGATCGTCGGCTAGAATCGCAATTTCGGAGTGCGAAACAAAGGTTTTTCGACCCCGAAATGACGTCTTATCACCTGAGGCAAGAAGGGGGCATCGAGCGCCTCTGAGTGCCAATTCTGAATTGGGGTCTTATAAGCGATTCCGATAACCGAGCGAAAGGTTATGCCGGTTTGAGCGAAGGGGTGTCCGTATGCGAGCGCATCGGCGGTCTACGACCGCGCTCCGGAGAGGAATTTGGGCGCCGGACCGTAAATCTCCAATTATGACCATTTACCGACCGGGTCGAAGTGCCGATTCTGAATTGGGGCCTCGCTGGCGGTTCCGATCCCCGGGCGAATAAATATCCGCGTCCGACTGGAGGGTACGGCAGTCAGTGTACTAGTACACATGCTCGGGGGGGAATTTTGGCCCCAAAACGGATTCCGTGAAACCAACGCCCTGTCGACCGTCTCGGAGTGCCGATTCCGAATTGTGGTTACATAAGCGATTCTGATGCCCGTACGGAAAGTTATTCCCAATTCTTTCACTAAAGGGGTGGGAATAAACAGGAGGGGGTGACTATATCGGCGATGTTCGGGCACCCATATCCACGACCTGGGGAGGAGATCTCGCGTCGAGTTGAACACGACTTCCGATCACTGTGACTGGGCGGCTCCGCGTGTGGGGTCCGCCAGTGATTCCCGTAATCGAGGGAGTCGCTACTGCCAAAAAACCTTGGAATAGGGGAGATCGTCGGCTAAAATCGCAGTTTGGGAGTGCGACAAAAAGGTTTTTCGACGCCGAAACGACATCTTATCTCCTGAGCCAATAAGGGGGCATCGAGCGCCTCTTAGTGCCGATTCCGAATTGGGGTCCTATAAGCGATTCCGATAACCGAGCGAAAAGTTATGCCCGTTTGAGCGAAGGGGTGTCCGTATGCGATCGCATCGGCGGTCTACGACCGCGCTCCGGAGAGGAATTTGGGCGCCGGACCGGAAATCACCGAATGCGACCATTTCCTGACTAGGTCGAAGTGCCGATTCTGAATTGGGGCCTCGGGGGCGGTTCCGACCCCCCGGCGAACAAATATTCACGTCCGACCGAAGGGTACAGCAGTCGGTGTACTAGTACACACGCTCCGGGGGGAAATTTTGGCCCCGGAACAGAATTCGGCGAAACCAGCTCCCTGTCGACCGCCTCGGAGTGCCAATTCTGAATTGTGGTCACATAAGCGATTCCGATGCCCGTGCAGAAAGTTATGCCCAATTCTTTCACTGAAGTGGTGGGAATAAACCGGAGGGGGTGACTATACGGCTCCGCATGTGGGGTCCGCCAGCGATTCGCGTAATCGAGGGAGTCGCTACTGCCAAAAAACCTTAGAATAGGGGAGATCGTCGGCTAGAATCGCAATTTCAGAGTGCGAAACGAAGGTTTTTCGACCCCAAAACGACATCTTATTGCCTGAGGCAATAAGGGGACATCGAGCGCCTCTGAGTGTCGATTCCGAATTGGGGTCTTATAAGCGATTCCGATAACCGAGCGAAAAGGTATGCCCGTTTGAGCGAATGGGTGTCCGTATGCGATCGCATCGGCGGTCTACGACTGCGCTCCAGGAGAGGAATTTGGGCGCCGGACCAGAAATCTCTGAATGCGACCATTTACTGATCGAGTCGAAGTGCCGATTCTGAATTGGGGCCTCGCGGGCGATTCCTACCCCCGGGCGAATAAATATCCGTGTTAGACCGGAGGGTACGGCAGTCGGTGTACTAGTACACACGCTCCGAGGGGGAATTTTGGCCCCGGAACGGAATTCTGCGAAACCAGCTCTCTGTCGACCGTCTCGGAGTGCCGATTCCGAATTGTGGTCACATAAGTGATTCCTATGCCCGTATGGAAAGTTATGCCCAATTCTTTCGCTGAAGGGGTGGGAATAAACCGGAGGGGGTGACTATATCGACGATGTTCAGGCACTGATATCCACGACCTGGGGAGGAGATCTCGCGTCAAGTTGAACACGACTTCCGATCACTGTGACTGGGCGGCTCCACGTGTGGGGTCTGCCAGCGATTCGTGTAATCAAGGGAGTCGCTACTGCCAAAAAACTTTGGAATTGGGGAGATCGTCGGCTAGAATCGCAATTTCGGAGTGCGAAACAAATGTTTATCGACCCCGAAATGACGTCTTATCACCTGAGGCAAGAAGGGGGCATCGAGCGCCTCTGAGTGCCAATTCTGAATTGGGGTCTTATAAGCGATTCCGATAACCGAGCGAAAGGTTATGCCGGTTTGAGCGAAGGGGTGTCCGTATGCGAGTGCATCGGCGGTCTACGACCGCGCCGCCGGAGAGGAATTTGGGCGTCGGACCGTATATCTCCAAATATGACCATTTACCGACCGGGTCAAAGTGCAGATTCTGAATTGGGGCCTCGTGGGCGGTTCCGATCCTCGGGCGAATAAATATCCGCGTCCGACTGGAGGGTACGGCAGTCAGTGTACTAGTACACACGCTCCGGGGGGAATTTTGGCCCCGAAACAGAATTCCGTGAAACCAGCGCCTTGTCGACCGTCTCGGAGTGCCGATTCCGAATTGTGGTCACATAAGCGATTCCGATGCCCGTACGGAACGTTATGCCCAATTCTTTCGCTGAAGTGGTGGGAATAAACCGGAGGGGGTGACTATATCGGCGATCTTCGGGCACCCATATACACGACCTGGGGAGGAGATCTCGCGTCGAGTTGAACACGACTTCCGATCACTGTGACTGGGCGGCTCCGTGTGTGGGGTCCGCCAGCGATTCGCGTAATCGAGGGAGTCGCTACTGCCAAAAAACCTTGGAATAGGGGAGATCGTCGTCTAGAATCGCAATTTTGAAGTGCAAAATGAGGGTTTTCCGACCCCGAAACGACGTCTTATTGCCTGAGGCAATATAGGGCCATCGAGCGCCTCTAAGTGTCGATTCCTAATTGGGGTCTGATAAGCGATTCTGATAACCGAGCGAAACGTTATGCCCGTTTGGGCGAAGGAGTGTCTGTATGCGATCGCATTGGCAGCCTGCGACCGCGCTCTCGGAGAGGAATTTGGGCGCCAGACTGGAAATCTCCGAATGCGACCATTTACTGACCGGGTCGAAGTGCCAATTCTGAATTGGGGCCTCGCGGGCGGTTTCGACCCTCGGGCGAATAAATATCCGCGTCCGACCGGAGGGTACGACAGTCGATGTACTAGTACACACGATCCGGGGGGGATTTTGGCCCCGGAACAGAATTCCGCAAAACCAGCGCCCGGTCGACCGTCTTGGAGTGCTGATTCCTAATTGCGGTCACATAAGTGATTCCGATGCCCGTACAGAAAGTTATGGCCAATTCTTTCACTGAAGGGGTGGGAATAAACCGGAGGGGGTGACTATATCTGCGACGTTCGAGCACCCATATCCACGACCTGGGGAGGAGATCTCGCGTCGAGTTGAACACGACATCCGATCGCTGTGACTGGGCGGCTCCGCGTGTGGGGTCCGCCAGCGATTCGCGTAATCGAGGGAGTCGCTACTGCCAAAAAACCTTCGAATAAGGGGAGATCGTCGGCTAGAATCACAATTTCAGAGTGCGAAACGAAGGTTTTTTGACCCTAAAATGACATCTTATCACCTGAGGCAATAATGGGGCATCGAGCGCCTCTGAGTGCCGATTCCGAATTGGGGTCTTATAAGCGATTCCGATAACCGAGCGAAAAGTTATGTCCGATTCAGCGAAGGGGTGTCCGTATGTGATCGCATCAGCGGTCTACGACCGCGCTCCCGGAGAGGAATTTGGGCGCCGAACCGGAAATATCCGAATGTGACCATTAACCGACCGAGTCGAAGTTCCGATTCTGAATTGGGGCCTCACGGGCGGTTCTGAGCCCGGGGCGAATAAATATCCGCGTCCGACCGGAGGGTACGGTAGTCGGTGTACTAGTACACACGCTCCGGTGGGGAATTTTGGCCCCAGAACAGAATTCTGTGAAACCAGCTCCCTGTCTATCGTCTCGGAGTGTCGATTCCGAATTGTGGTCACATAAGCGATTTTGATGCCTGTACGGAAAGTTATGCCCAATTCTTTCGCTGAAGGGGTGGGAATAAATCGGAGGGGGTGACTATATCGACGATGTTCGGGCACCCATATCCACGACCTGGGGAGGAGATCTCGCATCGAGTTGGACACGACATCCGATCGCTGTGACTGGGCGGCTCCACCTGTGGGGTCCGCCAGCGATTCGCGTAATCGAGGGAGTCGCTACTGCCAAAAAGCCTTAGAATAGGGGAGATCGTCGGCTAGAATCGCAATTTCGGAGTGCGAAACCAAGGTTTTTCGACCCCGAAATGACGTCTTATAGCTTAAGGCACTAAGGGGCGTCGAGCGCCTCTATGTGCCAATTCCGAATTTGTGTCTTATAAGCGATTTCGATAACCGAGCGAAAAGTTATGCCCGTTTGAGCGAAGGGGTGTCCGTATGCGATCGCATCGACAGCCTGCGACCGCACTCCCGGAGAGGAATTTGGGCGTCAGACCGGAAATCTCTGAATGTGACCATTTATCGACCGGGTCGAAGTGCCGATTCTAAATTGGGGCCTCGCGGGCGGTTCTGACCCTCGGGCGAATAAATATCCGCGTCCGACCAGAGGGTACGGCAGTTGGTGTACTAGTACATACGCTCCGGAGGGGAATTTTGGCCCCGGAACAGAATTCCGCAAAACCAGCACCCTGTCGACCGTCTCGGAGTGCCGATTCCGAATTGTGGTCACATAAGCAATTTTGATGCCCATGCGGAATGTTATGCCCAATTCTTTCGCTGAGGGGGTGGGAATAAACCGGAGGGGGTGACTATATCGGCGATGTTCGGGCACCCATATCCATGACCTGGGGAGGAGATCTCGCGTCGAGTTGAACACGACATCCGATCGTTGTGACTGGGCAGCTCTGCGTGTGGGGTCCGCCCGCGATTCGCGTAATCGAGGGAGTCGCTACTGCCAAAAAACCTTGGAATAGGGGAGATCATCGGCTAGAATCGCAATTTTGGAGTGCGAAATGAAGGTTTTTCGACCCCGAAACGATGTCTTATCGCCAAAGGCAATAAGGGGGCATCGAGCGTCTCTGAGAGTCGATTCTGAATTGGGGTCTTATAAGCGATTCCGATAACCGAGTGAAAAGTTATGCCCGTTTGAGCGAAGGGGTGTTCGTATGCGATCGCATCAGCAGCCTGCGACCGCACTCTCGGAGAGGAATTTTGGCGTCGGACCGGAAATCTCCGAATGCGACCATTTATCGACCGGGTCAAAGTGCCGATTCTGAATTGGGGACTCGCGGGTGGTTTCGACCCCCGGGCGAATAAATATCCGTGTCCGACCTAAGGGTACGACAGTCGGTGTACTAGTACACACACTCCGGGGGGAATTTTGGCCCCAGAACGCAATTCTGCGAAACCAGTGCCCTGTCGACCGTCTCGGAATGCCGATTCCAAATTTTGGTCACATAAGCGATTTTGATGCCCGTGCAGAAAGTTATGCCTAATTCTTTCGCTGAAGGGGTGGGAATAAACCGGAGGGGGTGATTATATCGGCGATGTTCGGGCACCCATATCCACGACTTGGGGAGGAGCTCTCACGTCGAGTTGAACACGACTTCCGATCGCTGTGACTGGGCGGCTTCGCGTATGGGGTCCGCCAGTGATTCGCGTAATCGAGGGAGTCGCTACTGCCAAAAAACCTTGGAATAAAGGAGATCGTCGGCTAGAATCGAAATTTCAGAGTGCAAAATGAAGGTTTTTCGACCCTAAAATGACGTCTTATCGCCTGAGGCCATAAGGGGGCATCGAGCGTCTCTGAGTGCCGATTCCGAATTGGGTTGTTATAAGCGATTCTGATAACCGAGCGAAAAGTTATGCACGTTTGAGCGAATGGGTGTCCGTATGCGATCGCATTGGCGGCCTACGACTGAGCTCCCGGAGAGGAATTTGGGCGCCGGACCGGAAATCTCCGAATGTGACCATTTACCGACCGGGTCGAAGTGCCGATTCTGAATTGGGGCCTCGCGGGCGGTTCCGACCCCTGGGCGAATAAATATCCGCGTCCGACCGGAGGGTACGACAGTCAGTGTACTAGTACACATGCTCCGAGGGGAATTTTTGCCCCGAAACAGAATTCCGCAAAACCAGCGCCCTGTCGACCGTCTCGGAGTGCCGATTCCGAATTGTGGTCACATAAGCGATTTTGTTGCCCATGCGGAAAGTTTTGCCCAATTCTTTCGCCGATGGGCTGGGAATAAACCGGAGGGGGTGACTATATCGGTGATGTTCGGGCACCCATATCCACGACCTGGGGAGGAGATCTTGTTAGGTTTTCATTCTAATATTTTTAACAACATGTTTTTGATGATAGATAAGTTTAATTAAGGTTTGATACATGATAAAGAACTTGATACTACTTAGTTATCTATGTACTCATAATATCTAACTTTACATGTTCTATCATGTAGGTACAAATGCTTAAAGCCAAGCTATCACAAAACAAGAGAAAAAGATCACAAAAAGTTGTAAACCATGTCACCTGTCGACAGACCACAATGCTCCTGTCGACAGATCTCACAGATATGGTCAGCCAGAAAAGCTCAAAGCTCAGGTTACAGCCATCTGTCGACAGATGCCCATCGGCTGTCGACAGATGTCACTGACAGAAGTTCTAGATATCTGGACTATAGATATCTGTCGACAGATGCAAGTCGACTGTCGACAAATATCACAGACCTAAAATCCCAGATCTCTGTATGTTGCAAACCTGTTACAATCTGTCGACAGATGTAGCAAGACCTGTCGACAGATGAACAAAATCTTCAGATACGGAAAGATCTAACATTGCCCAAGTTGGTGTTTCTTTCTACCACGACTCTCCATATGTAAACACCCCTATATAAACATCCTTTTGAAGCAAATCACGTACACAAGCAGCCTCCAAGCAAGAACCCTAAAAAGTTCTTAAGAGAAGTCTTGCTCTGCTGCTCTGCTTCAACCTACCGCCCAGAACCAAGAAGAGAAGTCTCTCCAACGGAAGGTGAAGCCTGAACGTCGTGGATTCAAGCATCTCCATCAACTTGTGATCATCAAGACGAAGCTTGAAGTCCAGCCAGACGTTTACAAGAAGAGTTTACAATCTGTATTTGTTCTTCAACTCTCAAACTCTTCTCTGTTTCTATTTTTCATATCCGTATGTGTGTGTGGTGTTTCAAGCAGTCCTTGTGCTTGATACACGTGTAAGGGTGTTGATCTGATCGTGGTTGCACATCAGATAACACGTGTGTGTGTGAGTTGTAGTTTGTGAACTAGCTCATAAGCAGATTGTTCTGCGTGTGTGTGTGGCCCGTGGATGTAGGATACATGAGTTGTGTACTCCGAACCATGTAAATCTGTGTGTCTCGTGGTTTGAACGCTTTCACGTTAGATGTTTGATAGGCACGATGTATTTGCACACACATGATAGTTCATCAATCCAATTGTCATCAAGTCACACACATCCAGACACAGTGAAACTATGTTCTTATCATTATAATCTGTGTCTTAAAGAAAAGAAGGTAATAAACGTTTTTAAATCAACAGTAATCTATTCAACCCCCCTTCTAGATTACTATATTAGGAATTCCGCAACCCTTCAATTGGTATCAGAGCCGAGTTTCTCCGATTTACTACTTTATCTGTTTGATCTTACGATCAGGAGATTCACGGTCTAATGGAATCTAACAAGGGGTATATGGCCGAGGGACACTCAGTGACCAGGCCACCCTTCTTTAATGGCACTGACTATCCGTATTGGAAAAATCGGATGCAGGTGTTTCTTCAAGCGCAAAATTTTGAACTATGAAAAATAGTCAGAAAAGGAGCATACGAATTGCCTCAGGACGAGGATACCTGGACTAAGGATCAGATCACCAAGGGACGCTCAACTGGAGCGCCCTTAACATGATGCAGTGCGCAGTCCACCCAAAGGAGTACTCAAGAGTCTCCACATGCACCTCAGCAAAGGAGATGTGGGACAAGCTTGAGCTAATTTATGAAGGTACGTCTGAGGTAAGAGAATCAAAGGTAAGCATGTTGGTTTCAGAATATGAAATGTTCAAAATGAATAATGATGAAACCATCTCTGACATGTTTGCTAGATTCATGATAATTATAAATGGATTGAAAGGTCTTCAAAAAGAGTACTCGGAGAGTGACTTGGTGAGGAAGATACTTCGGTCTCTTCCATCCTCATGGAACACCAAAGCCACTGTCATTGAAGATTCTAAAGACCTCTCAAAAATGAAAGTAGATGAATTGATTGGTTCTCTGATGACATATGAACTGAATGTCAAAAGAAAAGAAACTGAAGAGAATCCAAGAAAGTCAATTGCCTTGAAAGCTTCCAAGAAAATCTCTTCAGATTCTAAAAAGAATGCCCAACATGAAGGAATTGAGTCTGAAACCTCTAGCGATAGTGAGAATGACGAGATGGCCATGCTCACTAGACAGTTTAAGAAGTTTCTGAAATTCAAAAGAAGAGGTTCAGGTAACTCGAAACCTTTCCAAAAGGGTACCAACAGACTTGATTCTTCTAACAAAAGATCTGAAGTTGTCTGTTATGAGTGCAAGAAGCAGGGCACATGAGAGGAGAGTGCCCCGAGCTCAAAAAGAAGCTGAAGAATGACAAATTCACTTTCAAGAAGGCCAAGGCAATGGTGGCCACTTGGAGTGATGAAGATGAAGATGAGAACAGTCAAGCTACCTCAGAAGATGACGAGATTCAGTGTCTCATGGCAAGGAGTGATGACTCCAATGAGGTAAATTCTTCCTTTGAAACATATTCTATTACTGAATGGAAGAAGCTTATACTGTTCTATTTGAAAATTTCTGTGAATTCAAGTCTGAAAATAAAGCACTCAAGAAGAAAGTCAATTCCCTGTTCATAAATCAAACAATAATGAAGAAATTGAATCCTTGAATAAGGTGATTGAAATGATGAAGCTTGATGAACAAACACACAGTGAAGAAATGGACATCATGAAACTTAAACTTCAAGAAGTTCAAAAGGAAAGAGATGATCTAATGAACTCTCTTGAAAATCTTCAAAGTGAGCATAAAAAACTAAAGGAGAAACTGGAAAAAGCTGAAAAAGACATAAAAGGTAAGTCTAAGGATTTATCTAATTTTGTCAAAAGTAAACAGAATCTGGATGCAATTTTAGGCTCAAAGGTTTTTGTTGCAAGACATGGGATTGGGTTTCAAAATGCAAGGCCAAAAGAAATTGGCAAAAATCTGTTAACAGATTTCATTGATTCCAGCCCAAGTTCAAGTAAACAAACCCTTCCAAAGAATAAGAAAAATCCTTCAAAGGGTAAGAACAAGAACCTAAAATGATCAAATATGTTCCTAGTCAACCTAAGGATTTGCAACAAGCCCAAGATAGGACAAACAACAACCTCCTAAAGCTAATCTAACAAGGAAACAAAAGGGTAAAATGCCTATGCATGCTCCTAAAAAGGTAAAGCACACTGTTGTTCAAAAATCATCATCATGCAAAATATGTAAAAAGTTGGGCACAATGAAAAACAATGTTGGAATAGCCCAAATCAAATGAAAATCAAACAAGTTTGGATTCCTAAACACTTGTTATTTGGCATGAATGATACAAAGGGACCCAAAATAATTTGGGTACCAAAACCTCTTGTCTGATCCACATGTGCAGGAATGCCTAGCAGCCCACAATCAAAATAAATGGTACCTGGATAGTGGCTGTTCGAGGCACATGACAGGCGATAAAGAAAAATTTAGTCTGCTCGTGGAAAAAGATGGAGGTCATGTCGTCTTTGGAGGTAACAACAAAGGCCAGATCATCGGCTCAGGTAAGGTTGGTAAGTTTGCCTCTAACTTAATAGACAATGTACTACTAGTTGGTGGTCTTCATCACAATTTACTGAGCATAAGTCAATTGTGTGATAAAGGTCATAAAATTATCTTTGAATCCAATTCATGTCAAATTCTTGATAAGGAAACAGGAAGCCTAAAGTTTTCTGGAAAAAGAATAAACAACATCTACATGGTTGATTTAGATGATCCAGAAAATAATGATCTATGTCTTGTAGTAAACAAACTGGATGAGCTTACATTGTGGCATCGTAGGCTCGGTCACGCTAGCTATAATGTATTACACAAGATCATGAGGCTTAAATTGGTGAGTGGTCTTCCTGAAATTTCCTTTAACAAGAATGAAAATTTCTGTGATGCATGTGCACAGGGAAAACAAACCCGGAAATCCTTCAAATCAAAAGCACCGGTGAGTACTTCCAAAGCTTATGAACTGTTGCACATAGACCTATTTGGACCTACGAGAACACTAAGTCTCAATGGCAAACGATATGGTTTTGTCATTGTAGATGATTTCTCTAGATTCACTTGGGTAAAATTTCTGGCTCACAAGAATGAAGCATTGAATGTTTTTGAAGATTTTTTTAATAAAATTGAGCATGGAAATGTCAACAGGATATGCTCCATCCGCATTAATCACGGGGGAGAATTTGACAACAACTCCTTCACTGATTTCTGCAGGAACCAAGGTTTGCAGATGAAACTGAAGATACAACACTTGGAGAACTACAAAGAAAACCTCAAGTTGTTTCAAAAACTAAAAGTGGATATATTCGCAGGTACAATGATGAAGATGACAGACATCTGTTCAGAAATGAAGAAGAAGTACCTGCACAAGATCCACAACAACAAGATCAACCTCAAGTTGAAAGTCCTCCAGCCACCCCTCCTCCTGAACAACCTCCTCAACTGCAAGATCAACCCGGACCTTCAACCGTTACTAATGTGAGGTATTCTAAAGCTCATCCACTTGAAAATGTCATAGGTGACATAAATGACTCAGTTCAAACTAGGTCTCAGGTTAATCAAATAGTTGAACATGATCATTTAGCTTTTGTATCTCAAGTGTAACCTAAAAACGTTGAAGAAGCATTAAAAGAAAACTCATGGATTAATGCTATGCATGAGGAGCTTGGGCAATTTCAAAGAAATAATGTCTGGAGTTTAGTTCCTAGAACCCCTGAAATATCTGTCATTGGGACAAGATGGGTCTTTAGGAATAAACTAAATGAAGAGGGTAAAGTGGTGAGAAACAAGGCTAGACTGGTTGCAAAAGGATATAATAAAATTTGGTGTGGACTTTGAAGAATCCTTTGCACCTGTAGCTAGACTAGAAGCAGTTAGGATCTTGTTAGCATATGCATGCTCAAACAAGTTCAAACTATTTCAAATGGATGTTAAAACTACTTTCTTGAATGGCTACATAAAAGAGGAAGTCTATGTTTCTCAACCACCTGGCTTTGAGGATCATGATAAACCAAACCATGTGTCTAAATTGCACAAAGCTCTTTATGGTTTGAAACAGGCACCCCGAGCTTGGTACGACAGGCTGAGCACCTATCTGGTAAGCAAAAACTACTCAAGAGGTAAGGTAGACCAAACTCTCTTTACAAGAAAGTTCGCAATCACATAATTGTTGTTCAAGTCTATGTGGACGACATTATCTTTGGTTCTACTAACCCTTCACTGTGTGAAGAATTCTCTAATCATATGCACAGTGAACATGAGATGAGTCTTATGGGGGAGCTTCAATTTTTTCTTAGTTTGCAGGTCAAACAATTAGAAGACGGATTCTTCATTAACCAAGAAAAATATGTTAAAGAGCTACTAAAGAAGTTTCAGTTTGAACAAGCTAAGCATGCCTCAACACCCATGAGCACAAGCATTAAGCTACAAAGTGATGAGAAAGGTAAATTGGTAGATGCCAAACAATTTCGAGGTATGATTGGCTCACTTCTTTATCTTACTGCAAGTAGACCAGACATACAATTCAGTGTTTGTCTTTGTGCTAGATGATTGTGCAATTCTGTTGTCTAGAGTTCCTTGCACATAGCAACAAGCTCACCTCCTCTAAACTGTCTCACAGATTTAAAATAGCAAAAAGGAACTAGCACAATGGTGAGAACAGGTCATTTCCACGGAGAGGCTGAATAAAGCTTGAATTAAACTACCTTGACTTGACACCATTCGACAATACATTAAAAGTGAATATGTAAATGACGCCGATCTAATCCCACACACTCTCGAAAAATCAAACTTAATAAAAGAATAGGTAGAATTAAAAATCAAAGAGTTGGTATCACTGTACCCTCTCCATTGAGGGATCAAACAAACTGAGAGAGATGTAAACTAGGCACATACGGATGCACCTTTAAATCTGAAATGATTCGGAAAGATGACAGAACACGAATTCTCAAAGAACATTATTAACCCAATGTAGCCATGTACCCCTATAGCTCGGGGGATGAACAAATAAGCAAACAGTAAAAGCATTTAAACTACAGTGTCAAGCTCATGATCTGATCTATACTGAGAAGAGAACAAGAAGACTATGAAATAAAATCTCAAACAAAATAAGAAAACAGAAAAATGAGCTAAACTCTCAGATCTCTCAATTGCTGGTTGCTCTCATTGCTACCCCCGGAAACTCCACAATGCACAGACCTCAGGAATCCCTCACGGAAGGGAGGAAGCAAACGAAACAACTTCCCTCTCACCTCTGGAGTACAGAAGAAATGGAATAGATCATTGGATCAATCGCATCAAACACTGAAGAAAAGAAATCAGAAGAGCTGAAATAAATGTCATTGGATTGATCTCTCATATCGGCTTGCAATACACAGGAAAAAGGAAGCACTCGAAATTCTGAATTCAAAATAAAACTCACAACTCTCAAAGAGCAAGAATGCATATGACAACTCCACTGGTTCGGAAGATACAGCACACAAGAATGAAAAGCTAGAACAGAAGAACTGAAAAAGAGCTCCCTGGAATCCAATCCTCTTCCCAACAGCCACAACCAATAAATTGCAGAAGTCCTCTCGAAGCTCTCACAGACGAAAAGAAACATAAACCTACCTTCCTGCAGCCGAACCCCTGCCGAATCCCTGCTGCTGAGGTCCTCCCGGATGGCTTCACATAAGAGATGAAACAAATTCAAAAGAAAAACTGAGCCTCCCAGCCCCCTCTGGATGAACACAGGGGAAGCACTGCCAATCATCAACTCAAGAAAGGAAGAGCTGAACAAGTAAACTAAATCGAGCTATGCAGCACAGAAGAAATGGGAATTTAAATGCATTAAAGCCACTGGATCACAGAATAAGGAAAGAACAGCAAACTGGAAATTAAATCCCAAAGATCAAACTGTCCAAACTCGTCTCCTTACAGTAAAGAAACAAATCAAAACAAGAGCTAATCCAACCTCCCTGCCCTGCAATCGAACCAGACAAAGAACAAAATAAACTCCTAAAAACATTCTAAACCCCAACTCCTTGCTCTGCTCAAAAGAAAATACAAGAAGAAATAGCAAGAAGTTCTAAAATTCCACTCCCGAAGTCCTCTCCTAAGAACTGGAAGAGCAGAAAAGACAGGGAAAATGGCAACTAGAAATTCCAAAAAAAAATTCTAACCAGCCGAAAACCAGAACCGCCTGAGAAGAGGACTCTGGGGTCCTTTTATAGATGCCCGGGCTCCATCTCACAGCTTCAGCTCCACACGGCCATCTCAGCACTGCCCCAGCCATCGCTGCTACCTCAGCAGGTCCAGACCACTGCTTCCAGCCGCTTGATCGCCTTCATCACACACACACCTTTGATGCCAGCCTCCTGGTCTGCACGCCATAGCTCCATCGGCCAGCCAGCAGCTCCATCGCACCGCCAGCCACACCATCTGCTTGGCCCAGCCCCGTGCACAGCACCTTCAGACCTCCAGCACACCTGGCCGCCACCTCAGCACGCCCTTCACCGCCATGCCTCGCCGCGCACAGCACCTTCGCGTACAGGGCTCCCTGCGCATAGTAGCCCGCCACGCACGGCCTCCTCTCCAAACCACCTGAGCGCCAGAGGCCCAGAGCACCATCGCGCCAGGCCCGGTCCACCCCCGGCAAGCGCCAACCCGCCAGGGCCAGGCCGCTTGCATGCATCGCGCCAGGGCCCAGCATCTGCACACACGGGCTCTGCTCTGGCCGCTCACACACCTCCACCATCTCCATCTGGCCGCGCCAGAAGACCTTCGCACAGCCAGGGCTCCGCCTGAGCTGCACACATGGCAGCTGCGCACCGCCATCCACATCTGACCCCGCTTCAGCAGACCCTGCACATCCACCATCCGCTGTAGCCGTCGCCATGGCCTGGGCGCGTACAGGCCATCCTGCACATCCACCTCAGCTCCTGTAGACCCTGGTTCGCACCAGGTTACATGCCCAGCTCCTCATCACACCTTAGCTCCAGATCTGCGCAGCCCTGGTTGTCCAGCAAAGGCTTCAACCGCCTGAGCTATGCCGCCCCCATCGCCTCCAGATCCGTTGGCTGGCCGCACCTCAGCACAACCAAACCGCCATCCGCCATGCTTCCAGCGCTGCCCTGCTCCTGCTCTGCACCCCCTCCCAGCGCTTCCAGGAGCTCCAATGGATAGGCAAACAAATAATAGAAAAAGGTGGTTAGAATAATATTGGCTTTGTTAAAATGGTAGTGAGATGGGAATGGGGGTGTGGCATGATGGTAGTGGTGGGGTAAAAAATGTTGTTTGTTAATGGGATTGGGTGAGATATTTATTAAGTAAATTTTTTTATTTATTTAATTATTACAAACTCATATTATTTATGAAAAATTTTATTTATATACAACATTTACAAATCTCTTTTATTTTTTCAAGTGTATTTGTAGACAGAAAATAAACATAATTATTTCGAAGAAAATGACTTGTTTAATGAAAATCTACATGTAAATTCTAACCCATTAACAAATAGTATGTTTCAAAAATTATTTTACGGATGAAATGAAAAATAACATCAAAATGCACATTATTTATAGACAAGGACTGTCTAAATTTAACTAAATGTATGAAATTTAACATAAAAATTTTGTAATTATCACTAGATACCATCTAGTCCAAAGGAAAGCCATCTAATTACAGTTAAGGAAATTCAGATATCTCTCAGGTACGCATGACTTGGGTCTTTGGTATCCAGCAGGTAGTAGCTAACTTGGTTTCATATTCTGATGCTGACTATGCTGGATGTAAAATTGACAGGAAAAGCACTAGTGGCTATTGTTGCCAAATTCTTGGTGGTTGCATGGTTTCGTGGGCATCCAAGAAGCAACACTCGTTTGCACTCTCCAATGCACTCTCCACTGCAGAGGCAGAATATGTTGTTGCAGGGAGTTGTGCAGGCACAAGTGTTGTGGATAAAAAGTCAGTTGTGTGACTACAACATTGACATTGGATGGACACCTATCCTATGTGACAACACTAGTGCAATCAATCTATCAAAGAACCTCATTCAACATTCTAGGACAAAACACATAGAAATTCGTCATCATTTCTTGAGAGATGAAGTAGCCAATAAAATATGGAGATAAGTTTCATACCCCTGAAAGTCAACTGGCAGACATCTTTACCAAACCTCTAGCTGAAGATAGATTCACAACATTAAGACGAGAATTGGGTTTGTGCAAATTACAATGAAACTTAACCCAAATATTAAGTATATGTTCCTTGTGTGAACTAACTATGAGGTATATCAAATGGTGATTTGTGGAAGAACAAGTCATGCTTGTTTGGAAACTTTCATTATGCGTGAGAAAATATTCTCCGCCAAGTATCCATAGTTATGTTGCATGAAAGGGTCATTGACTTTCTATGAGACTTCAGGTTCTTATATTTTTCCCACTCACTATTTCTTATCAAAAAATTGAACATCTTCATGAAATCACTCTCACCCTTGCTTTGGTGTTTTCGAATTGTGCAAATGTGTCTTGTTGTACTTGAATGTATGTGTACACATAAGCACACACTATGGGGGAGTCAAAATCAAGCTACATGAGTGTTTTAGTGAAGAAAGTCATTCATATCATATTCATGTCAACTTCTCTCACTTTTTATATTCATTTATTCCCTCATTCAAACCTTGATTCCACTCTGCATAAGCTATTGTCGACAGACATGAACACCCTGTCGACAGATCAGATTTCACAGACATCAGTTTTTAAACTCTGTGTACACCTATCGATAGACGACAACTCATCTGTCGACAGCTAGACACAGCTCTGAAAACCCAGTCTTCTGTCTGTGCTCATCTGTCGATAGGCTCCCTCTAGCTGTCGACAGACACACTCTTTCTTGTCAATTCATGCCTATTTCTTATCAAACTCATGAGAAGGTTCATGTCTTTCATCTAAGATGTTTATTGGGTGTTTATACATGTTTGACTTCATCATATTCAAGTGATATTAATGTTATTCCCTAAATCACCATGATTTGGACATACTACTTTTGCACGAGTTTAGATTACATCATTTTAAAAACATTGAACCATCGTAGAGGATACACACCTAACTCCTTAGAATAATTTCCTTGTAGGCAAACACTATTCTCAAGTAACTTGAAAAGTCTTATGGTCATTGAACTTTATGTCTCATATTGACTGCTAATCATATACTTTCTTTGATCTGGAATTTTAATATGAATGGAGAAAAGCTACCTATTTCTGAAAAACAACAAACAAACAAAAAGTCAATCTACAAGTGGGTAAAAGGTAGAGCAATGATGTGTATTGCTGAGTAACCGGGGAGATGGGCATCACAAATGTCTACCCTCACGTCAAAAAGCTATCTCATCAACTCTATACAGAGGTATGATGGACACTTCCACTGAGTAACTGGGGGTACGGGCACATCTCATGTCTATCCTCACGTCAAAAGGTATGAAGTTCTCTTAAATACCACTTTTCCCGTTGCATTCATTTGTTGCAAGCAAAAAAAATTTTTTTTTGAAATAGAGTGAAGCCTCCAAAGTGTCTCAAATAACCAGGTCATTTAGTGTCTATGGTTATCATGAAGTTTAGACATTCATTTCAGTCATCATTTGATCATCATACACTAGGGATAGTGTTGGTCTACAATGTCCTTACTCAAACAAGGGTGTTGGTGTCCTTTCTCTAAGACCGTAAGGTGTTCTCTTAATGCTCTAATTTACAACTCCTTAGGTATTATGTCTAAACCATTTGGGTAAATGGGAGGGCCTTAATATCCATGTCTATGGTGGGTTCCAATGTCTGTATACCCATTTTACACCTTATTTATTCATTGTGTAACCTTGGCTCAAGAGTTCTCCTTGAAAATCCACACAAATATCAGTCAGGTAGAATTTCTGTATGGATCTGTCGACAGATATCCAGTCATCTGTCGATAGACGGCGGCAGCTCTGGTTTGGGAAGACCAACGGGCGCGCCGTTTGGGGACGGATTTGGTGGGACCCTTGCCTTCTAAATTTCAATCCACCTCTTTAAAAAGGCACCCCCTCTCAATCCCTCTCTTTCCTATACAAACCAAGCCCCTGCTTCCCCTTTGGACGCAAACCCTACTTTTCATCTTTCCAGTCCTATCTCTGCAGTGGGCTTCTCCTCTTCATCCTCCCTCTCTATGCTTCATCCCTCCACACTCTACATGGCTCCAAGGCAAAGAAACTGGCATCTCGCCGCCGTCCCTCCTCATCTCGAGCCGGCGACGACGACTGGGCTACTGATGAGCGCCGCACGAAGCTTCGGGACGATCGTTTGCCCGAACTTGTGGTTCCTCCTTGTCTCCATCTCACTCATTCAAAGGGGTCATTCATCAAGTTTGTTCATCCTAGGTATGTCGATTTTGAGTCCTTGGCAGATCTTTTCCCAAACCTCCAACCCCTATTTGACACTCAGGGTGGACATCATTTCTCTACAGTCACACGGCTTATTCTCCCACTGCCGTTCGTGAATTCTTCAATCATCTTGGCTTCTCAAAGGAAAATAATTTCTATACAACTGTGAAGGGCACCACTTTCCAACTCACTGCCAACCTCATTAGCACATCCCTTCAAATCCCCAACTCCGGAGCCGACATCCTTACCCATACTCCGGCTGCTTCTGTTTACTATCATCTCCTCACTCTTGAAGAATATGATGACACAAAGAAAATTTCCCAAGTTGAATGCTAATTCCTTCCCTCCATTGAACCGGATGATCCATCACATCTTCACAACCATGATTGCGCCAAAGCATGGGAGTCGGGAACTTGTCACCGACGTCCATAAATCACTCTTCACCTTTTTCCTAAAGTGTGAACCCATCAATCTCCCTGTCCTGATGCTTGGCCATATTCTCAAATGCTTCTACCAACCCCGGAAGTCAATGCCTTTTGCTTGTCCAATCACCTCCATTCTGAAGTTCATTGGAATCGACATTCCGAAAAGTGAATGCATCACGCTTAACTTCCGCAGTAGTTTCGATCTCACTGCTGCACATAGGATGGGATACAAGCTCGTTGATGGGGTCGTCACTCGTGAGCTCAAAGGAAAGGCACCAGCTGTTGCCATGGATGTAGATCATGAGATTGCTGATGTTGATGATGATGAAGAAGCAGGATATGAAGACTCCCAGTCTAGACTCTTGATGCTCCAGGAGACAGTGCTAGTGATGCAGATGATGAGCCTTCTCTGCGTGATCTTCTTGCTCAAATGCAACTCCAGATGTCCACTGGATTTGATAAGATTCATGCACGATTGGACACAGTGGATGCAACATGGAAGCAATAGCGGACACTCAAGTCCAACTGCAGCTGGGTCTCACTAGGCTTCAGGAACACTGTCGGGCTGCTGCACCGCCTGGCGATGATGCTGCATAGAGAGTCTATGGGTCTAGGAGTCACCATTTGTTTCTATTTTTTCACATATGTCTGTCATGTTCTGTGTTTTTTTTTTTTTTACTTCGTGGTCATGTAACTTCTTTCCCTTTCATTTCAGTCATCCCATTTTGTACTGTGTATGCTTCATATCTTATCAATGAAATCACAGTTTGTTGCTATATCATTGTGTGTGACTGGTGTGAATACCTTTAGATGTTGTCAAAAGGGGGAGAAACCTCAATTGTGCACTATTGAATATTTTGTCATCATCAAAAAGGGGGAGAATGTTGGGTTTTCATTCTAATATTTTTAACAACATGTTTTTGATGATAGATAAGTTTAATTGAGGTTTGATACATGACAAAGAACTTGATACTACTTGGTTATCTATGTACTCATAATATCTAACTTTACATGTTCTATCATGTAGGTACAAATGCTTAAAGCCAAGCTATCACAAAACAAGAGAAAAAGATAACAAAAGCTGTAAACCATGTCACCTGTCGATAAACCACAATGCTTCTGTCGACAGATCTTACAGATATGGTCAACCAGAAAAGCTCAAAGCTCAGGTTACAACCATCTGTCGACAGATGCCTATCGGCTGTCGACAGATGTCACTGACAGAAGTTCTAGATATCTGGACTGTAGATATCTGTCGACAGATGCAAGTCGACTGTCGACAGATCTCACAGACCTGAAATCCCAGATCTCTGTATATTGCAAACTTGTTGCAATCTATCGACAGATGCAGCCAGACCTGTCGACAGACGAACAGAATCTGCAGATACGGAAAGATCTAACATTGCCCAAGTTGGTGTTTCTTTCTACCACGACTCTCCATATGTAAACACCACTATATAAACATCCTTTTGAAGAAAATCACGTACACAAGCAGCCTCCAAGCAAGAACCCTAAAAAGTTCTCAAGAGAAGTCTTGCTCTGCTGCTCTGCTTCAACCTAACCGCCCAGAACCAAGAAGAGAAGTCTATCCAGCGGAAGGTGAAGCCTGAACGTCGTGGATTCAAGCATCTCCATCAACTTTGATTATCAAGACGAAGCTTGCAGTCCAGCCAGACGTTTACAAGAAGAGTTTACAATCTGGATTTGTTCTTCAACTCTCAAACCCTTCTCTGTTTCTATTTTTCATATCCGTGTGTGTGTGTGGTGTTTCAAGCAGTCCTTGTAATTGATACACGTGTGTGGGTGTTGATCTGATCGTGGTTGCACATCAGATAAACACGTGTGTGTGAGTTGTAGTTTGTGAACTAGCTCATAAGCAGATCGTTCTGCGTGTGTGTGTGGCCCGTGGATGTAGGATACACGAGTTGTGTACTCCGAACCACGTAAATCTGTGTGTCTCGTGGTTTGAACGCTTTCACGTTAGATGTTTGATAGGCACGTTGTATTTACACACACATGATAGTTCATCAATCCAATTGTCATCAAGTCACACACATCCACAAACAGTGAAACTCTGTTCTTATCGTTATAATCTGTGTCTTAAAGAAAAGAAGGTGATAAATGTTTTTAAATCGGCAGTAATCTATTCAACCCCCCTTCTAGATTACCATATAAGGAATTCCGCAACCCTTCAGATCTCGCGTCAATTTGAACACGACTTCCGATCGCTGTGACTGGGCGGCTCCGCATGTGGGGTCTGCCAGTGATTCGCGTAATCGAGGGAGTCTCTACTGCCAAAAAACCTTGGAATAGGGGAGATCGTCGGCAAGAATCGCAATTGCAGAGTGCGAAACGAAGGTTTTTTAACCCCAAAATGACATCTTATCGCCTGAGACAATAACGGGACGTCGAGCGCCTCTGAGTGTCGATTCCGAATTGGGGTCTTATAAGCGATTCCGATAATCGAGCGAAAAGTTATGCCCGTTTGAGCGAAGGGGAGTCCGTATGCGATCGCATCGGCAGCCTGCGACTGCGCTCCTGGAGAGGAATTTGGGCGCTGGACCAGAAATCTCCGAACGCGACCATTTATCGACCGGGTCGAAGTGCCGATTCTGAATTGGGGCCTCACGGGCGGTTCCGAGCCCCGGGCGAATAAATATCCGCGTCCGACCGGAGGGTACGACAGTCGGTGTACAAACACACGCTCTGGGGGGGAATTTTGCCCCGGAACGGAATTCCGTGAAACCAGCGCCCTGTCCACCGTCTCGGAGAGCCGATTCCGAATTGTGGTCACAAAAGCGATTTTGATGCCCGTGCGGAAAGTTATGCCCAATTCTTTCGCTGAAGGGGTGGGAATAAACCGGATGGGGTGACTATATTGGCGATGTTCGGGGACCCATATGCACGACCTGGGGAGGTGATCTCGCTTCGATTTGAACACGACTTCCGATCGCTGTGACTGGGCGGCTCCGCGTGTGGGGTCCGCCAGTGATTCGCGTAATCGAGGGAGTCGCTACTGCTAGAAAATCTTGTAATAGGGAGATCGTCTGCTAGAATCACAATTTTGGAGTGCGAAACGAAGGTTTTTCGACCCCGAAACGACGTCTTATCACCTGAGGCAATAAAGGGGCGTCGAGCGCCTCTGAGTACCGATTCCGAATTGGGGTCTTATAAGCGATTCCGATAATCGAACGAAAATTATGCCCGTTTGAGCGAAGGGGTGTCCGTATGCGATCATATCGGCAGCCTGCGACCGCGCTCCCGGAGAGGAATTTGGGCGCCGGACCGGAAATCTCCGAATGCAACCATTTATCGACCGGGTCGAAGTGCCGATTCTGAATTGAGGCCTCGCGGGCGGTTCCGACCCCCGGGCGAATAAATATCCACGTTCGACCGGAGGGTACGGCAGTCGGTGTACTAGTACACACGCTCCGGGGGGAATTTTGGCCCCAGAACGGAATTCCGCGAAACCAGCGCCCTGTCGACCGTCTTGGAGTGCCGATTCCGAATTGTGGTCACAAAAGCGATTTTGATGCCCGTGCGGAAAGTTATGCCAAATTCTTTCGCTGAATGGGTGGGAATAATCGGAGGGGGTGACTATATCGGCGATGTTCGGGCACCCATATCCACGACCTGGGGAGGAGATCTCACGTCGATTTGAACACGACTTCTGATTGCTGTGACTGGGAGGATCCGCGTGTGGGGTCCGCCAGCGATTCACGTAATCGAGGGAGTCGCTACTGCCAAAAAACCTTGGAATAGGGGAGATCATCGGCTAGAATCGTAATTTTGGAGTGCGAAACGAAGGTTTTTCAACCCCTAAACAACGTCTTATCACCTGAGGCAATAAGGGGGCATCGAGCGCCTCTGAGTGCCGATTCCGAATTGGGGTCTTATAAGCGATTCCGATAACCGTGCGAAAAGTTATGCCCGTTTGAGCGAAGGGGTGTCCGTATGAGATCGCATCGGCAGCCTGCGACCGCGCTCCCAGAGAGGAATTTGAGCGCCGGACCGGAAATCTCTGAATGCAATCATTTATCGACCGGGTCGAAGTGTCAATTCTTAATTGGGGCCTCACGGGCGGTTCCGACCCCGGGCGAATAAATATCCACGTCCGACCGGAGGGTACGGCAGTCGGTGTACTAGTACACACGCTACGGGGGGAATTTTGACCCCGGAACGGAATTCCACGAAACCAGCGCCCTGTCGATCGTGTCGGAGTGCCGATTCCGAATTGTGGTCACATGCGATTTTGATGCCCGTGCGGAAAGTTATGCCCAATTCTTTCGCTGAAGGGGTGGGAATAAACCGGAGGGGGTGACTATATCGGCGATGTTCGGGCACCCATATCCACGACCTGGGGAGGAGATCTCGCGTCGATTTGAACACGACTTCCGATCGTTGTGACTGGGCAGCTCCGCGTGTGGGGTCCGCCAGCGATTCGCGTAATCGAGGGAGTCGCTACTGCCAAAAATCCTTGGAATAGGGGAGATCGTCGGCTAGAATCGCAATTTCGGAGTGTGAAATGAAGGTTTTTCGACCCCGAAACAACGTCAGGCGATAAGGGGGCGTCGAGCGTCTCTGAGTGCCGATTCCGAATTGGGGTCTTATAAGCGATTCTGATAACGAGCGAGATGTTATATTTCTGTGTTAATGATTTTCCGACTTTGTTTCCTAATTTGGATACTTAGTCACATTGTGACGTACATTTGGCCAATCGGATTTTTTTCGTTGCACGAATTTCTTCGTGGAACATTTAGGAATAATGTTTGGGGTTGATTTATAATTTTTACGGAATTTTCCGATGTGTTTCTCGCATGTACGATAGTGGTACGTATGTTCTACCATTCTAATAATACAGAAATTATCATTTTCCATTTATTTAAAAATTTTAAATCACTGAGGCGCTAAACTTCCCCACTTAAGAGAATTTGGTCCCCAAATTTATAGATAGCATTTATGGTACAAGTGAGGTGTACTTACTTGTGAATAGCTCCGGATATCCTTTGCACATCGCTTCCTTAGTTTCCCACGTGTTATCTTCCTCTAGGCGTTGATTCCATCTAACTCTTACCAGTGGGATGACCTTGTTCCTTAGTTGGCGCAGTTTCCGGTCCACGATCTTAATTGGCCTCTCTTGATATGTTCTGTCTTTGTTGAACTCCAGAAGTTCATAGTCTATGACATGGTAAGGATCTCGAACATACTTCTTCAGCATGGATATGTGGAACACATTATGTATTCCATCCAATTGTGGTGGTAACGCCAGACGGTAAGCAACTTCGCCGATCCTTTCGAGGATTTCGAAAGGCCGGACGAACCTTGGTGACAACTTGTCTTTAATGCCAAATCGCCTAATCCCACGGCCTAGAGACACCTTTAAGAATACATGATCACCAACCTAAAACTCCACGTCTCTCCTTCTATTGTCTGCATATGCCTTTTGTCTTTGTTGTGCTACTGCCATTCTTTCTCTGATAAGTTTCACCTTCTCGGTAGTTTCCCTTATCATCTCTGGTCCTAGTACTTGCCTTTTGCCAACTTCATACCAGTAGATTGGAGATCGGCAACTCCTGCCATAGAGTGCTTTGAATGGTGCCATTTGTATACTAGCTTGGTAGCTATTATTGTAGGCGAACTCCACAAGAGGTAAGTGTTCATGCCAACTACCTCCAAAATCTAGGACACAGGCTCTAAGCATATCTTCAATCACCTGATTGGTTCTCTCCGTCTGACCATCAGTTTGTGGATGGAAAATCGTGCTAAAGTTCAGTTTAGATCTCAAAGAATAGTGCAGTTCTTTCCAAAAGTGGGATGTAAACCTAGGGTCTCTATCAGACACGATAGACACTGGTACTCCATGTAATCTGATTATTTCCTTCACATACAATGCAGCTAAGGCATCAACTGACCACTTGTTCTTTACCGGCAAAAAGTGAGTGGACTTAGTCAAGCGGTCAACGATCACCCATATGCCATCGAATCCACCTCTAGATTTAGGTAGTCCAAAAATGAAATCCATCCCTATACCTTCCCACTTCCATGCCGGGATTTCTATGGGTTTAAGTTTTCCTGCATGTCGCAAGTGTTCCGCCTTGATCTTTTGACAGGTTAGGCATCTGGCGACATATTCTGCCACCTCCCTCTTCATATTAGGCCACCAAAACAAAAGCTTCTCTTCAGATCTCGAAACATTTTAGTAGTTCCAGAATGAATGGTATACCTGGTCTTGTGAGCCTCATCCATAATCATCTTCTTTGTCTCCGCAAGGTCGGGTACATAGACTCGATCCTGGAACAATAGTCTTCCATCTTCAGTTAAAGAAAAATCTGGCCTCTAGTCCAGATTAGCCTTAATCTCCACAAGCACATGGTCATTGTCTTGGAGTGCTATAATATCCTCCAATAATGTAGGTTGTGCCCTCACACTAGCAATAAGGCACCCCTTCTTCTTGATGTCGGCATCGATATTTAACTTGGCAAAGTCTTCTAATAACTTCCATTCTTCCACCATTAGACTCGACAATGTGATCATTGGCTTTCTACTTAGAGTATCTGCCACATCATTTGCTTTACCTGGATGTTATTGGATAGTGAAGTCGAAGTCTTTGAGATACTCCAACCACCTCCGTTGACTCATTTAGTTCTTGCTGAGAAAACAGATATTTCAAGCTTTTATGGTCAGTAAACACAATGAACTTCTCACCATAAAGATAATGATGCCATATCTTCAAGGCGAAGACTACACCAGCTAGCTCCAGATCATGTACAGGGTAATTGTCCTCATGCTTCTTCAATTGTATGGACGCGTAGCATATGACTTTCCCATTTTGCATCAGCACACAACCTAGGCCGATCCCAAATGCATATGTGTATACTTCAAAACTACCCCAGTGACTAGCAGTGTCAGTACAGGTGCTGAGGTGTGGTGCTCTTTCAATGTCTTGAAACTCTCTTCACATTCGGCAGTCCATACAAATGGATTCTCCTTCCTGGTAAGCCTGGTCAATGGTACAACTATCTTGAAAAAATCTTTAATAAAGCGACGATAGTAACCAGATAAACCCAGAAAGCTCCTGATCTCTGACACAGTTGTCGGCCTTGCCCAGTTCTTTACCGCCTCCACCTTAGATGGATCTACAGAGATTCCCTCCTTGGATATGATGTGGCCAAGGAAAGACACTTCCTCCATCCAGAATTCACACTTGCTAAGTTTTGCATAGAGTTGATTATCTCTAAGCACCTGCAGAGCAACCTTCAAGTGTTCTTAGTGTTATTCCTTTGACTTGAAATAAATGTGGATGTCATCAATGAACAACACTACAAACTGGTCTAAGTATGGCCTATAAATATTGTTCATAAGTTGCATGAAAGCCGTTGGAGCATTGGTTAAGCCAAACGGCATGACCACAAACTCATAGTGACCATATCTACTCCGGAATGCAGACTTGTGTATATCCTCTTCCTTGATTCTCAGTTCATGGTAGCCTGATCTTAGATCTATCTTAGAGAAATATTGTGCACCGGAGATCTGATCAAACAGCTCATCGATGCGGGGCAGTGGATACTTGTTCTTTATTGTCAACTGGTTTAACTGACGGTAATCAATGCATAGCCTCATTGTCCCGTCCTTCTTCCTGACGAACAATACGGGTGCTCCCCACAGGGAAGTGTTGGGCCTGATAAAACCTTGATCTAGTAATTCTTGGATATGCCTTTTTAGCTCCTGCAATTCGACAGGGGACATGCGATATGGAGCTTTTGAAACAGGGGCTGCCCTAGGGAGTAACTCGATGGTGAAGTTTACCTCCCGCTCAGGTGGTATAACCAGGTAATTCCTCTGGGAATATGTCAGAATAGTCTCTGGCTATGGGAATGTCTTCTAGAGTTGGTTTCTTCTTTTCAGTCGCCATGACCGAAACTAGAAAAGCATTACAACCCTAGTTGATCAACTTGGAAGCATTTAAAGAGGATATCAAGATAGGGTGTCTATGATAACGAGTGCCAAGTAGTGATAGGGTTGGAAGGTTTGGTTTTTTAAAGGTGACCCTTCTATGGCGACAATTTACATCGGCATCATATTCGATTATCCAATCAACACCCAGTATGGCATCATAACCCTTCATGTCTAAACAAATGAGATCGGCAAGGAGATTGTGTCCTCCGATTATGGTTTCACATTTTGGTAAGTAATGTGTGAGTTTTGACTTGGAGCCCAGTGGAGACACTATAGTGATCTTGGATTTCAGAGGTACAGGTTTGACAGGTAGAGCTGCAGCAAATGTGGTGGAAATAAATGAATATGCACCTCTAGTATCAATAAGTACAAAGCAGGTTGAGAGTGTATGGAAATGGTACCTTCCACCATACCCCCTTCCTCGGGTAGGTCAGCTTTAACACAGCATTAAGGCATCCCTGACGCCGTGGTACATTCTGGGCTTTACCTGGTTGGTCCGTTAGCATAGGACAGTCAGGAATACGGTGGTCACGACCACCACATCTCAACCACGCCCCAAGCTTCTTCCAGCATTCTTCAGCTCGGTGCCCTGGTTTATCACAAAATTTACAGTTCTCAGCTAACTGCCTACCTTCCATTTTGACTTTCTTGTCCATAGCATAGTCTCTTCCAGCATTCAGCCTCTTGTTGTTGTTGTTGTTACGGAAAGTTGGAGCAGTATTAGGTGCTCCCTTCTTGACGAAGATCGTCTTTGAGTTGTCATTTCCCCTCATGCCTTCTACTTTGGCCATAGTGTCTTCTACCAATTGGGCTCTTTGGGCCATCTCAGTGTATGTTTGAATGTGTGGGGTCCGAGCTTCTCGATAAACATGGGCCTGAACCCATCCATGAACCTGTTGGCCTTCAATCTTTCCGTGCCCACCAGATGTGGGGCATACACCGCTAGACAAGCAAACTGAGCTTCATACTCAGCCACAGACATGCTTTTTTGCTTCAATGCAGCAAACTCCGCCGCCTTCTTTTCCTTAACCCTCTCAGAGAAATACTTTCCCTAAAATATTTCCAGGAATCCAGCCCACTCCAATTCAGCTACGTTGGGTAGGTGAGCCGATGTGGCCTTCCACCATGCCCGGGCATCCTTAGTAAATTGAAAAGTGGCCAGTACCACCTTCTCCCTATTAGTGCATTGCATTACTTGGAAAATTCTTTCTATTTCCTCTTGCCAATTCTCTGCCTCATCCGGGTCAGGGGATCCAGAGAAACGAGGAGGGTTCAAACTCCTAAAGTTGCGGTGTAAATCACCAGCTCCATTCCTAGCCGCGGCAACCTGATTACCAGCCTGAACCACATTTTGTAATGCTTGAGTAGGGTTGTCAATGGGTCGGGCCCGGGCTGGGCTGGGCTTAGGCCCGACTCATCATTATGCAAGTCCAAGCCGAGCAATGTCGAGCCAAGCTGGGTCGGGCCCAATATTTTTACAAAATTGTATAGCCCAACTAAAGCTCAACCCGGCCCGAATACATATATAAATTAAATAATAATAACAAATAATATATTTAATACTATAAAATGTATAATCTCACTCAATTAAGTAGAGTTTTGATGTTACTTATTTAATTTGTTTGAAAAGAGAGTTTTTAACTTTTAAATAAGTAAATTAACATAATTTTAACTAAGTAAAATTTAATATTTTAAAAGAAAAAAAGAAAAGAAAACGGGTCGGGCCAGCCCATCGGGCCGAACTCAAAGCCCGAGTCCTGCCCATGGGCCTAGTAGGGCTGGGCTTTTAGGCCCTGCTAAAAACACACGCGTCGAAAAGAGTCTTGCGGCCCGACCCAAAATCGGGCCAAGCCCGTGGGCCTATCGGGCCAGCCTAGCCCAATGACAACCCTATGCTTGAGTCAGTCCAGCCACAGTTTCTTGCATATCTTGCCACTGATTGTGAGCCATTGCAGTTGAGTGTATGATTTATGGGGGTTCTTGAGAAAAGGATAGAAACCAATTAATGTCTGTAGATACATTTATGAGTCAATGGGTAGGAGTGTGTTGTTTATTAAAACATTTTCCCAGTCTCTACCCATTCTCACCGGGTACTATATTTAATTTCTGTGATGTAGGTTTCATAGGTATCTATTAATCTTGAGACATATATCCTATTTTGCTTTCCTAGGCTATGATACCACTAAACTGTCACGTCCCGAAAATTACGCAGCGGATAATATTTGGATAATTCGAGTCGATATTCCGAGACGTGAACAGTCGGCAAATAAGCCTCTAGCTAGCACGCACTAAATGTATAACAACGCAACATCATAATAGGGCCCAAATAATGAACTCAATTGAAATGTATTCAAAACTCATCTCATTGATTCAAGGGAACTATTACAACCCCTTCAAATGACAAGACTAAGACTCAAATAAAAGCAACTTACATTTATGCCTCACTTCCTACTACATTATTCTAACGCTCAAAGCAAGCTAACTATAGATAGACACAAGTGTTGGGACGCTCATCACTCGGACGCATTCCCATCCTCGACTTGCTCCTCTTCTTGTAGTTCATAGTCACCTATAATGGTTAAAAGTAGGGAATGAACAAACTAGCCTAATAGGATTTATATCTCAATATGCGGGCAATGATATAAGTGATTAGTAATTTAGAACTAGGTAAGGATGATTATCATGATATGCATGTACGAATAAAAACTCATTAAACAGGATACTTGAACAAGCTAGATAGATTGAACATGATAGAGCAAAATCTAGAATTGATATAACGAGCACGAGTATTTAATTGAATATCATGTAACAAGTACGCAAGATATCACTTAAATTGCAATAATTGCAGGATGGCCATATCATGCAAGCAAGCAAGCACAAGCACGATCATGTAACACTAATCAAGCACGAAGACACTAATGTACACCAAGGAAAGATCCACCTTGAAATACACACTAGGACACGTGTATGTGGTTATTGTATCTAGCATTCAACACGCAAGTATTCCCATCGCAGATGCAACACCAGTAATCATTATACCCCATGGTTAACAATATATTTATGACTCTCTGTCATTGGGGCTAGACTGGAGCCCTAGGACACTCTCCGTGCCCGATCAGCATCTCACTATTTTTAAATGTAGATACCCACAGTCATTAATGGCCAATAAGAGTCTCAAGATGTAAGCATGTGTAATGTCATGTTCATGATGATGATGAGAACAAGTAGCAAGTAAGGTGAACATGATTTCATGATAACAATAGTCAAGAGATGATTTCGGCAGCATAACGACGCAATTTATACTTTAGTTCACTCTTTTACATTAATGGCTTAAGTTAAGATTATAAATCACTCTCACGAGAACAAGAGAAGAAAGAAAGTGCACGCTATCTCCAGGGAACTTCAATGGTACAACCAACTCGGTCTCTATGAGGGAATCCACGGAGTACGGAGATTTATGGAGGTCTTAGAGAAAAGGTCACTTGTCTGTCGATACGGAATGACCAACAGAGAGTTTCCAATTCCCCAAGAAAGGACTGCCTATATGTGCAAGTGTGTAGTGAGTACGTGTAGATCTCAATCCACATTCCATCGGTTCCAAACATGCGGAAAGCAATTAACATGATAGCATGAGAAGAAACTATGCATTTGACTAAACAAGGTTTGCAATATTTTAAGATATCAATTATCACTTTAACAAGATAGAACAACAAGATGAGCAAATCAGTAGTTACATCAATAGGTCATATCATTAGAGAGCACTTAGAATAACATTCATGTAGTTATAGATTTTTCATGGGTTGACTGCTTTTAAGCCATTGAACAGTCCTCATGCATTGACCAGAACCAAGACATGCAACCTCCAAACTCTAGATCATGTAAAATAGGTCTCGGGTAGGCCTTTAAATCCGCGAAGGACACAGTCGTCACATTTCATGAAATAGTGTACAGTAGAAACATGAGAAGTCTGTAAAAACACAAATTGCGACAGTCTTGACCGTTGCCTTCATTATCAAATCGCGACGGACCACCCTGTCGTGTTCATAACACGACAGGAAGTGTGTCGCCAACATCCTTGAATCGCGACGATTTGCTCCGTCATGTTCAAGATATGATTTCGAAATACCAATATAAAAATACCACGAAAAGCATGAGCGGGAAACGGGTCAGAATCGCGACGGGGGTCTACGTTGCGTTCATGCAGACCCAGAAAACCATGTAGCACATAGTTTAAGGTGTCAGAACGGTCCTGTCACAATCGAAATCGTGACGTAGGGCACGGTCGCGTTTCAGATGAATGCGATGGACTTGTATGTCACGTTCATGCATACAAGAATGCGACGTCTGGTCCCGTCGCGTTTTGGGTTCTTGCCCGAAAACGCAGAAAAACAACCTTCGATGCATGCAACGCTTATAACTTCGGATCTAGGGCTCTTGGGACAATAGTGTAAACATGAAACTTGCTCAAAACAGGAGTAGAAGAGAACTATGGTTTTGGTTTCATGAAATTTGGCCTCGGGATGCATGAGAAATCGACATGAACATAAAAATCTTGAAGCATGCGTGACTTTGGCAAAATGCTTAATATTCGGTGTAGATTCAATGAAAATTTAAGAAATCACATGCACATGAAAGTGTTGAACCACTCGCTATTTGTCCTTGTATTTTGGTGATAACAAAACTTATGATGATATCAAGTATATCTTTGTGATAACAAAATTTATGAGTAATTAAATTGAATATCATGTTTCATCTGTGTCGCATCAATCTCATAACAAATTGATAAGTCTCACATCGATTTGATAAATGAGTAGAACGATTTGATAAGTTGCACATCGATTCGATAAGTCACACAACGACTTGGTTCCATAATGATTCGATAAGTGAGCACAACGATTTGGTCCCACAACGATTTCATAAGTGAGAAACAACGATTTGATTCTCACATCGATTTGATAAGTTTCATAACGATTTGATCGCCATAATGATTTGATAAGTGAGAACAACAATTTGGTCTCACATCGATTTCATAAGTGAGAACAACAATTTGGTTCTCATAACGATTCGATAAGTGCCACAACAATTTGACAAGTGAGAACAACGATTTGCTCTCACAACGATTTGATTCTCATAACGATTTGATAAGTGAGAACAACGATTTACTCTCACATCGATTCGCTCTCACATCGATTCGCTCTCATATCGATTCGCTCTCATATGGATTTTCTCTCACATGGATTCAATCATTTAAAATATCGATTTCCTTTATATTCAGATGTTTCAAATGTGTTTGGCGCCTAATGAAAAGTCAAATATTTTCTGACAGAAAAAGCTGCATGCATATTTCAGAGTCTTGTCAGAAAAAGATATGAACTAGTATTTTTATCATGTTAGTAGAAACACAGTGGTATGCACCGTTTATCATAAACACTCTTTCATGCTAACACTCTCTTCTATGCTTACAAACCTCGAAGACCACCAGAGGTTGATCAAGACAAATGAAGAGCAACGGCTAGAACTCCGACGGATCTCTTCAACGGATCCATTCAAAAGCTGCTCATATAAAAGATGAAGCATGGCTGAAGAAAAACATAGAGCTTTCCTGAAGATCATTCAAGGAGTGTACAACCAGTGAGAAATCTGAACGCCACATGCACTCAAAGGAAAAGAGAGAAAGAGCTTGAGCCAAGAAGAAATGTTCAAGCATTTGAAGCATTCAAGTCTTAAAGCTTTATTCTCTCTCTTCATTCTCGCTCTGTGCTCATTGTAAATTTGGGAGAGAGTCTATGACTGTAAGCTAGTTCTTAGTGTTCATCTTGTAATAGCTCTCGGTCTGATCTTTCTTTTCTAAGAAAGATTTCTGTCCAGCTGTAGGACTGTATACAGTGTAGAACCTAGCTAGGGGTTTGTGTCTAGCAGAACCGCACTGGGGTTTGTACCAGGAGGTTTGCTTCTGAGCCTGTAAAAGAAGTGGGTTGCCTTCTTGCCCGGGAAAGAGAAGAAGACCAGCTGGGGTGCTGGGTGTTGTAGTGTCCTTGAGGGGGACTGTACCCTTGGTTAGTGAAATCCCAAGAGGTTGCTTGGGGACTGGACGTAGGACTTCCATGTGGGAAGGGCCGAACCAGGATAAATTCCTTGTCTCATTTGTGTGATTGTTCATTTGCTTCCGCACTGCTACTCTTTATTACACTAAACTAACCAAACTTTCAAGTGATAATTTTCTGTTTTAAGTTTCTGTTTCAGATTGCAGAAAACCCATTCACCCCCCCCCCCCCCCTCTAGGTCAACTTGCTGCCATTCCAAAAGGGCCAACAAGTGGTATCAGAGAGAGGTTCTCTGATTAGTCAAGAAGATCCAACGATCTTAGAGAAGATCCATGGCAGCTCAAGGATATGCTGAAGGTCAATCAGTCACCAGACCTCCATTCTTTGATGGAGAGGACTACCAATATTGGAATATGAGAATGGAATGCTTCATTCGAGGCATAGACTTTGATCTGTGGCAGGTAATCGAGCTAGGTGATTATGTTATTGTTCCTGTTCCAGGAACTACTGTCATTACATCAGCAGATAAAAGTAAATTATCTTTGAATTTTAAAGCAAAGAATTATTTATGCTATGCCCTATCTAAAAGGAATTTAGTAGGAATTTAAAGCAAACTCCGCCGTAGCCGGTCCCAAGCCCGGGTGAGAAAGGAGGAGGGTTTGCGTTAGGTTGACATCCAGCAGTAAAATAACGTCAAATCCTTACATGAATTCTGATCTAAATATTTGTGCTAATGCTAGGGCGTCCCCCGTAAGCGACACGTTTCATCGAAACCCGGATGGAATGATAAGTGAGCTAGGGCCAGCTAGGGCGTTCCCCATAAGCGACGCGCCGCGACGGCACCCGATTGCGGTGTCAAATAGGCAAGGGTTCCCGTGTGGGGTTGGACGAACACGGGTAAAGAAGTTAGTCCAAAAACATAGGATTCATCTAGCTACTTGGAATATAGGAACTTTAACAGGTAAGGGTTTGGAGTTGGTCAAGTTAATGAGGGATAGAAGGGTTAGCATAGTTTGTCTACAAGAAACTAGGTGGAAAGGATCTAAAGCTAAAGATATTGATGGTTATAAAATTTGGTATACAGGAACTAGTAACTCTAGAAATGGTGTGGCCATAATAATAGATAAAGACTTAAAAGAGAAAGTTGTAGAAGTTAATAGATTGAGAGATAGACTTATCTTAATAAAACTTATCGTAGGTGAGGTTACTTTGAATATAGTTAGTGCATATGCACCACAAGTGGGTTTAGAAGAGAGCATTAAAAAGCATTTTTGGGAGGCTATTGATAGATTGATCCAAAATATCCCTAGTGAAGAGAAAATTTTATTGGTGGGGATCTTAATGGTCTTGGGTGAAAGTAATAGAGGATATGAGAGGATTCATGGAGGATTTGGTTTTGGCGAGAGAAATGACATGGGTACTAGTATTCTTGAGTTTGCTATGGCTTATGATCTAGTAATTGCTAACACATTCTTTAAGAAGAAAGACGAACACCTAATAACTTACAAGAGTGGAACACATAGGAGCCAAATTGACTATTTTCTTATTAGAAAGGCTGATAGAGTTTTGTGTAAAGATTGCAAAGTTATTCCTGGAGAGAGTTTAGCCCCACAACATAGGTTACTAATAATAGATGTTTGTATTTCAAAATTTAAAAGAAAAACCATCATAAATAATTGTGCTAAGATTAAGTGGTGGAATTTGAAAAGTAAAAATTTAGAAACATTTAAAAATCATCTAGTAAAAGAAAATATCTGGAATTTAGATCAAGAAGTTAATGTAATGTGGAATAATGTCAGAAATTGTATAAAAAATGTAGCAAATCAACTCCTAGGTAAATCTAAAGGTAAAAGGAATATAGAAAGAGAGACTTGGTGGTGGAGTGAGGAAATTCAAAATACCATTAGAGCTAAAAGAAAGTGTTTTAAAGCTTGGCAAACAAACAAGAATAATCAAACTTTATAAGCTTATAAAATAGCTAAAAAGAGGGCTAAAAGAATAGTTAGTGAAGCTAAGTCCAAGGCGTATGAAGAATTATATAATAAATTAGGAACTCGAGATGGAGAAAAAGACATATTTAAACTTGCTAAATTAAGAGAAAGGAAGAGTAGAGACTTAGATCATGTTCGTTGCATTAAGGATGAAGATCAAAAGGTTTTGGTTAAGGATCTAGAGGTTAAAGAGAGATGGTATAACTATTTTCATAAATTACTTAATGGAAATTGTTTTAAGGATGCCTCAGAAGAGAATCAAGAGTCAACAAAATTTGATAAGTATCAGTATTTCAGGCGTATTAAGATGTCAGAAGTGGGCGATGTTTTAAGAAAAATGAAATTAGGTAAGGCCTTAGGACCGGATGGCATACCTATTGAAGTGTGGAAAGGCTTAGGAGACATTGGTATTAAATGGTTAACTAAGTTTTTCAATAAAATTTTAAAGGAACGGAGAATGTCAGAAGAATGGAGAAAAAGTGTTGTAGTTCCTTTCTATAAAAACAAAGAGGGATATTCAAAGCTGTAATAATTACCGCGGAATTAAGCTTATGAGTCACACTATGAAACTTTGGGAAAGAGTAATCGAGAGGCGAGTGCGATGCATGACTAGTATATCAGAAAATCAATTTGGTTTTATGCCTAGTAGATCTACTACAGAAGCTATTTTCTTATTGCGTCAGTTAATGGAGAAGTATAGAGAGATGAGAAGAGATTTATATATGGTTTTTCTTGATTTGGAGAAGACGTATGATCGAGTACCGAGAGACTTGATTTGGTGGGCATTAACAAAGAAGGGAGTCTCTCAAGGATATGTTGACTTGATTCAGGACATGTACGAGGGTGCTACTACTAGTGTGAGAACTATTGCTGGAGAGACCCGTGAATTTCCGGTCACTATAGGTTTGCATCAAGATTCTGCCCTAAGTCCATATCTCTTTGCTCTGGTTATAGATGAGGTGACAAAACATTTGCATGATGATATCCCTTGGTGTATGTTATTTGCAGATGATATTGTCTTAATTGATGAGAGTATTGATGGTGTAAATGTTAAGTTAGAAAGTTGGAGACACGCTTTGGAGTGTAAAGGTTTTAAAATTAGTAGGAGTAAGTCTGAGTTTATGCACTGTAATTATAGTAATCAAAGGGTTCCTCAAGAAGATGTGGTTCAAATTGATGGTCAAGATATTTCTAAGAGTAGTAGCTTTCGATACTTGGGATCTATCATCCAAGAGAATGGGGAGATTTATGACGATGTGGCACACAGGATTAAGGTAAGTTGGGTAAAGTGGACAAGTGCATCAGGAGTCCTTTGCGATCGTCGTATACCAGTGAAACTTAAAGAAAAGTTTTATAGAACGGCAGTAAGGCCTGCATTATTATATGGCACGGAGTGTTGGGCAGTGCGAAAGGAACACGTAAACAAAATATGTGTAGCAGAAATGAGGATGCTGAGATGGATGTGTGGTAAGACTAAGAAAGATAAGATTAGGAATGAGCGCTTCCGTGAGGATCTGGGGATAGCTCCAATTGATAGAAAAATGAGAGAAAATAGACTTAGGTGGTTTGGACACGTGTACCGTCGCCCTAACTCGGCGCCGGTTAAAAGATGTGACCAAATTTTAGTGGATGCTAGTAAAAGAGCTAGGGGAAGGCCTAAAATGAGATGGTGCGATGTTATTAAGAAGGATTTGGACTTTTTGAGTTTAAACACGACTATAGCACTTGATAGAAATTTTAGCGGAAAAGGATTCATGTAGTCGACCCCAAATAATGGGATAAGGCTCTGATGATGATGATGATGATGAGTAGAGTTTCCGCATGTCAATCTGCTAAAGATATGTGGGACAAGCTGAAGCTCACATCTGAAAGAATACCCATTACGGCTGAAGTACCTATTGCTCAAGTTGAGGAAAATCCAGAAACTCCTCAAGATGAAATCATTATAAAAGAAGACACTGATGGTCAAGTGTTTAAAGAAGCAAGACATGAAGCTATAACTCCATCTTCTCCAACTGTCGCCATTCAAGGGGAGCAACAGGAAGCACCTCAGAAAGTTAGCCTTCCACATGAGGAAGAAGATGTAAAGGAGGAACCTCAGATTGAGAGGGACCCTCATATCTTTTTAAAAATGATATCTCTGAAGAAATAAGCGTTAAAGAAGCTTCTGATGAAGAAGAAGCTGAGGATAATGCTCATAAATTCCAAGTAACACATCAGGAGACATCTTCTGTAAACAACTCCTCAGGTAGCTTCAACATTAAAGAAGAAAATGCCTATCTACTCTTGATGAACAAAAGAAAAATGCATTCAGATGGGTATGGTTAGAGGATGCTCAAAAACATCCAATTGGGTGACCACTAACTCTTCACTTCATTCCAATCTGAAGAGGATGTAGTCATCCTTTAGTTTTAGTTTCTATTTTTAAACTTACATTTCTGTTTGTTATATTCAGTAAACTACAATGCTACTAACAACCATTTACAAGTCTCATTCAGGTGGAGTCTCTCACTCAGGGGGAGCACAGACTAAGGGGGAGTTATTCATTAATGTCAATCATTGTTGAACCCCTCAATGGTAAGAAGTTCTATCAAAGGGGGAGAATATGCATGGTAAGATCCTTCCTTTTTGGTTAGTGACAAAAAGGGGGAGAGTATGTATGTTCTATGAATTTTCTGCATTTTCTATGCTTAAGTATTTTTTGCCAGAAAATTCTCATAAATTTTGTCATCACCAAAAAGGGGGAGATTGTTGAACCACTCTCTGTTTGTCCTTGTATTTTGGTGATAACAAAACTTATGATGATATCAAGTATATCTTTGTGATAACAAAATTTATGAGTAATTAAATTGAATATCATGTTTCATCTGTGTCGCATCAATCTTATAACAAATTGATAAGTCTCACATTGATTTGATAAATGAGTAGAACGATTTGATAAGTTGCACATCGATTCGATAGTCATAACGATTCGATAAGTCACACAACGACTTGGTTCCATAACAATTCGATAAGTGAGCACAACGATTTGGTCTCACAACGATTTCATAAGTGAGAAACAACGATTTAATTCTCACATCGATTTGATAAGTTTCATAACGATTTGATCGCCATAACGATTTGATAAGTGAGAACAACGATTTGGTCTCACATCGATTTCATAAGTGAGAACAACGATTTGGTTCTCATAACGATTCGATAAGTGCCACAACAATTTGATAAGTGAGAACAACGATTTGCTCTCACAACGATTTGATTCTCATAACGATTTGATAAGTGAGAACAACGATTTGCTCTTACATCGATTCGCTCTCACATTGATTCGCTCTCATATGGATTTGCTCTCATATGGATTTGCTCTCACATGGATTCGATCATTTAAAACATTGATTTCCTTTATATTCATATGTTTCAAATGTGTTTGGCGCCTAATGAAAAGTCAAATATCTTCTGACAGAAAAAGCTGCATACGTATTTCAGAGTCTTGTCAGAAAAAGATATGAACTACTATTTTTATCATGTTAGCAGAAACACAGTGGTATGCACCGTTTATCATAAACACTCTTTCATGCTAACATTCTCTTCTATGCTTACAGACATCGAAGACCACCAGAGGTTGATCAAGACAAATGAAGAGCAACGGCTAGAACTCCAACGGATCTCTTCAACGGATCCATTCAAAAGCTGCTCATATAAAAGATGAAGCATGGCTGAAGAAAAACATAGAGCTTTCCTGAAGATCATTCAAGGAGTGTACAACTAGTGAGAAACCTGAACGCCACATACACTCAAAGGAAAAGAGAGAAAGAACCTGAGCCAAGAAGAAGTGTTCAAGCATCTGAAGCATTCAAGTCTTCAAGCTTTCTTCTCTCTCTTCATTCTCTCTCTGTACTCATTGTAAATTTGGGGGAGAGTCTATGACTGTGAGCTAATTCTTAGTGTTCATCTTGTAATAGCTCTCGGTCTGATCTTTCTTTTCTAAGAAAAATTTCTGTCCAGCTGTAGGACTGTATACAGTGTAGAACCTAGCTAGGGGTTTATGTCTAGTAGAACTGCACTGGGGTTTGTACCAGAAGGTTTGCTTCTGAGCCTGTAAAAGAAGTGGGCTGCCTTCTTGCCCGGGAAAGAGAAGAAGACCAGCTGGGGTGCTGGGTGTTGTAGTGTCCTTGAGGGGGACTGTACTCTTGGTTAGTGAAATCCTAAGAGGTTTCTTGGGGACTGGACGTAGGACTTCCATATGGGAAGGGCCGAACCAGGATAAATTCCTTGTCTCATTTGTGTGATTGTTCATTTGCTTCCGCACTGCTACTCTTTATTACACTAAACTAACCAAACTTTCAAGTGATAATTTTCTGTTTTAAGTTTTGTTTTAGATTGCAGAAAACCCATTCACCCCCCTCTAGGTCAACTTGTTGTCGTTCCAAAAGGGCCAACAGAAAGTAGACTCGATGCTCTACACATTGGTATATGATTTATCAATATTTGGCCCGAGATCACCTACCATTTGGGTTGAAGAAGTCTCGTCCTTTAGAAAGCCCTCGCTTAAACCGCTTGGAGAAGAATGCTTAATACACCCGTTCTACTAAATGAAAATTAGGCAAACCAGTGCCATTAGGAACTAGACTCAACCCTCTTTCTAGGGGTATAAGTCTTGCATGGGTTGGTTGAGGTTTGACTCACCTTAGGTCGACTCCAAGATGAGCTCTCTGCACAGGTCGATGCAGACGCAACAGAGAAGAAAGCTCTGTCTTGGGTCATTTTTCCTCCACCTCTGGTGCTCAAGAACAACTACCCACGCCTCCAATGCTTGCTAAACTCGTCCCCAAGGTTTTCTTAACAAGTATTTAAGCATCTAGGGTTTTTAGGAGTCCCATTGGGTGTAGGAAGGGAAGGGTTGCTGTTTTAGTCTCTTACCTTCCTAATTTTGATGATTTCTCAACTTAATAGAGTGTGTGAGGTTTTAGGAAACCCCATACCATGGCTAGGCACGAATTTGGGTTGCCAAGAAAGGCTAATTGCCTTGGAATTTTTCCTAATTACCTCTTCCTATTTTCAGCTCAATTAGGGTTACGAATTTCTAAGTATTTTTCTTGCTTCATTTTATTCTTGGGTCAAATGTTGTCCATTGGCCCAATTCTGATAATGGGTCATCAATACATGATGTTTGAAGTCTCTCCAACATGTTTATTTAATTTATGATCATGTTATATTTTCGTGTTAACGGTTTTCCGACTTTGTTTCCTAATTTAGATACTTAGTCACATTGTGACGTACATTTGGCCAATCGGATTTTTTCGTTGCACGAATTTATTTGTGGAACATTTAGGAATAATGTTTGGGGTTGATTTAAATTTTTTACAGAATTTTCCGATGTGTTCTCGCACGTACGATAGTGGTACGTACGTTCTACCATTCCGATAATACAGAAATTTTCTATTTTCTATTTATTTAAAAATTTTAAATCATTGAATTTTCCGGGGTGCTACAGGTCGGGCAAATCATTTTCCCTGCTAGCCGTGCACCTAGAACTTCTCTTCCGACTTATTCTTGAATTACGATAATAAGTCACAATAATTCTTAAACCTGACCCAAATGATTTTTATTGGCTCAAATTTCTTTATGGGTCATTAGAGATTATTATGATTTTACGAAAGTTTTAGATGCGTTTATACACATGCAATAATGGTGCGTACACTTTTAACTAGTTTTGAATTATTAAATTGACATTTTTCCAATTTATCTCTAATTTTTAATTATTGAAATATCCGAGGTGCTACAACATGTAATTCACTTAATCAATTTAAATAGTTTAAGTTTTAGTGATAGCAAAATTAAATATACTAACAAAGTTAAATATGATAAGAAAATTAAATGTAATAACAAAGTTAAATGAGATAACAAAATTAAATACTAACAACCTAGAAGTTATCAGTTGAAAGATCAACTCTTAGTAAAAGAATCAAGTCTCAACTCACTGTTAGAATTGAGTCTCAGAGAATATATGAAAATCAACCCTAAAAAAAAATCGATCTAAAAGACATTATAAGAAGTGAGTCTCAAAGAAATATAGAATCGAGCCTCGAACTCAATGAAAAATAGAGTAAAGAATCAAATCTCAGACTCAATAAAAAATAGTCTCTAACTCAATGAAAATAGTGTATCATAAATTGAGTCTCAAAAGAAATTGAGTCTCACAAATTAATATTATATCTTTTATTATTTTAGAGTTTTATTTTTAAATTATATTATCTATAATTGTGAATTGAGATTTGACTAAAAAATACGAGTCTATGATAAATATCATAATACTTTCTATATGTGGCAATTTTTTTTAAAAAATATTCTTCATAGTAAAATGTTCATACTCAAATTATTCATATGAGAAATGCTCAGCGCATATCATATACCTAAATGTGTGCGTTGAGGAGCCCTTAAGGTTGTGAACCTCTTAGGGTGGGTAATTATGTAACATCCCGACGCGGAATATCGAAGCGATAAATAATTAAATAAATAGTATAGAGCGAGAAATAGGCATCAAACTATTTCACAAATTGGAATAATACCAAATGAACCAACTTTATTGATAACTCCAATAATTCACTATTATAATCACTAATGCAGAGCCATAACTATGGGCCCAAAGTACTTTATTCAAATAAAAACAACTACTAACTATTAAACTATCTACTAAGATGATTGGTTGACGAAATGTCAGGTCACTTCTGCACTTGCTCATCCCCATCCTCGTGCGTATGGTAGTCCCCATCAGACTCACCTAAAACACAAATAATAGATAGCGCAGGATGAGCGATAACGCTCAGTAAGACTTAATATCTCATGAAACATGCATGCTTTAAGAACAAGTATAGTCACGAGAGTAATATCACATGATATCGAGAGAGCAATAGTAAAAGAAAATAGCACAACTAGCACGATAAAGATTGGCCATATAACGAGAAAGCACGTAAAATTGCACGATAGTGCACTAGTCACGATAGCATGTTGGTTGATCTTCTTTTCAACCGAGAGAATATAGTACTTTGATTGATTGTCATAGAGTAATCTTGATAGTATAGTACTTGGATGTTATGTCATACACCCTGATCATTTAACTCCCATGGGCACTAGCACTTTTCGGGGCCACCTCCCAGGACCAGATCGGGCCCTTATAATGTTGCCTGACATTGACTGTATTTTTTTATCTTAGACAATCAATAGATGGTCGAATAGAGTACCAAGATTAGATGAGAGTAATTGAGAATAGACGATAGTATATTGAGAACGTGAATAGATGAGAGGATAGAGAAAGTAGATGAGAACGAGGGTCATATTCGTAAAACAACGATAAACAAGTGATAGTAGAAGTTGCACAACACACAAGATTATGTGCTGCCAGTCTGGTAGAAGTCACTAACCTCCCAATGACCATGCTACACACATAGTCCAGAGGTCCTGCATGATCTCATGGTAAGAGAGAAAATCTAAGGTCGTTGGATCATGTTGATCCCTAAGGGTAAAATGGGTATTGATGGTACAACCTGCTCGTCGGCAATGGACGTTCGCCAAAGCCAAGGAGTCTTACGAAGGTCTCGACAAGGAGTTCATGGTCCATTCAGGAGTATTCCCAACAGAGAGGTCGTCCAAGCCAAGATAAAGTGTGTATAGAAACATTTGTCCATCTTGCCTTGAGTGCTCGAAGGCAGAGAGACGCGATAACGATATCCAAATCAAGCGAATAAAATGAAGACAAGTCTATTTAAAATAATAGGGAATTTACATGAATAATTTCACTTAATTACTAGATATATTATTGAGTAATTTCTGTAAGGTCTCATGGCAAAATTTCTTGTTTGGTGTGTGCATGTTAAAGAGAATCAATGATAGCATATGAGAGTTGTGCACATATCTTTTAATTAATAAAATCGTGTGGATATTATAAAAAACATATTAACATGTCGTTATTGTTCAAAACAGTGCATTATAGTGGTTAAACCATGATTATAGAGCATGATTAGTAAGGTTTACATGAAAATTAGAGTTTCTAGAACCCACAGTCAGATCGCGACGTCGGCCAGCGTTGCGTTCAGGTTGTGGAGCACTGGTTCATCGCGACGATATTGTCCTGGTCGTGACAGGTCGAGCCGACGCGTTCAGGTCGCGACGGATGAGCCGACACCTTCACGTTCAGCTGAGACGCCGACGCGACGACGAGGTTCTCGTCACGACGTGGCGAGGCGAAGCATTCAAGTTGAGACCAGCATGATCTGCAGATCGCGACGCAGAGTCCCGTCGTGTTAAGAACACGACGTGATGCCTTGTCGCGACCTGGTTGAGAACGCGACCTATCGGGTCACCAGGTTCTCAGGGTCTCTGCCCAAGCTCAGAAGATTGGTTAGGCCTCCTTGGGTTGTGGTCCATGCAGCCAAGGGCTTGACACAGGGTCTTTAAAAATTCATATAAAATTGTACACTCAATGAAAATTATGAAACTAGTTTTAAATGAAACTAGACTCGCAAAGGTATCAACAGTAAGGAGTAATTAGACATTTAACATGGTATAGGCATGCTATGATCAGGTTACTTCATGATGAACACAAAATCAGACATAGTGATAAAAATGATTTAATTGGAAAAGTGCACTGGATAGAAATTGGGGGAAAATATGTCATTAGATCCCTGACTTCATGTAGCATGAGATCAAGTATTGACAAGGATTTAGAGTGAACATGTGGGGTCGGGTACATGTTCTTAACAAAACTTTGAGTATGAAATACTCATAAATGACATGATGGAAATTAGGAAAAATATGGAACTTTTGATGTTTGGATCATGGAGGGTCTAGGGTCGAAATTAATTATTTTTGCTTGAGAGATTGCCTACCTTTGAGCGCTTTAAATCCTAGGACAAGAATGTGAAGAACGTGAAGAAGCTCTCCTTTCCAAGCCTCCTCCTCCTTGATCTCCTCGTCAACAAGCTTCTCTTCCTCGTCCTCCAAGCTCTAGAAGGTCTATAGGGTGGGCTATATATGGACGAAATAGATGTGTATTTGTATGTTTAAAGTTTTCAAATCCCCTAAAACTCTTTCCTTTCCTCCAACTCCGAATTTTATATAATTATCTCACTTTTTTCTTACATTTATCCTTCCATTTGACATGGGGTGGGCTCTCAATTTTATGGACTGGTGGCATCACGGTCATTTCCATCCTCTCAGCCAATTGAAAAAAATCAATTGATATATGCCACCTTGTGTAAGTGCATGCGTAAGTAGAGAGCACAAGTCCAGAACTACTCGAGTTGGATGCAAGTACAAGGCATGCAATTTCACATGTGCATTACATGGGCATGTTGCGAGGGCATGTGAAGGAGATTGGGAGGAAAAATGAGAGGAAAAAGTATATATATTTAGCTATATTTGCAATTTAGTTATATTATAGATATATATTTATATTTGTTTATATAATTATATTGAAAATAAAATAAAATAAAAATATAAGTATATAGAAAATATAAACTTATTAGTTATATTTTCAGTTTAGAATATATATATGTATATTATATTATATTTTAATTAACTACTATTAACTAACCATTGTTGCTAACTATTAGTTACATTATTTGTATTATAGTAGTTTAGTTATATTATAGATATAGTTATTCATATTATTTATAATATATAGTATATTATATATAGCTTATATAATTATTATAAAAATAAAACAAACACAAATATATAGTAAATATAAATTTATAAGTTACGTTTTCAGTTTAATGAATATATATATGCACATTACATTTGTGTATTTGTGAATGTATTATATTTACTTAGTGAATATACATGTAATAAACTTCACTTTTAATAATATTATATTTTAATTGTTAATTGTTAAAATGTTATATATTCTAAATTATTAACACTCAAAATTTATATTTCATATTATGATTACTTAATATTATGTAGCAATCCAATGATCATATTTTAGATCGATATAAAGTCTAACGATTTGATTTCCATTGACAATATATTCAATGGTCAAATCTTGATCAGATGTACATCTAGAGTGAATTAATTCAACTGTCAAATATTCATCAAATTTAAACCCAGTATATGGGATTTAGATCTCAAGCAAATTCAACATATGGATCTTGATCAGATTATTTTATACTGGAAGCAACCCAACTGATCATGAGATCACTACAAGAATAATACAGTTTAGCTACGGAATTTAGCTACGGAAATCTTTGTAGCTAAGGCGTAGCTAATTTGCTGCTGATTAGCGACGTATAATATGTCGTCGCAAAATTGATAATTTAGCTACAGTTTTGCGATGGAAATAATCTGTCGCTAATCCGTAACTAGTTAGCTACGGCTCAGCTACAGAATCATTCCATAGCTCGATCCGTAGCTAATTAGCTACGGATCCACTACGAAAGCATTCCATAGCTAAAGTCGTAGCTAATTAACTACGGATCAGCGACCAGATCATTCCATAGCTAAATCCATAGTTAATTAGCTATAGATTAAGAATAAAATAATTCTGTCGCTAATCTATAGCTAATGCGCTACGGAATTAGCTATGGGAAGTTTTTGTAGTTAGATATATATATATATATATATACATATATTGTTGTATATATATTGTTGTATATACTTATACATACTTATATATATATATATATATATATATTATATATATATATATATTTTGTATAAATATGTTTAATTATGTACTTATAAGTATATATATATATACATATATAGAATTTTAAGTGTATGTATTAATATATACTTATATACATATATGTGTAAGTATATAAGTACATAAGTATATACTTATAAGTATATAAAATGTATAAGTACAAATATATACAATGTATAAAGTATATACATAAAAAAATATATATATAGTATATAAGTATATACATGTATATATTTATATAAATGTACATACAAGTATATACTAAATAAATATTCTTAGTATATAAGTATGTATAAGAATATATATTTATTTGTGTATACATAAATGTATATGTATAAGTATATATGTAGTACTGTAAGTATATATGTTCATTAGTATATACAATGTATAAGTGTATACTTACAAGTATATATATAGTTTATAAGTATACACATGTATGTATATTATTATGTATATATTTATATATATAGTATATAAGTATATACATGTATATAATTATATAAATGTACATACATAATATATATTTATTTATGTATATGTAAGTATATACGTTAAAGTATATATGTAGTAGTGTGAGTATATATGTGCATAAATATATACAATGTATAGTATATAAGTATATCCATGTATGTATATATATATATATATATATATACACATGTGTAGAAGTATATACTTAATTAAATGTACATATAAGTACATAAGTATAAGCTTGTTAGTATTATGTATAAGTATAATAGTATACAAGTATAAAGTATTATATATTTATATTAATATGTTGATATATAATATATAAAAATATAGTAGTATACAAGTATAAAGTACTTATACACATATTCATAATATGTATAGGTATAGCATTACACACACACACACACACATATATATATATATATATATAATATTGTAAGTATATGTATAAGTATATACTTATATACATGTATGTGTAAGTACATAAGTATATACTTATAAGTATACAAAATGTTTAATTAAGTATATACATTTATAGAAGTATATGCTTATTTGAATGTACATGCAGTAGTATATATGCTTATTAGTACTATGTATGAGTATAATAATATACAAGTATGAAGTACTATATTTATATTAATATTTTGATTATGTATATGTATAAATTTATAAGTAGATAAATCTGTATATATGTAAATACATACTTATGTATACTTATATAGTTACACATACTTATATATTTAGAATGTTATATATTTTTATGTATATTTAAATATGTATATACTTCTATATATAAAATATTTATTTATTTATATTTATAAATTAATAATAGTTAAATAAATATTAGCCATTAAAATTTTCTTTCACTAATGAAACTTTTCAAATTTTAATATAATTAATATATAATATAAATAAAAATATATCTTAGTAACATATAATATATGTAAAAGCCTGCTCTGCCCCCTTCCTCTTTCGCCTTTCCCCTTTTCTTTGGGGTTTTGTCTACGCAGGAGGCGCGAGAGGTTTCGTGCCAGTTCGTCTTTCCCTTTTCTCTGGGGTTTCGTCGGTTTCGCCTGCGTGGAGGAGGCGCGGGAGGTTCCGCGCTGGGCTATCGCCTGCGCGGAGCTGGCGCGGGAGCTTTTGCCTGCACGGAGGACCGCTGGGTTTTGCCTGCGCGGAGGAGGCGCGGGAGCTTTCGCCTACACGGAGGACCACCTGCGCGGAGGACGTTGAGAGGGGCGTCGTCGGGCACGTCCGGCTTCTGATACATCATGATCTCTCCCCCTCCTTTGGAACCAACACTTTCTGCTCGGCTTCCTCCTTGCGGAGGCCGATGTTCTCGATGTCCTGCGCCACGGCCGTGCCCGACGACGCCTCTGCGGCCTATTCCTTCTCTGTACGAACGAGGCGAAGGGAAGTGACCCCGCTTGTCCCCCGTCATCCACCCCACACTCCGGACCAGGCAGCAACAATTGTTTGTGTCTTCGGTTTGGACAGATTCAGGCGCGGACTTGGCTGACGGATCACAAACATGACCTAGAGAGAGAGAGAGAGAGAGAGAGAGAGAGAGAGAGAGAGAGAGAGAGAGCAATATGAAATGCAACAAAATTACATGCCAAATTTTTATTGGTGGACGCAACAGATAAGGAGTAAGAAAAAAAAATTCTAAAAAAGATGACATAGATACACAACTTCTTGCAACCTTTTTACTGTGTGAAACAAGTATTACTCAGCGGGATGTAAAACAAGTAAAGGACCCAGACAAGGTCCAGTTCATAGACTCGCGGCATCCCAATCGATCATTACTCCACCGTAGACATTCACATGCAGCAGTGTGAAAGGTGAAGAAAATGGAACATACCTTTTCCTTGTGGTCCATTGGCCTGCATGCCCCTCATACCCACCCCCACTTGCTACCCGATAAGTTCAAGAAAAAGGCACCCCAACCTGGCTTAAACTACCTTCTTGAACAATGGGTCTGATCCAATTCAAGATTTTGAGGTCCTCGACAGATCAACCATTAAGTTCTTTTAAAGTACCATTACTTGTCCAATACATTGTGTCAATTTTGCAATACTGTTCATCTTTTTTGTAATCCAGTAGGGTGTTTTATGAACTTTCTATCATGAAAATGATGTTCTATTTGTTGACAGGAACAAGAAGGTGCAACTCTGCTCATTTCTGCAAAATTTTCAGTTCCCTCAAAGCGTAATATTTATCTTCAATTCGAAGAAGTAAGCTTCTTTTCTTGACCAAGTTATGGAATTGTGTGAATCACCATAAATAGCTAGTCATACTTTTCTTTTTTTAAAGCTCTTTTGGCATAAATTTTAAGTATTTATTAATTTTATTTTCACTCTGCCAATGTTTTTGTGGATTTCTGTATGAAGCAATAACAAGTTTATAATGCCCTACATTTCTTCTGAGAATTTTGATTCTAGTGTATATATGGACTTTGAAATATGTAAATTACTGATTCGTTGTGGATTGCGCCTACTGGAGAAGCCTTAGACATAGATAGACTGAGAGAGAGAGTATGTGTGTGTGTTTGTCTGGCAAGTGGTAGTGACAGCATTAATATCCCCTTTGGAACAGGTTTTGGGACGGCATCCTGATCTAATTAGCTATTATATTCTTGTTTGTTGGTGTCAAATTTTGTGTCATGAATTGGTAATAGTAAACCAGTTACCTATGTTTAGATGCTCGTTCATGTGATGCATGTTATGTATTTTCATTGAATTTACAGGAAGAATGCCTGCAAATCGTGAGTAGATGTACCATAGGATAGTCGACAAAGAAATATCGAGGGAATTTAGAGATGGCGTTGATGGATTCATTGAATTTGCACTTCAAAATGTCAACACAGTAGACCCAGAAGGCCGTATTTGTTGCCCTTGTGCAGTATGTCAGAATAATCGCTTCCATGATCCATATGATGTGACTCATCATCTATATACAAGGGCTTTGTTAGTGGTTATATGAACTGGACTGTGCATGGTGAACCTTCTGGGAAAGTACAAGAATAATAGTTGAGGAGGTTGAAGACAACCCTTATGTTAATATGGTTTTTGATGTTGCTGGTCTTAGAGTTAATATGGGTATGAACTTCGATGCTACGGGAGTTGCCAATGAGGAAGCACCAAATGAATTAGCCAATAGATTTTACAACTTACTCAGGAATGCTGATCATCCATTGTGGGATGGATGTGAGAGCCATACAGTTTTATTTGCAGTACTACAATTATTGAATCTAAAGTCTGAATATAACATGAGTGAATCTTGTTTTGATCATATGTGCTCAATCATGAAGGGTATGTTGCCAAAAAAAGAAAAATTACCGAAAAATTTATATCGTGCAAGGCGGATGGTCAAAGAACTGGGATTGGGTTATGAAAGAATAGATGCATGTCCAAACCACTGCATGTTATATTATAAGGATGAGATTAATAGCAGATCATGTTCAATTTGTGGTCATCCTCGTTTTAAACCAAAGAGAGGTGGGGCTGCTAGTACTAAGGCAAAAGAAGTTCCTTACAAGTCACTTCGCTACTTTCCCATTTCACCAAGACTGCAACGGCTATAAATGTCATCTAAGACCGCCAGACATATGAGGTGGCATGCAAACAGAGTTCACCATGATGAAGATAAAATCATACATCCTGTAGATGCTGAAGCTTGGATCCATTTTGATCGTAATAACTCGAGTTTTGCAAAGGAGGTGAGAAATGTGAGACTTGGGCTTTGTACAAATGGATTCAACCCATTTGGGAACAGAACAAGCCCTTACTCTTGTTGGTCGGTGTTTGTAACCCCATACAACCTTCCACCAAGTATGTGTATGAAGCGTCCTCATCTTTTGTTGTCTTTACTCATTCCAGGGCCAAAGTCACCAAGCCAAAATTTGGACATATATTTAATGTCGTTGGTTGGTGAATTGAAGATGTTGTGGAATGTAGGAGTCCTCACCTATGATGCATATCAAAAACAAAATTTCAATATGAGGGCAGCTGTGATTTGGACGATCAGTGACTTTCCGGGATATGGTATGTTGTCTGGTTGGAGTACACATGGGAAGTTGGCATGTCCATACTGTATGGAGGATACAAAGTCGTTTAGATTGACTCATAGTAGGAAGCCATGCTGGTTTGATTGCCACCGTCGTTTTTTACCCAATGACCATCCATTTCGACGTCAAAGGAATGCATTCCGAAAGGGCATAGTCGAGAGAGAGGATCCGCCTGTACGATTGAGTGGCATCGAGATACAGAGACGACTGCAGCACTTTCCAGATGGAGTGAAAGATGGACGGAGTTCTCAACCATTTTTTGGATTTGGAAAGGATCACAATTGGGTGAAGAAATCTATATTTTGGGAACTGCCATACTGGTCAACACTATTAATTCGACACAATTTAGATGTCATGCATGTAGAGAAAATTGTGTTTGACAATGTGTTTAATACTATTATGAATGTAAAAGGAAAATTAAAGGACACCATGAAGGCTAGAATGGACTTACAATTGATTTGTAGAAGGGCAGAGTTGGAGCTACAAGTGCTTAATGGCAAAGTGTTCAAACCAAGAGCAGCTTATGTCCTTGGAGCAGAGCAAATTAAGGAGATATGTCAATGGTTGCAACGTTTGAGATTCCTAGATGGATATGTGTCTAACATTGCTCGTTCTGTTAATGTAGATGACGGACGATTGTATGGTATGAAGAGCCACGACTGTCACATATTCATGCAACGCTTGATTCCCATAGCATTCCGTGACATGCTTGACAAACCTATATGGGCTGCCTTGACTAAGCTAAGTCGATTCTTCAGAACATTGTGTGCATCAGAAGTACTTGTGGATGAGGTGCAGAGTCTGGAGGAGTCTGTGGCCAATACAATATGTCAGCTAGAGAAGATATTCCCACCAACATTTTTTGACTCCATGGAACACTTAATAATACATTTACCCTACAAACGTGAGAAGAATTTTTCTACTTGGTTGAAGACATTGGTAAGCATGGTGGCAATTTGTATATTGTAAACCTTCTATAATATTATCTAAATTACTAACTCTTTTGTTATAGGTTCGAGAAGGTGATGTGTCTAACACACGAGTATGTGAATTAAGCTATGGTTCGACAAAGGTTGTACAATGTTACAATGGTTATATGGTTAATGGTTATCGATTTCACACAAAAGATTACGGACTACATAAGTCCACCATGAACAGTGGGGTGTGCATGAAAGGTAGTACCTATGCTGAGAGTGAACTTGACTATTATGGAATCCTTAAGGAGGTATTGGAGGTAACCTATCTGGGCATAGATAACACAGTCACATTGTTTAAGTGCCATTGGTTTGATCCCACAACCACAAAAATAGATAAGATGTCTAGCATCGTAGATATAAAGCATAAGTCAAAGTTGGGAACATATGAGCCGTTTATAATGGCAGCACAAGCCCAACAAGTATATTTTACAGCATATCCCAATACAAGAACAACAACCAGGTCAGAATTGTGGGCAGTTTGCAAGGTTAAACCTAGGTTGTATCCTGATTACGAGGTAGAAGAGGATCATGGACATTGCAATGATGAATTCTTCCAATTAGATGATATAGATGACTTCAGTCATGGTCACGGGGGTATGCTTGAACTGCAAGATGATATTCAACTGTGTAATGACAGGAAAATGGAAGAAGTCGAGGTAAATGACATAATAAGTGGACCAGAAGTTTATCAACAGGAAGATGAGGAATAAGAGGAAGAAGAATTTCTAAGCAAAAGTACAACTGACGAGGATGATGATGAAAATGAATTGGGTTTTTGTACATCTGAAAATGAGGATGAGATGGCCACTTCTGAGTAGTTGCCTTCTTGTACTTTGCTTCTTTTTATATAATCAACTATTTTTTATGCAATCAATTTCTTTTTGTGTAATCAACTTCTTTTAGCACTTTACTTTGTCTTAAATCAACAATTGAATTATTCAATAGAATATGGTTCGTGGACGTCGAGGTAGTCGAGGCATCTTAGGTACCAGGACAGGTACATGTATATGTTGTCTACTATATATTAACTTCTTAGTTAATTTAATGTAACAAGTGATTTTAACCATTTTCTCTACAGGGTCTCAGACTATTGGTCGAGGTAGTATAGGTAGAGGGATAGGTAGAAATATATGTTGTATACTTCTTCATTAATATAATGTAATAAACAATTGCAATTTTATTTATCGACAATTATAGGATCTCAATCCGATAATCAACCTCCACCACCACTTCCGCCTTCAGCACAACCTTCGCCTTCACCTTCACCTATGTCTCCGGCTACAGTTGTGCCTTCAGGTAAACATTTTAATTTTATTTATTGTAATTATCGATGTGTAATAAAATCACTTGCAGGATCCCAATCAGAGTCTCTACCTTCGCCTTCGCCTCCATTTGTGCCTTCAGGTATGCATTTTAATTTTATTCATTGCAATTATAGATGTATAATCAAATCACTTGTAGGTGCCCAGCCTTTGCCTTCGCCTCCAGCACAGCCTTCATCTTCGCCTCCAGTTGTGCCTTCAGGTATATTAATTAACTATATTTGTTGCTGATATACATATCTAATCATATCACTTGCAGGATCCCATCCCCCCATAGTCGACCATCTTGACGGTGGTCCCTTAGAGACTAATGGTAGACAGTTGATTGCACTTATCTATAGTGATGGTAGACCGTAAGTATTTAGTTTAATTTATTCATTTCTATCTCATATATGTATTTTATTTTTTTTATCAAAAAAAAAAAATCTATTATGCAGGATGAAGTTCGAGCCACAAGACGTGACTCGAAGCATTACAAAGGCATTACTTCAGTATCTCCCCGGGCCAATTGCACAATGGAAGGAGTACCCAAGGGAGGTCTTGGACAACTTATTCCAAACATTTTTTGTAGAGTCTATTATGTGAAGTTATTATCATGTACTTTACTACTTTTTTTGAATGACATGATCTTTTGTAACATAACTTTGTTAAATTGTATACAGACTTCTCACCATTTTGCGACTGAGAGGGAGGTGGCAGATGCAAGAACTACATGGAACAAAATTGCTGCCAATCGGTTCACCGATTATCTTAATAAGCATATGGCAGCAGCAAAGAAAGCATCTGGAAATTTTGATGATCCCCTAATGTGGAAAGGCCGTGGCCCACCCGCTATCAGGAGAGATTATTGGGACGCCATGTGTGACAAGTGGGTGACGAAGGACTTTCGACATCGCTCCAGGATTGCTGCAGAAAATCGGACTAAAATGCCTGAAGCGACTTTGCATACCAGTGGCTCTATAAGTTTTGGGAGACAAAAGAGAAAAATGGTAAAACCTCGTATGTTTAATCTTTATTATATTCATACTGTTTAAACTAATATTCTTGTTATATTTAAATTTGTAGGAGAAAGAGAAAGGCGGCCTTGTGTCTTACAAGGAGTTATTTGAGCATACACATCGAAGAAAAAATACAAGTGATTTTGTTTCACAAAAGTCAAAAGAGGTGATGGTATGTATTTTTTTTCTACAACTTATATATTGAACATTCTTCAATGTCCATGTATATTTTAGATTATTAATTAATTAAAATTTTAATATTTTGTAGGAGACGTATGCAGAACATATGGTAGACAGACATGGGGGTGACTCCACTCAACATCCTGAGTTTGATGCCATGGCTTGGTTGGCCGCAACTGGCCAACCCAAGAAAGGTCAAGTATTTGGATTTGAGAGCGGTTTAGATGCCGGTCGAGTCATCAGCTCCTCCTAGGACTCACATGGCTCCCCTATTGCGACGACTCCATCTCATAGTAGCACACTACCCAGCGACCAAGTTCGTGAGGTCATTTTTGATGCATTAAATAATTGGTTAACACATACCCTGGTCCCCACTTTACAAACTATGGGTGTTGGTCTTAGATCGCCTGCTAGTGTGGCTTCTTCTGGCGCTAGTCATGTATGTATATATTTAATTTTTCTTCATCTTATTATGATTATTTACATGTTTGTGTAATAACTATTGTTTCTATTTTTTGTTTACAGGTTTCTCCTATTCGTGATCCTACTATTGAGGCTCATCAGGTCGAGAGGACCGAGAGAGATGATGATGAGGATGAGGATCCTCGTATTCAAGATGATTAGGAGCGTGTTGTTATTGTCTTTTTATAATTTAGAAAACAATCTTACTTTTGTTGTGAACTTTCTAATGAGACATTAAATGTAAGTGTGGATTTATGTTTTTATTTGTGTGATATGTCTATGTGTGTGGTTGTATGATTCCATTGAATGAATGAGCAGGTTTACAAGTACTTGTATAAAATTTGTGAGAAAGCCATTTTTTAAATTATTTTTTTTCTGTGATTTTAGTTTAGCTACGAATTTGCTACGAAACTTGTTGTAGCTAAGTCGTAGCTAATTAGCTATGGCTTAACTACAAAAGTTTCCGTTGATTAGTTGTAACATTTTTGCAGCTAATCTGTAGCTAATTAGCTACGGATTAGCTATGGATAATTCAACATTTAATCTGTCGCTAAATTTAACTATGGATTAACTATGGAATTATCCGTATCTAATCTATAGCCACTTAACGACGGATTAGCTAAAGAAATATCTGCAGCTAATTCGTAGAAAATTAGCTAGCGAAATCGGCTGTCGCGAATTAGCGGCCAGAAATTAGCTACAGACACAATCTATAGCTATTCTGTAGCTAATCGGTAGCTAAATCGGTTAACTACGGATTAGCTACGGAATAGCTATGATTTGTGTCCGTAGCTAATCTACAATATTCTTGTAGTGGATGTACATAGATCAAGAGCGAATCAAATGATCAGATTTTAGATCGTGATGGAATCTAACGGTTGGATTTTGATTGATAATAGAAATAAAGGTCAGATTGATCAAATGTAGATTGGAGCGAATCTAACCACCAAATCTTCATCAAATTAAATCAAACGTTTAGTATTTAGTTCTAAAGCAAATATAATGTGCAGGTTTTGATCATATTGTTTTACATTGGCAGCAAACTAAACTAATAAAATGTACATACATTAAGAGTGAATTCAATGGTCGGATTTTATATCAAGATGAAATCCAACGATTGGATTCTAATTGATAGTAGATTCAATGGTCGGATCTTGATCATATGTAGATCGAGAACAAATTCCATTTTTAGATTTTGATCAAACTTAAATCGAACGGTTAGAATTTAGATCTATAGTAAATCCAATATGCGAATCTTGATCAGATTATTTTAGATTGGGATCAAATCTAACTGATCAGGTATATATAGATCGAGAGCGAATCTAATGGTTGAATTTGAAATCAGGACCAAATCCAACGAATAGATTTTAAATTCAATAGGTAGATCTTTATCTGATATAGATGGGGATTAGTTCCTGATCTCAACTCCATATCTACCGCATGATTAGATATTGGATTGTACTTGAAAAATGTTTAATTGAAAAGCAACAAAGATCTTTTGATCGAGAAGTCCAAACAATGCGAGATTATGATTTTTGTTTACTTTATTAATTTTTAATATATACTTTTTTATAAAAAATATTATTATAATTATAAAAAAGGGACAATTAATTAGTGGTCCTTAGAGTGACTTATTTTCTTTTCCTTGTGAGAATACCAAAAGTTGTAGAGTCCTTGTTGTAGACGTGTTTTTTTTCAAAACACCCCCACAAAGAGAGATTAAAAAAAAGAAATAAAAAGCATGGAGAAAAGGAAAAGAAGACGTGCGTGTGTGCACAATATGGAGGTGTGATTGCCAGATACACGAGGGTACCGAAGGAGACGGGCGAAAAGGAAGATGTTACTTACCTTCACCGGAAGATCCCGAGAATGTGGTGTGCGGGTTCAATTCTACTTCTTCCATCGGCTGGCCGGTGAAGAAGTCTTTAGTCCAAACGGTTACCTTGCAGGATAAGAAAACAACAAAACAAGTGAAAGAGGGATTAGACTATGGCGTGAGATACCAAAATCAATAAAAGATATGAGATACGTAATGACATGGGTATGAACACACCTCGTGGGGTGGTGTTAAACCCCTAAAATGGGTGTGGAGAAAGTGATGTGTGTGTGTGTGTAAAGAAAGTGAAATGATGTGAGATGGAATGCACTACAAAGGTGGAATAAAATAAAATGAGGGAGAAAGAAAAGATTGGCAAAGTAAGCTTGCTGTTGTAATGGTTGAAGTGGAAGAAGAAAGCTCCTCCCGCCTCGCGCCGTTGGAATGAGAGAACGATGGCTCCAAACTCCAAGGAATGAGTTGAGTGGCTTGAGGTGAGAGTCCTCCTTGGCTCGAAGTTGAGTCTCCGGTGAGGCAGAGTTTCACCGTGGTGCTTGGGTTATGCTCAAAACAGTGGCCTTGGGGGTCTTTTTATAGGGGAAAAATTCATAAATCGCGTCAGATACAGTGGATGCCTATCTCATGAATCGCGTCTGACTAAACTGCCGCGATTACCAAGATCGACTTGCTCCGATTAAGCCTTTCCAAACATCGATTATAGCAGGTTTAAGAATCGCGTCAACATAGATCGCCACGTTTCTAACACTTCCAATTTGAATCTATTCTTTCCAAATATTAATAAATGGAAATATTGAATCGCGTCAACTTGAGCCGTCGCGTATTTGAACAAAATCATTCTCTGATGGAAATCAATCTTCATATGATGGAAGGTTAGAAACGCGTCGGACAAGGTGGACGCGGTTCTAATTAGCAACAAAATCTTTTCAAAAACAATTTTGCAATTTGCCATAATTTGAAAATGGAAACTATTAATCGCGATGGCTTCCTTGGACGCGATTCTAAACAGGGTAAGCGCCAGAAAAGAACATGTGATACACGTCGGTTTTACCCGCCGTGTATTAAGCCTCCTAAAAGGCATCCACTGTGTCAGACGCGAATCATTGAAGCTCAACAGACCCCTTTATACCCCTTCGAAAAATTCTTAAAAGTCCTAGAAAATATTTGGAAAAATAGGAAAATCATTCAAGAGGTTAATTGAAGAGAGTAACTTCGAGGCATTGCGGTATAACATGAAATTTGCTCGATATGTTGCCGAAATGGCGTGTCTATACTTGTCTTTTTGTGTGGTTTAATTTCTAGTCCTTTTTATTTTTCAGCATTTATGAGTCTCGAATGACAATTTTCATCCTTGTAGTCTCAATTTTGAAATTCTCACCTTAAAGTAATATGTTTTTCACTTACCGTATATTTTTTATATCACTTACAATAAACAATAAGTCCATTCACAATAAATATTATTGCTTGTTATATAAATGTTAAATCCCGTTACAGTAAACATTCTTTATTACAATAATATTTCATTTACAGTAAATATTGAGTGTTTGTTACAATAAATGTCAAGTTCCATTAGAGTAAACGTTATTCCTTATAACAATAGTTTTTTTATGTTATAGTAAAAAAAATCACATGCTTTACAACATCTATTGATGATTACATCACTCAATGCTATAAAGACTTTATATAAGTGATATCAAGACTTACTGTAGGTGATGTAAAAACATACTGTAAGTGAAAAAATATGTTAGATGATGTTCTTTATTGTAATAAAAAAAGATTATTGTAACAGAGTAACATTTACTGTAACGAGACTTATCGTATATTGTAAAAGGCACTCAATGTTTACTGTAAAAGAAAAGATTACTGTAGTAGAGAATAACATTTACTGTAATAGAATGTGATATTTACTGTAATAGACAATAATGTTTACTATAAAGAGACTTAATACTTATTGTAATTGATGTAAAAAAACATACTGTAAGAGTATAAACATGTTACGTTAAGGAAGAAATTTCAAAAACTGGTGTCAAAAGGACGAAAAATGTCTCTCGAGGCTCATAAATGCTAAAAAATCAAAAGTAAAGACTAAAAATTAAACCACACAAAAAGTAAGAATTTTGTGACTTTTGGTATTCTAACCATGGTTCGCCGTATCATTCGGATCGACCATGCCGCATTCTCCATGGTACAGTATGGTACTGTACCGTATCGCTAAGATACGGTGGGAAAAGGGCTTGTTTGATTTTTATTTTTTTTTTTGTTTTGTGACTTGATGAATATTTAAAATGAGCAAACTTCAAAAGAAAATGAGCAAAACATAAGAACATCACATAGAGAGGTTGAAAATATAAAAAAAAATAGTCATTTAAGTCAACACAACACAATCATTTAGCGTTTATCTAACATTACATACAAACATGCCAAAATCATGACACAATCATTTAGTGTTCATCTAATATTGAGGATACAATCATGAACTATTACAAGCCAAATACTATCCTCACATTCCTCATCTTTCTTTGAAAGGTTCAGCCTTCTTTTTCAACTTTTCCTTTAGCCATATGCATGAAAAGTTACAAATTAACATCATCTTCCTTAACATGTAAATAAGAACATTTAACAAGTTCTTACCTAATCATCCTCATCATGCTGAGCATGTATGTCCACAAAACCCTCATAGTAGGGGATCTCCGAACAATCTCACATTATAGGTGCTCTCCAAAAAGCCCAAATAATTAGCATAAAACACGTAATTTTCATATAGGTCTTGATATATACATTGATACCACCACATGAAGAGACCCCTGGAGGCTCTGCTCACCAAGCCCCATCACCCCAAAGCCAGAGGAGAAGCCATTCTCAACGTTGTACCTTTTTTCTCTTCCCTTTCTCTTTCATATCCTCAAGAACCATCAGGGATATCACACTTTCTACAGCTTGAAAATGGGTTGATCCATAAATTAAATAAACATGTTGGAGAGACTTCAAACATCATGTATTGATGACCCATTATCAGAATTGGGTCAATAGACAACATTTGGCCCAAGAATAAAATGAAGCAAGAAAAATACCCAAAAATTCGTGACCCTAATTGAGCTGAAAATAGGAAGAGGTAATTAGGGAAAATCCCAAGGCAATTAGCCTTTCTTGGCAACCCAAATTCGTGCCTAGCCATGGTATGGGGTTAATTTCCTAAAACCTCACACACTCTATTGGGGTGAGAAATCATCAAAATTAGGAAGGTAAGAGACTAAAACCGCAACCCTTCCCTTCCTACACCCAATGGGACTCCTAAAAACCCTAGATGCTTAAATACTTGTTAAGAAAACCTTGGGGACTAGTTTAGAAAGCATTGGAGGCGTGGGTAGCTGTTCTTGAGCACCAGAGGTGGAAGAAAAATGCCCTAAGACGGAGCTTTCTTCCCTATCGCGTCTGCATCGACCTGTGCAGAGAGCTCATCTTGGAGTCAACCTAAGGTGAGTCAAACCTCAACCAACCCATGCAACTTATACCCCTGGAAAGAGGGTTGAGTCTAGTTCCTAATGGCACTGGTTTGCCTAATTTTCATTCAGTAGAACTGGTGTATTAAGCGTTCTCCTCCAAGCGATCTGAGCAAGGGCTTTCTAGAGGATGAGACTTCTTCTACCCAAAAGGTAGGTGATCTTGAGCCAAATATTGATAAATCATATACCAATGTGTAGAGCATCGAGTTTACTTTCATGTGCATATGATTTCCCAAATTTTCATTGAATCTACACCGAGTATTAAGTGTTTTGCCAAAGTTGCGCATGTTTCAGGCTTTTTATGTTCATGTCGATTTCTCATGCATCCCGAGGCCAAATTTCACGAAACCAAAACCATAGTTCTCTTATACTCCCTGTTTTGAGCAAGTTTCATGTTCACACTTTTGTCCCAAGAGCCCTAGATCCGAAGTTATAAGTGTTGCATGCATCGAAGGTTGTTTTTCTGCATTTTCGGGCAAGAACCCAAAATGTGATGGGACCAGACGTCGCGTTCTTGCATGCATGAACGCGACGTACAAGTCCATCGCATTCATCTGAAATGCGACTGTGCCCTACGTCACGATTTCGACTGTGACAGGACCGTTCTGACACCTCAAACTGTGCGCTGCATGGTTTTCTGGGTCTGCATGAACGCGACATAGACCCCCATCACGATTCTGACCCGTTTCCCACTCATGATTTTGTGGTATTTTTATATTGGTATTTTGAAATCATCTTTTGAACGCGACGGAGAAAATCGTCACGATTCAAGGATGTTGGCGACACACTTCTTGTCGCGTTATGAGCGCGACAGGGTGGTCTGTCGCGATTTGATAATGAAGGCGGCGGTCAAGACCGTCGCGATTTGTGTTTTTACAGACTTCTCGTGTTTCTACTGTACATTGTTTCATGAAATGCGATGACTGTGTCTTTCGCAGATTTAAAGGCCTACCCGAGACCTGTTTTACATGATCTAGAGTTTGGAGGTTGCATGTCTTGGTTTTGGTCAATGCATGAGGAATGTTTAATGGCTTAAAAGCAGTCAACCCATGAAAAAGATATAACTACATGAATGTTATTCTACTACTGATTTGCTCATCTTGCTTTTCTATCTTGTTAAAATGATAATTGCTATCTTAAAATATTGCAAACCTTGTTTAGTCAAATGCATAGTTTCATCTCATGCTATCATGTTAATTGCTTTCCGCAAGTTTTGAACCGATGGAATGTGGATTGAGACACGTACTCACTACACACTTGCACATATAGCTAGCCCTTTCTTGGGGAATTGGAAACTCTCTGTTGGTCATTCTGTATCGACAGACAAGTGACCTTTTCTCTAAGACCTCCGTAAATCTTTGTACTCCATGGATTCTCTCATAGAGACCGAGTTGGTTGCACCATTGAAGTTCCCTGAAGATAGCGTGCACTTTCTTTCTTCTCTTGTTCTCGTGAAAGTGATTTATAATCTTAACTTAAGCCATTAATGTAAAAGAGTGAACTAAAGTATAAATTGCGTCGTTATGCTGCCGAAATCATCTCTTGACTATTGTTATCATGAAATCGTGTTCACCTTACTTGCTACTTGTTCTCATCATCATCATGAACATGACATTACACATGCTTACATCTTGAGACTCTTTATAGTACCCAAGAAAATTTATTAATTAGAAAACATAGATAAATTGAAAATTTATCAATTAATAAATTCAAACTAGTTAAAAAGGGTACGCATCATTATTGCATGCGTATAAACCCTTATAAAAATTTCGTAAAAATAGTAGTTATACTTTAAATAATATTCTATAATGACCCATCAGAAATTTGGTCATAGAAAAATTATTTGGACTAAGTTTAAGAATTATTGCGACTTAGTATCGTAATTAAAGGAAAAGTCGAAGAACTATTATCTTATACGCCGAAGTGAATTATTAATCAAAATAAACACATGGGTAGACTTTAAATAATGTGTATGGATAGCCCATTATGGGAATTAGACCAATGGGTAATTTTGGCCCATGAATAAATTCTCTAATAAAGGGATAATTAAAACTCATTAAGTAAATTAAGTAATGGGTTTCCCTAAATGGTCCATACATGAAGTAATGGGCCCAAAAGCTAAAGCCCATTGTTGGATGGGAGATATTTAAGCCTAAATTCGTACCTAAAATATCAATAAATGAAAAAGGGTTAAAATAATAACTATTTTAACTCTTAATTATCTTAAAAAGAGTCCTAACCCTAGTCAAACTTAATAGCAATGAAATAGGACTCTATCCTAATCTAAAAAGGAGATTTAGATAAGAGACAATTGGGTTAAATATAGGAGACTCATATTTAGATGAGTTTAAAATGATATAATAAAAGAAAATAGTATAAAATTCGTAACTATATTTTCTTCTAATTAAAAAGGGTCAATTAAAACATTAAATGACTCAAATATATCTATAGAAAAGAGACCTTGACCTACCCAAACCCTTTGCCCACAAAATTAAACCTCTCCCCAATCCTATTAGGTAGATAAAGGCAAGAAATAGGGGGATAAATATAGAAATTCAGTGTTTGAAGGGAAAGATGAGTTTTAAGAAGGTAAGGACTCTTAAACAACCAAATACAACCCCAATTCGTCTCCACCAACCCCTAGAACATTTCTGGAGCATTGGAGAACGAGGGAGGAAGGCTTTGGACGAGGAGAGCAAGGAGGAGAGGCTTGGAGCAAGGAGGTTTCATCATCTCTTCGTTTTAAATCCTAGGATCTTTATAGTGTGAAAATGTAGGCAATCTCTCAAGCTAAATCTAATTAAACTCGACCCTAGGTAGACCTTGATCCCCTCTATCAAAGCCCCATATTTTCCTCAATTTTCGTTGTGCCATGAAGGAGTATTTCATGCTCCAATCCATGTGCTATACATGACCCCCAACTCACTTGTTTACTTTCAATCCATGTGTACACTTGATCTCATGCCTTGTAAATTTTACCACATGTACTACTTGTTGTAAGGATTCGAATGATCCTATTTCCCCAATTTCCATCATGTATCTTTTGCAAATTAAATCGATTTCCAACACTGTGCTTGTTCATGCTCATTCCATACCTATTTTCTAATTACTCATGCCTGTTGATACATCTACATGTCTATTTTCGTTTAAAATGAGTTTCATGATTTTTGGACATTCTTGTGATTTTATATAGATTTTTGAATGACCCTGTATCAAGCTATGGGAGGAAGGACCGAGACCTAAAATGGGGCTAGTTCCCCTTTTGGGCTTCGGCCCGCCTTCTGAAATCACAACGGCCCGACTCGTCACGATCTCAGAAGGTCGCGACAGGGTGGACCGCCACGTCTTGAACGTGACGACCCGATCCGTCATGGTTTCCGCCGCCATCATGGGCCTGGCTCGGTTCATGAGAACGCGACCGGCCCAACTGTCGCGACTTGAAACTACCCGTCGCGATTCAACTGTTTCAACCAGAACCCTAAATTTCATGTATAGCCCTGACAATTATGTCATTTAACCCCTGTTTAACCCTTAATTATATACTGTTGTGAGAAGTAGTGACCTGTTTATTAATATTGGTCATTATTTATATAAACTCTATTAAATAAAAGCTATGTGCACGCTTATTCGTGTCTCATGATTTCCTTACACATGCACACACTATACTTAAATGTTTGCCATGAAACCTTATTAAATTACTTAATAAAATATCTGATAATTAAGTGTAATTATTCACTTAATCTCCCTATTATTTTAATGAACTTGTTTTTGTTTTATCTGCATAAGTTTATACCGTTATCGCGTCTCTTTGCCTTCGAGCACTCAAGACACGACGGACACTTATTTTGTACACACTTCTTTCTTGACTTGGACCACCTCTCTGTTGGGAATACTCCTGACAGGACCAGGGACTCCTTGTCAAGGCCTCCATAAGTCTCCTTGGCTTTGGCGGACGTCCATTGCCGACGAGCGGGTTGTACCATCAATACCTATTATACCCTTAGGGATCAGCATGATCCAACGGCCTTAGTTTGTTCTCTCTCACCTTGAAGATCACGCCGGAACTCTGGCTTGTGTTCATAAGCACGGCTAATGGGCGGTTATGACTTCTACATGACTTCTAGTCCACGACTGTGTCGTGCAACTGTTACTATCGTCTGTTTATCGTTATTTTATGAATATGACCCTGTTCTCATCTACTATCTCTATACTCTCATCTATTCACGTTCTCTCTGTACTCTCGTCTATTCATCTATTACTCTCATCTATTGTTGGTACTCTATTTGGCCATCAAATTGATTGTCTAAGATAACAAATATGACTATGCCAGGCAACATTATAAGGGGACCGATCTGGTCCTGGGGTGTGCGCCCGAAAGGCTGTTAACTCGTAGGGGTTTAATGATCAGGGTGTTTGGCATGCACCTAACGCAGGACTATCAAGATTTAATCTATGACAATCAATCAATCAAAATACTATATTCTCTCGGTTGACAAAATGATCGACCAAACACACATTACATGCTATCGCAACTAGTGCACTTTTGTGCAACCATACACGCTATCTCGTTATATGGTCAATCCTTTATCATGCTAGTTTTGTAATATTCTTTTGAATGTATTATTGCGATCTTGCTATCGTGTGACATTACTCTCTTGTCTATACTTGATCGTTCTCTCTAGTTATCCTACTTTACAAGACATTAATTAGGGGTGTTCAGCATATGGTCCAAACCAAAAAACCGAATCGGCCGGTTCGGTTCGGTTCGGTTTCACTTGCCTTCTTGTTCAGTTCGGTTCCTAGCTGGGAAACCAAAATGAACCGAATATATATATATATATATATATATATATATATATATATAATTATATAAATATACAAAAATACCACGGTAGCGCAGTGGAAGGAGGCATCCGTGCACGGTGCGCCCTCCCTACGTGCGGTGGTCGCGAGTTCGAAACTCGCGACCGCCGCAAAAACGCCACATTTCTCTTTTTTTTTTTCCAGGAGAACGCCACTGTTTGCCTAGTTTTTTCCATTTTTTAGCTGATTTCGGTTTGAACCGAACTGAACAGTTCGGTTCGGTTCGGTTCACCGAAGAGGTTCAGTTCGGTTCAGTTTCCCTAAAAATTAGGGAAACTGAACCGAACCGAACTGTTGTACACCCCTAACATTAATCACTTAAAACATGCATGTTTACACGAGATATTAAGTCCTACTGAGCATTATCGCTCACCCTGCGCTATTTGTTATATGTGTTTCAGGTAAGTCGGATGATGACCTTACACACACCAACGGGAATGGACTGGAGTAATGAGCGATCTGAAGTCATAGCGATGGAATGACCTTAGTATCATATAGTTTAGTTAGATATTTGCTTAAATATCCTTTCCAATGTAATGATGTTATTGAGTCCTATGTTTTGGCTCAGAATTAGTGGTTGTAATAGTTTAGGTGATTTATCAATAAAATGAAGAGTTTATTGTAATTATTGTTCATTAGTTGTTCTGATATTTACAATTGTACACGTAATTTCCGTTACCATATCCTTTGCTCACGTTCCCCCGATTTATTCCGCTGCTAAATTGGAGGGGCGTGACAGTTGGTATCAGAGCCTAGGATGTCCTTATTAGGATATTTTAAGTCTAGGATGTTCTAGGTAAACTGCCTTGACATGTGTCTAAGTCAACCACCATACCTATGTGAGGATTGGGTAGGACCAGGGTTAAGATTTAAATATAAACATATATACTGGTATCAGCTTAATGTTACTATAGTATATTAATACCAATCTTATTCTCGAAGGAACTCTTAATGGACGCCGAACGTACGCCACTGCAAGACAAAATGAGGTCAACTCAAAAGCTAGTTCGGGCGTGCAGAAAAGCCACCCAATTACTAGAAAGAGCCTTGAGGACGACTAAAAGGATTAGAAAGATGACCAACAAGAATGGGAAAGGAAGACACCAAGATGGAAAGAAGGCAAGCACACAAAAGAAACGTAGCAAGATCATCTGCCTTCATTATAGTAAGCCGGAACATGTGGCCAAGGAATGTTGGTGAAGCATTGGTACATGTCTACGTTGTGGCGATTTGGAGCATCAAATGCGAGACTGTCCCCTTCTAAAGGAACCATCCACTAACACAAAAGATCTCAATTCTATGACAAAAGAGAACCAGCCAAATGGTGATAAGAGAAAGATAAAGATGAATAAGAAGAACGACATACAATTAGCTCTTATTCGCAAAGGGCGATGCAAGCACTGCAATAGGATAGACCACGTATTGGAGGATTGCTGGAGAAGGCAAGGAAAATGCTTACGATGTGGCAGCTCAGACCACAAGATTAGAGACTGCCCACAATTAGAAAACCAACATCCTGAGGAATCAAAACAGCAAGATACACTGGAAGTCTTGGTGTAGCTCTCTCCAAATCAAGAAGTGGGAACCGTGGAAGGTACCTCTGAAGTCACAATGACTAATACCTTTTACAATAAATGATTCATATGTAACCGAAGGAGTCGTGGAATTTGGGGACCAAATTTCTTTTAAGAGGGGGAGGATGTAGTACACCAGAAAATTCATTAATTAGAAAATATAGATAAATTGAAATTTTATCAATTAATAAATTCAAACTAGTTAAAAAGGGTATGCATCATTATTGCATGCGTATAAACCCTTATAAAAATTTCGTAAAAATAGTAGTTATACTTTAAATAATATTCTCTAATGACCCATCAAGAAATTTGGGCATAGAAAAATCATTTGGACTAAGTTTAAGAATTATTGCGACTTAGTATCGTAATTAAAGGATAAGTCAGAGAACTATTATCATATACGCCAAAGTTAATTATTAATCAAAATAAGCACATGGGTAGACTCTAAATAATGTGTATGGATAGCCCATTAATGAAATTAGACCAATGGGCAATTTTGGCCCATGAATAAATTCTCTAATAAAGGGATAATTAAAACTCATTAAGTAAATTAAGTAATGGGTTTCCCTAAATGGTCCATACACGAAGTAATGGGCCCAAAAGCTAAAGCTCATTGTTGAATGGGAAATATTTAAGCCTAAATTCGTACCTAAAATATCAATAAATGAAAAAGGGTTAAGATAATGACTATTTTAACTCTTAACTATCTTAAAAAGAGTCCTAACCATAGTCAAACTTAATAGCAATGAAATAGGACTATATCCTAATCTAAAAAGGAGATTTAGATAAGAGACATTGGGTTAAATATAGGAGACTCATATTTAGATGTGTTTAAAATGATATAATAAAAGAAAATATTATATAATTCGTAACTATATTTTCTTCTAATTAAAAATGGTCAATTAAAGTATTAAAATGACTCATATATATCTAGAAAAGAGACCTAGACCTACCCAAACCTTTTGCACACAAAATTAAACCTCTCCCCAATTCTATTAGGTAGATAAAAGCAAGAAATAGGGGGATAAATATTGAAATTCGGAGTTTGAAGGGAAAAAGGAGTTTTAAGAAGGTAAGGACTCTTAAACAACCAAATACAACCCCAATTCGTCTCCACCAACCCCTAGAACGTTTCTGGAGCGTTGGAGAATGAGGGAGGAAGGCTTTGGACGAGGAGAGCAAGGAGGAGAGGCTTAGAGCAAGGAGGTTTCATCATCTTCTTCGTCTTAAACCCTAGGATCTTTACAGCATGAAAACGTAGGCAATCTCTCAAGCTAAATCTAATTAAACTCGACCCTAGGTAAACCTTGATCCCCTCTATCAAAGCCCCATGTTGTCCCCAATTTTCGTTGTGCCATGAAGGAGTATTTCATGCTCCAATCCCTGTGCTATGCATGACCCCGAACTCACTTGTTTGCTTTCAATCCATGTGTACACTTGATCTCATGTCTTGCAAATTTTACCACATGTACTACTTGATGTAAGGATTCGAATGATCCTATTTCCCCCAATTTCCATCAGGTATCCTTTGCGAATTAAATCGATTTCCAACACTGTTCATGTTTTAGGTCACCATAATTTAACATAATTAAAGCATGCCCATTCCATGCATGTTGATACATCTACATGTCTATTTTCATTTAAAATTGGTTTCATGATTTTTGAACATTCCTGCAATTTTATATGGATTTTGAATGGCCCTATATCAAGTAATGGGAGGAAGGACCGAGACCTAATATGGGGCTGGTTCCCCTTTTGGGCTTCGGCCTGCCTTCTGAAATCGTGACGGCCGACCCGTCGCGATCTCAGAAGGTCGCGACAGGGTGGACCTCCACGTCTTGAACGCGACGGCCCGACCCGTCTTGGTTTCCACTACCATCAGGCCCGGCTCGGTTCCTGAGAACGCGACCGGCCCAACTGTCGCGACTTAGAACGCGACGGGTACCCCCGTCGCGATTCAACTGTTTCAACCAGAACCCTAAATTTCATGTATAGCCCTAATAATTATGTCATTTAACCCTTAAGTATATACTATTGTGAACAGTAGCGACCTGTTTACTAATATTGGGCATTATTTATATAAGCTCCATTAAATAAAAGCTATGTGCACGATTATTCTTGTCTCATGATTTCCTTGCACATGCACACACTATACTTAAATGTTTCCCATGAGACCTTATTAAATTACTCAATAAAATATCTAGTAATTAAGTATAATTATTCACTTAATCTCCCTATTATTTTAATGAACTTGTTTTCATTTTATCCACGTAATTTTATACCGTTATCGCGTCCCTCTGCCTTCGAGCACTCAAGGCACGACGGACACTTGTTTTGTACACACTTCTTTCTTGACTTGGACCACCTCTCCATTGGGAATACTCCTGACAGGACCAGGAACTCCTTGTCAAGGCCTCCGTAAGTCTCCTTGGCTTTGGCGGACGTCCATTGTCGACGAGCGGGTTGTACCATCAATACCTATTATACCCTTAGGGATCAGCATGATCCAACGGCTTTAGTTTGTTCTCTCTCACCTTGAAGATCACGCTAGAACTCTGGCTTGCATTCATAAGCACGGCTAATGGGCGGTTGTAACTTCTACCAGACTGCCAGCACACGACTGTGCCGTGCAACTGTTACTATCATCTATTTATCATTGTTTTATGAATATGACCATGTTCTCATCTACTATCTCTATACTCTCATCTATTCACGTTCTCTTTGTACTCTCGTCTATTCGTCTATTACTCTCATCTATTCTTGGTACTCTATTTGGTCATCAATTTGATTGTCTAAGATAACAAACATGACTATGCCAGGCAACATTATAAGGGGACCGATCTGGTCCTGGGGGGTGCGTCCGAAAGGTTGTTAACTCACGGGGGTTTAATGATCAGGGTGTTTGGCATGCACCTAACGCAGGACTATCAAGATTTAATCTATGACAATCAATCAATCAAAATACTATATTCTCTCGGTTGATAAAATGATCGACCAAACACATGTTACATGCTATCGTGACTAGTGCACTTTTGTGCAACCATACACGCTATCTCGTTATATGGCCAATCCTTTATCATGCTAGTTTTACAATATTCTTTTGAATGTATTATCACTCTCTTGCTATCGTGTGACATTACTCTCTTGTCTATACTTGATCGTTCTCTCTAGTTATCCTGCTTTACAAGACATTAATCACTTAAAGCATGCATGTTTACACGAGATATTAAGTCCTACTGAGCGTTATCGCTCACCCTGTGCTATTTGTTATATGTGTTCCAGGTAAGTCGGATGATGACCTTACACACACCAACGGGAATGGACTGAAGTGATGAGCGACCTGAAGTCATAGCGATGGAATGACCTTAGTATCATAGAGTTTAGTTAGATATTTGCTTAAATATCCTTTCCAATGTAATGATGTTGTTGAGTCCTATATTTTGGCTCAGAATTAGTGGTTGTAATAGTTTAGGTGATTTATCAATAAAATGGAGAGTTTATGGTAATTATTGTTCATTAGTTGCTCTGATATTTACGATTGTACGCGCAATTTTCATTACCATATCCTTTGCTCACGTTCCCCCGATTTATTCTGCTGCTAAATTGGAGGGGCGTGACACTCTTATTGGCCATTAATGACTATGGGTATCTACATTTAAAAATAGTGAGATGTTGATCGGGCACGGAGAGTGTCCAAGGGCTCCAGTCTAGCTTCAATGACAGAAAGTCATAAATATACTGTTAACCATGGGGTATAATGATTACTAGCGTTGCATCTGCACTGGAAGTACTTGCGTGTTGAATGCTACATACAATAACCACATACACGTGTCCTAGTGTGCATTTCAAGGTGGATCTTTCCTTAGTGTACATTAGTATCTTCGTGCTTGATTAGTGTTACATGATCGTGCTCGTGCTTGTTTGCTTGCGTGATATGGCCATCCTTCATTTATTACAATTTAAGTGATATCTTGCGTGCTTGTTACATGATATTCAATTAAATACTTGTGCTCGTTATATCAATTATATATCTTGCTCTATCATGTTCAATCTATCTAGCTTGTTCAAGTATCATGTTTAATGAGTTTTTATTCGTACATTATCATGATAATCGTGCTTACCTAGTTCTAAATTACTAATCACTTATATCATTGCCCGCACATTGAGATATAAATCCTACGGGTTAGTTTACTCATTCCCTACTTTTAACCATTCTAGGTGACCATGAACTACAAGAAGAGGAGCAAGTCGAAGATGGGAATGTGTCTGAGTGATGAGCGTCCCAACACTTTGTCTATCTATAGTTAGCTTGCTTTGTGCGTTAGAATAATGTAGTAGAAAGTGAGGCATAAATGTAAGTTGCTTTTATTTGAGTCTTAGTCCTATCATTTGAAGGGGTTGTAATAGTTCCCTTGAATCAATGAGATGAGTTTTGAATACAATTTCAATTGAGTTCATTATTTGGGCCCTATTATGATGTTGCGTTGTTATACATTTAGTGCGTGCTAGCTAGAGGTTTATTTGCCGATTGTTCACGTCTCGGAATATCGACTCGAATTATCCAAATATTATCCACTGTGTAATTCTCGGGACGTGACAGTTTAGTGGTATCAGAGCCTAGGAAAACAAAATAGGATATATGTCTCAGGATTAAGAGATACCTATGAAACCTACATCACGGAAATTAAATATAGTACCTAGTGAGAATGGGTAGAGATTGTGAATATGTTATAATAAACAACACACTCCTACCCATTGACTCTTATAATGTATCTAGAGACATTAATTGGTTTTTATCCTTTTCCCAGGAACCCCCATAAATCTTACACTCAAGTGCATTGGCTCGCAATCAGTGGCAAGCTATGCAAGAAATCGTGACTGGATTGACTCAAGCATTACAAAATGTGGTTCAGGCTGCGTAATTCTCGGGACGTGACACGACCAGTCGTGCCATTGGCTGTGGCCGGGCAAATCATTTGCCCGATTTGCCCAGCCACTTAGCATTTCCGAAGTCGGAAAATCAATTATCATTTGTACAAAAATGAATCATAAATTAAAATAAATATATAGGTAGACTCCAAACAATGTATATTGATAACCCATCATATATAATAATTGGACCAATATACATCTCTTAACCCATGAATTGTACCGTACCAAATTGGTGAGGTACACCCATGCCATAATGTTCTTTAAAAAAACAGATACTTAGGTAAGGCCCGGTCCAGGCCCAGCCCATTGACACCCCTATGAATATGGTGTTTTTCTTTTCTTTTTATTTATTTATATCATGCCATTGGGTTCGTATGTACGGTATGTCTGGTGTTGTATCGTAAGATTCTAGTTCAAATTGGTACAACAATATATCTTACCTTAGTTTATCACCAAATATTTTCACTAGGAGTTTCTATTAAAATAATTATTTGTAATTTTATTCTTAGAATAATCACTACAAATATTTTCCAAACTAGACACCGTACCCTTGCCACGTCGACAGGTTGATGACCGTAGAACTTGAGACCTATATGAAGTCGATATTAATGATGCCAATATAAAGTTAAAGAAAATTACTCCCTAGATGTTTAGCTCCTCATTGGCCCGCATGTTGACACTAGGCGCTGAGGTTGCTACCACATAAGATTTAGTAGTTTCTAGACGGCTAGGCTTCCCACACAGAAGTTGGTAGCCCTTGGGTGCTCGGATCATGCCTAGCAATATGGAGAAATACTTTACGCACGTCGCCCGGACGTCGGGCCAAGACGCGCCCACATGAGGCGCCCAATCGCATGTGGGCGCGTTTGGGTGGCATCCGCCCGGGCAAATCATTTGCCCAAGCGAGCGTGCGTTAAGCATTTCCCAGCAATATGAGTCTTGGATACCTACAATTTTTCAGTCTTGTATGGCAACCACTCCAGAATCTAAAGTCGGTGTGTGATTGCCTAAACTTGGGTGTCCAGTAAATAATTTTTTTTTTTTAACTTCATATCTAGATTGTCAATATCCACATAGATGTTGGTATTCACAAAACTGACTTTATGTCAAGCGTTCTCATTACTAACTCTTATAGGTCAAACCTATTTTTCGATCATCAACTCTTTTTTTGGTAGATAAGTTGAAAAAAGAGAGGGGGAATAAGGACGAGGGCGCAAGTTCGAACTCGCACCCCGCAAAGAGGCTCTCGTCTTCACAGGAGTGATGAATCATTGTGATAAGTGTGCGGGTTCTGATCATCGACTTTTCGGTACGACAAAGTTGACGACTAGTTTGAGAAATATTTTTTGTGATTATTTTAAAAGCAAAACATTAAAATAATTATTTGAATAAAAAAACCCTTTCACTAATCTACTTAGAATTGCTTTACGCTGAAGGTACCTCTAAAAATTAAATGTTATCATCATCTTTACTTGTGTTTATACAAATAAAGAGTTATCATAAATATAAAAATTAGTATGATAATTTTCATCCGACTTCATTATTAAAACAACATGATTTTCATCCTTTTCTATGGCATTTTGGTATCCTGTCCTTAGTCGATCCAATAGATATGATGGGTTGTTTGATTGTGTTATAGATTTTCCATATAGTTTCACGACGAAAAGTACGAAGGACCGATATTTCATGATGAAAAATAATTTAATGACATTATTTTGTAACACATATATTTGACATTATTAAAATGATATAAATTTTAAGATGTTAAATTTATATAATTTGAGTGATGTCAAATACATATATTACCAAAACGTTTTTCTTTCATGATAACTTCTATGTCATGAAATCTGTAATTATCATATTTGGCAAAAAGAATGACCTTTAAAAAAAATCAACACAACATTTAAATGATAACACGCAAAATTTAAATGATCCTACATTTTTTTGTCCAGATTGAATCGATTCTTCTTTGCATTCACACTTTCACAGGAAGAAACATTTGATGATTCTTCTTTTTTTTTTGGGGTTCTCCCACGATCACGGGAAAAAAAAAGTTTAAAATTAAAAAATCTGTTCTTGTGATGTAACAAGTCCAGATTTAGACGTGGGTCCGATTGGAGGGCTTGTCGTCGTCGACGTCGGAGAGCACGATCCGCTTCCAGAACCAGTGGTTCGCCCAGAGATGGGACATCTCCTCGATCGGCACCTGCTTCGTCTCCGGCAGCAGGAAGAAGATGAAGAGCGACATGATCACGATCAGGCCCGCGAACAGCACGAAGACGCCCCACCGGAGGTGGCAGAGCGAGGCGAGGAAGCACTGCGCGATGGCGGCGGTGAAGAACAGGTTGACGCACACCACCATGCTCTGCCCCGCCGACCTCGTCTCCAGCGGGAAGATCTCGCTGGGGACGAGCCAGCCCAGCGGCCCCCAGGACCACCCGTAGGCGGCCACGAAGGTGCAGATCGCCAGCACGAGGAGCACGGCCAGTCCCTTGGAGAGGACGACCCCGTGGCCAAATTTTAGCGCCAGCGTCACAGCTACAACCACCTGCAACAGTTCGAACCACAAAGCAGCGGAAAAGTTCAGATCTTTCTCTTGCTTTTGAACAGTTGATCGAAAGCAGCAGGCAGGAAGAACACAAAAGTACACGATTCTTGGTGGCGCCGGCGGCAGGGGGGCAAAAAGGGAGATTCTTGTCGCTTACCATGGACAGGATCATTTGGATTCCGGCTTCCATGAACAGAGCTCTCCTTCCGAATCTGTCGACAGTGGCCATGGAGACGAGGGCACCCAGGACGAGCATGGAGCCGGTGATGATGGACGAGTACAGGGCGGCCCCGGTACCGAAGCCCAGGCTTTGGAAGATCACGGGCGAGTAGAACAGGATCGAGTTCATCCCGGAAAGTTGCTGGAACGCCGGGATGCCCAGGGCCCCGATGACCAGCTGCGGGCGGTTCTTCCGCCTGAGGAGGTTCCTGAAGGGGTGCTTCACGGCCCTGGCGGCCTCGCTCGCCTCCACTAGATCCTGGAACTCGGCGTCCACCTTGTCGGTGCCTCTCACCTTCTCCAGGACCTGCCTGGCCGTCTCCAGCCTGCCCTGCTCGACCAGGCTGTTTGGGGTCTCCGGCAGGTAGATGCCCCCAACAAACATCAGGGTCGCCGGCACGCAGGCCAGGCCGAGCGACAGCCTCCACCCCCAGGGATGGAGGCGCTCGGTGAAGTAGTTTATGATGTCGGCGACGAGGATGCCCAGGCAGGTGGTCAGCTGGAACAGCTGGTTCACCGCGCCTCTGATCTTGGGCGGGGCGATCTCGGAGAGGTAGAGGGGGACTGCCTGTGATCAGCAGGAACCAGGTCAGAGCGTGCGAAGCTGTTTGCCGAAGAAAAGATCGTTGCTTTTTTTTTTTGGTTGTTGTTTCACCTGATTGCCGAAGCCGATGCCGACGCCCAGGAGGATCCGGCCGACGATGAGCATGGCGATGTTCCTGGCGGCGGCGTTGACGACCCCGCCGCAGAAGAAGCTGACGGCGCCGACCATGATGCTGGCCCTTCTGCCGTACTTCCTGGTCACGTACGAGGCCCCGAAGGTGGAGACGAGCCCGGCGAAGTAGAGGGCGGAGGTGAAGAGGGTGAGGAGCTGGTTGTCGTACTTGCAGTAGTCCGTCTCGCGCAGATGGGCCTGCTTCCTGCGGTACACCGTCGGGAAGAACTCCCTGAGGAAGTCGTCCATGGAGGTCACGCCGCCTGCGCCGACCCAATGCAGAGAAAGATTAGCAGAGAGACTGCTCCGGTAAAATGTTCCGACAACGGGATCTGCATAAACCTAAAAACATGCAAGAAGCCCACCGAAAGATCGAAAGAGCTAGCCGACGTCGGTGGGCATGAGGGAATCAAACCCAGGATTACCTGAGACTCCAAGATCATATCCAAAGAGAGACCCTCCCAGAGACCCGACCAGGCACGCCAGGATGAAGTAGCCGGTGATCCTCCCCTGGTAGAGCTCCGCCCTCTTGCCCAGATCGCTGTTCGCGAAGCCCCCGGCCATGGCTGCCACTGCGCTAGCTTCTCGCCTCCCCCACCCACAACTTGCAAGCTAGCCCACCAGTATCTGAGCTATATCTATACAAATATCTCTGCAGCAACACGCTCACAGGAGTCAAAAACTTCCAGCCGGGGATTCAGACGCAGACGCAAGCATCGGACAGATAAGAAACAGTAGATTTGTGGGGGCAGCTGGAGGACCCAATGGCGAAGAAAGAAGAAAACAACAAACAGATGGGGTCCCTCCCACGAGAGATGACGATATGGCCTTCGACTTGCTACTTACCCGTGGATTTTGGAGCGAGGAGGAGCAGAGGGGAGCTCACAGCAGACGGGAGAAGAAGAAGAGGAGAGGGGAAGAACGATGTTGACGTTGGCAGCAAGAGGTTGAGCAAAGCAGGGCAAGAGTGGTTAGAATTCCATACGGCTTCCATCGCAGAAGACGGAGTCTTTGTCGGATGCGGTAGCAAAGTTTGGCCAACTGGGTAAGGATATTACGAGATAAGAACATGTTCTTGCTCAAACTGACATTTAAATTAAAAAAGGGTGACGTGGCCACTTCGCCCACTCTGTTTCCCTTTTTTTTTTTGGGAGAGATTTTAATAGTGGCTCAATGCAAGTGATTGGGTTCTCTCTCTCTCTCTCTCTCTCTCTTTAAATCTAAGGACAGCTAGTCTTGCTGTTACATTACGCCCGGGATTCATAAGAACATTTATTTAAAGATTTTATAATATGGGGGGGATTAAAAAATATTTCTTCGTCTGACGAAGTTTGAGATAAGTCAATAATTTTGAGAGAATTGTTGTGGTAGTCCGTGTTGGGCTCGTTCAACACTTCAACAGTTGAGAGGTTTTAAGTGGGGTGTGTGTGTGTGTGTGTGTGTTGGTCTTCTTATGTTGGGATGGGGCGACGAGGCGTTCAAACCATTGGATAGGGAGAGAGAGGGGGCCAGGGAAGACCCGCTATAAAAAAAAAAAAACTAATTCGGACAGTATCATTTTGGTCTTTAAAAAGGCAGGTTAATTAAGATCGAATTGGTCAGTTTTAGATCAGATCATCTTAAGCAAGGTACTAATGGAGTCTAATTAGGGTCAAAAAATTTTGATTCGATTTAAACTTTACTCATCTTTTAATTAATTATAATCTATGTGGATGCGTCGTGAAGACAATTAGAAAAGAGAAATGCTAACGACACAATCACTCTTACAAAAGTCCAAATTTTGTGTCCACTCCACAATATGATATTGTGCGGGTCCAATTCTGTATAATTTGGGTCGAACAATTCAACTGGGCTCGAGGCCGAGCAATAATTATTTCCCCTCTTACAAGAAGTATACATATGATGTGGACTTTAATGATGGATATCTATTTATTTTTTTTACTTTCTAACATGTTTTTTATTTTTTAAGGATAAATTAATTATAAGTCTATGACCGTACAAAAGAGGTCCTTACTGTAATAAAATTTAACGTATGTTACTCATTAAAATAAGTATTATTATCTGTTACGGTATACGTTAAATCTTATTACAGTAAAGATCTCTCTGTTAGAGTAGACTCCTAATTAACTTGTCTTTTTTTAATAGTAGATGCAAAAGTAATACTTCTCACATATATCTTTTCATTCACTCTCGATAATATATAAATTTAATTTATTTATAAATATATTCTTAAATTCTTATTTCACTCTAGATTAAGTTTCTTGGCTCCTCGTCGATTTATATCTCTCATCTGAATGGTGATGAAATCTCTGTCGTCATCTCCAAACACAAGATCCAAAAGATCTGCATCTTGTAAGATCGTGGGTCTCTCAAATCTTATATATGAGACAACTCTCATTGGGAAATGCTTAACGCACGTCCGCTCGGGCAAAAGATTTGCCCGGGCGGACGAGCCAGGGCACGCCGTTGGGCGACCGCCCGCCCCATATGGGCACACCCTGGCCCGGCGACGTGCGCAAAGCATTTCTCACTCTCATTTAGCGGAGAGTCTAATATTTCTCATTTTATATATATAAGAAAATTTTATTGCACTAATCTCAGTGCAATAATCTCAATTTTAAATACACATTAGAAAGTTTATTGATCCATCTTATGCGATTTATTGCACTGTATTATGTCACTTTTTTTATTTTGAAGCTTAATTTTTTATTTTAGAGTCCAACATTTTAATTTGACGTTCAAATTTTTATTTTGACGCCAGGCTAATTTGACTCACTGCAATAAAAAGAAAAAAATTAGACATTAGAATAGAAATTTAGGCTAATTTGACTCACCCCTAGCTGTGTTTCACTAACTGTGTGAAGTCAAGGGACAGTTAGTGAAACACAGCTAGGGTGAGTCAAATTAGCCTAAATTTCTATTCTAATGTCTAATTTTTTTTTTTATTATTGCAGTGAGTCAAATTAGCCTGGCGTCAAAATAAAAATTTGAACGTCAAATTAAAATGTTGGACTCTAAAATAAAAATTAAGGGAGGATGGGACCCCGGTTGGGTCGATCGGTTAGAACTCTTGCTTAAAAGCAAGAGGTCCCGAGTTCGATTCCTGGGGGGGGGATTTACCTGATTTACATGCAATCCTCGAGGTGTGTAAATCCGGGGTTTTTCTGGTCAAGTGGGTAAGGGCAATACGGGTATACGGAAAGTAGGAGCTGCCAAGTCCTGACCTTGGAGCTCGCGAACACCAATCCTTGAGTCCGCAAAGCCACACGGGCGGGATTTCCTCGTTATCAAAAAAAAAAAAAAAAGTCAAGGGAGGATGGCATTTTAAAACTTGGGCATGCTTTGGATTTGGCACAAGAATATAGAAAGGTAATTTCCAATCCCTTTATTCCCGTAAATTTCCTCCGTTTAATGAGAGAATCCGGTGGACAAGATACTATATGATTGGAGAGATCACCCATCAAGAGGAAGCCAAATTAATTGGCTCTTTTTACAGTTGGATTTGTTCTTTTATCTTGGCACTTTTTCATTTTTTTTCCTTGTTTTTTTAGATGAACAATATTTTTTCCCTATTTTGGTAATTTGGTGTGCCAGAATTACAATTTTCTGATATGACTTGCATATTTATATGTAACTGATATGTGGGGGGAGATAACAAAACATATGAGATATAAAGAATCTTGTCCTCTATCTCTTTTTTTTTTTTAATCTCATGTCCTATGTATCTACATGCCTCATTAGTATTCTTTGAGTTAGCATTTGTTATTCGTGAAAATACGGATAATAGTGCCGCTTGGGCCCTCCCTCATTAGTGGGGCGTCTTGCAAAATATTAGGCGTGCGAGATCTAAGTTTCTCACCAATGAGGGGGGCGTCCGGACCGTGATTACTATCAATTTTTATGAGTGATAATTATTTTCCATATTCTTTTGAAATTCTTGTGCTTGCCCTACCATTATTGAACGCCTCTTTTTTTTTCCTATTTCCAAACTTAGATGATAGTTTGAACATTCGAAGATGGAGCAAAGAAGAGTAGACCAAATATTTAGTGGGGAGATATCGTAGAGAATCCTATTTTTTCAAAAGTTCTCCTTTTGTTTTTATGGAAGCCTCTCATTTTAAGGGTAAAGGACCAGGCAAATATTGGAGTTTATAGAATCTAGGTCAATATAATGGGCTCCACATCACTAAAATTTCCAACCCCCTCCACTCTCCCTACTAAATGAAGAGAAATGATTATTGACTTTTAAGAAAGATAATAAATGTGATGTGGATTGTCTTTTATTAGTTGAAATTTTGACAAAATTTTTCTATCTATCTCATATTTATTATCTTTCTTAGAAGATAATAAATATTTTTCTTAAATAAAATCCTGGGACAACTAATGGGCATTTGTTGATAATCTCTACTAGAAATGATTGTTGACTTTTAAGAAAGATAATAAATGTGATGTGGATTATTTTTTATTGGTTACAAATTTGACAAAAAAAAATTCAATCAATAAAAGTATTTGAAGGACAATCTATTTTTTGATAAACACATTTAGACTTACCATATATAGGACTGAAAAAATTCTTGAGTACCACTTTTATAATATAAGATAAACTCTTTGTTGACATTATTTAATGAGAAATATTTATTACACTTTTCGACAAGCAGTAAAATCAATTCTGAATGCTCGGCGGATATAGGTGCATGGGGCCCACCCCATAGTAACATTAATTTTTCCTTCATTTCTCTATCCAATTTATTTGTTCTACTTATCTAATTATTTGTTCTGCATCTCCTTTACATCCACCCATTATATTTTCGGTGATATGATGGGAGGTAGATTTTTCTTTTTTGGGCTCTTTTTCTAGTGTGTTCTTAGTCACTGTTCATGAGTTGTTTCCTAATGGAGTTTGAAGAGGGTTTCTTCTCCCTTTCATTCACTGAATTCTTCGACTCCCATTAATCCCCATTTTTAGTGAGTTATCAAAGTTGCTCACATTAATGTTTGGCTTAGTTGTGAAAATTGGTCACTGGTATATATGATCCTCCTCTGAAAGCAACAGTTCAAATACCAATAATACTTGGCCCCACACGGCTAAGCTGGTCCATCTCATTTATACTTTGGCTTCATAATTTCTATGTATATTAAATTTAAAAAAAAAAAGGAAAATGCAGTCTTTTCGGAACAACAACAATCAGTAATCAAATTGTCACATAATTAATCACTAGAGTGGTTCCCGAATAAATATGACCTCATAATTCTTTTTTAATCTTCTTGACAGTCTTGTAGCTAGTAATCAGAGATGCTCTTCCAGTTAGGATTCATTTGATTGCTTGTAAAATATATTCATAAGAATTTTTTTTTTCAAGGAATAATTTTTACAAGAAAATAAAAAACATAATTATTTATCTGGCATCGGCGTAAATGTTTTTCTAAAAAGATTTTTTTGGTACTTTATTTTTTCAGAAAATATTTATTAGAAATAATTTAAAAATTATTAAAATATCTAAAAAATAAAAAATATGTTCTGTGTGTCGACCAACGAATCGTTAACGCCGAACGTCGGATGACGGGCGCTGGGCGTCGGGCCCTCCGGATACCGGAGGCCAGACGCTAGCCATCGGACGCTAGAGGCTAGACGCCAGGCGTTAGATGTCGAACGCAGGCAAGCGACGGATGTTGGGCGCCAATCATTGGCCACCGGACGCCGACCTCCAGGTGTTGGGCGTTGGAGGATGAGATGCGGGACATTGGCCGCCGGACGCCGACGCCGACTGTCGGGTGCCTGATTGCCAGCCGTCAGGTTGCAGGGTGCCAGGCATCGGACCCCAGCCACTGGGCACAGGATGCCGACCGTCGGGCGATTGGTTGCCGGCCGCCAGGTTGCAGGGGGTCAGGCGTCGGACGCCAGTCGTTGAGTGCCTAATTGCCAGCCGCCAACTAACGGGCACTGGACGCCGGTCACCAACTAGTGCCCGACACCAGTCGTCGAGTTTCAAATATTATTGGACACTAAGAATGAGAGTAGAGATTGTAGTCACACTCTTGAAAATTCTACGTGAAAAAAAAAATTAAGAAAATAATTTACAGAGTCTCGTCAAAGATGCCACAACCTATAATTTTATGTAAAAAAAAATTCATAGATTAACTTTTCATTAATACCAAATAAATTATTAGATGAAATTTTCTCCAAAAATCTTTTTCTTACGTGAGATTTTATACACAACCACCAAACTGACCCCATCAAGCCAGAATATTCGCGGAAAGTTTTCCACATATGCTTAAGTGGAGCATATATATATCGGACAAAAGAAACTTGATGTTGACCGTTCTCCAAAATAATTGAATATTTGTATAAGCACGAAACGGTCGACTAAATTTATAAAGAACATTGGTCAAGGTATCACGGCCGCCGAAACATTTTAAATTAAGCCAACTTTTTTTTCTTTTTTCTTTTTGTGGGGGGACACCTTTTGTTCCGTCACAGTTGATGGAAACATTTCGTTTGTGACGTTTGAAGCTAATTAGTTCATACTGACGTGTGATAACTAGCTAGTAGCCAATTAACGATGCTCCTGATCGCTCATGGGTCTTCTTCATAACAACGGCGGGACTCTTCACTTATATAAATGGATGAAGTTGACCAAGTCCTTAGGGTATATCTATATTATATTAATAAAATATAATATTAAGTACTGTGGTGGCGTTTTCCTGTTTGGGCTTGCACCCAACGGGCCTTCACTAGAGAAGATGGGGAAGACGAACGCCGGTGCGGACGGAAGCCTGCAAGACCAGAACCGGATCAGGGGGGCCCGGTTGAAGAACCGGGGGAACCCTCCGATGTCTAAGTCAGTATGAGATTTGAAAGGCTTGAAGGAAAGGGGGTTCTTGTGTGTGAGTCGCGCGACGGCGAGTGTGGGCGTCCAAGAGCGCGTGTCCTTGTTCGGAGGTTACCTGGGCCTTTTATAGGCGAAGGTGCAGAAGGGGGGGACGGAACGTCCCTTAATGTCGCCGGAAAGGGCGCGCCGGTTGGCGCCCTTGGCGGGGAGTTACGCGTTGAGGCACCCGTTGAGGGGTTCGGCAGTTAATGCACTGCTTGATCGTGGGGTGCGCACGATGGAGCTGTTGTAACCGTTGACGGGGAGCTGCTTGAAGGCTCCTAGGCGACAGGTACCGAGCAGGTTGCCTGTTCGGTAGGCTAGACCTGTTGTTCGGCAGCCTGTGTCTGGGCGCAGTGCATGCCAATGGGACCACGGCACGCCTTGAGCAGGGCCTGTTCGGTAGGTTGGGGCCTGGACCGAACAGAACGAGGGGTGCCCGGAGACCACTCCCTGGATTCTGAAGGTGTTCGGGCATGGAGCCCGCGCGGTGCCCAGTGCTCGGGTACTTTGGTGATGGCGGGCTCGAGCAGGAGCTGCCTGGTCTGCTCGGTAAGGGCAAAGCCTGTTTAGAGCAGCCGGAGCGGTGCTCGAAAACTGCCGCTAGGACCCTTGGGCGCTTACAGCTGAAGCGTGTTCGGCAGCCGGTTGGCTGAAGCCGAGGACACGTGGCGCGAGGGCTATAGCCATTTTGCCTTGCTGGGTCTTGATGGGCCTACGGGCCTAGGAGGCTAAAAATAGCCTCTACACTTGCCCCCCACCCTCTCAAGTCTGCTCGGATGTGATCGTGAGCACTTGAGAGGGGAGATGTCTCCATGCTTGCGGCAGAGCAGCCAGTTGATTGCGACGAGGCGACGTCCTCCTGAGAAGCGCTTTCGAACGAGGTCGGAGGTAGCTTTGGTGGGCGTGGCTGCCGAACTGGTGGCAGGCAAGATGGATTCCGCTGGTGTCTAGAGGCTCGTGGGCTCCGCGCAGGTCGAGCTGAAGAGCTCGTCAACCCGGGGTTGAACCGAACACCTCTGTCTTAGGACGGGTACCGCGCTGGTCTTCTGAGCTGAGGAGCTCGTGACCAGGGGTTGTACCGTTCGCCCGAATTCTTTAACTAGCGTTGTCCTTTTTTCCTCTCTTTTCTAGTTGTGTTCCGTTCAAATAGGAATTCGTCGGTGTCTAGAGGCTCATGGGTTCTGCGCAGGTCGAGCTGAAGAGCTCGTCAACCTGGGGTTGTACCGAACACCTCTGTCTTAGGACGGGTACCACGCTGGTCTTCTGAGCTGAAGAGCTCTTGACCAGGGGTTGTACCGTTGGCCCTTTACATAAACCGATAGAACAACGGAGAGAGAAGTAGGACACTAAGCAGAGAGGCTTTTGTAAATAATAAACCTTTTACATGTCAGGTTCTCGGTATGGTTTTGCCGCCGAAGGTAGGCAGCTTGTAGAAACCTCTTCCGAGAACCCAAATGACCTTATAAGGTCCTTCCGTTTTGGGGCGAGCTCGCCTGCTCGGCTCGACTGACTGCTAGACTCTCCTCGCACGCAGCGTGGCATTGGGCGATGAAGAGGAGGTCAGCGAGGGTAGGCGGTTGTTGGACCCCGAGCGTCTTCTGAAGGAAGCCGTCGCGAGTGCCTCGGATGAGGGCACTGGTGGCTAAAGAGACGTCGAGGCGCGGGATGCGAAGTGCTTATGTCTGAAACCGCTGGATGTAGTCCCAGAGTGCTTCGTCCTTCTTCTGCCGAACAGACAGAAGAGATGCCGCGGTGCGCGGCTGAGACCTTTCGGCCAGGAAGTGATCCCGGAAGGATTTTTTCAACTGGTGGAAGGAAGAGATGGAGCCTGCGGGGAGGGCTTCGAACCATGCCCGCGCAGCCTCCTTCAGCGTGGTCGGGAAAGACCGGCATTTGGCCGCGTCTGATGCTCCGTGGATACCCTCTGCGACTCGAACCCATGGACGTGGTCCGCTGGGTCAGTGGTGCCGTCGTAGGGCGTGATGGAAGGTAGAGGCAGTTTTGGGGAGACCCAGGCCTCCAGGATCTCCGCGGTGAACGGGGAGCGAAAGTCCAGGTCGTCGTCCCCCAAGAGTCTGCCTTCTGCCTTCCGGATCATCGCGTCCATGTGGCGCTTAAGGTCAGCCACGCGGCGGAGGCGTCTGACCAATTCCTGGTCGGCAGGCGCTGAGCCCTCGCGCCTGGACGCGTGGGTGCTAGAATCAACGTCGGAACGGCGGGGTGAGTTGGCCTGCCGTACTGGTGTTCGGCGTGCGAACGGGGGTGGTTCTGCATGCTGCTTCTGCGGCGCTGGAGGGGCACGAGACCGTCGGTGAGACAACTCCGCTAGATGCTCCGATGGCGGGGGAACCGTCAGGGCCGGTTGTCTGGCCAACTAGGCCTGGACGCCCTGACAGATTCCTGTCAGATGTTGCATCTGCCGCCGGAGCTCTGCTATCTCCAGGGCAGTCGCAGGTACTGCAGCAGCAGAATTGTCGTCGGGTGCCCCAGTGGGGGCGACGGCGGCGTCGGCAGGGGGGACTCTGTCGCGCGAGTCCGCGCGCGGCTGCCGAGACCTCGTCGCCCTACTGCTGTAGTTCTGGTGAGAGGAACGTCCGCGAGCCATGACTGATGTCGTTCCCACAGACGGCGCCAAACTGTGGTGGCGTTTTCCTGTTTGGGCCTAACCCAACGGGCCTCCACTAGAGAAGATGGGGAAGACGAACGCCGGTGCGGACGGAAGCCTGCAAGACCAGAACCGGATCAGGGGGGCCCGGTTGAAGAACCGGGGGGAACCCTCCGATGCCTAAGTCAGTATGAGACTTGAAAGGCTTGAAGGAAAGGGGGTTCTTGTGTGTGAGTCGCGCGACGGCGAGTGTGGGCGTCCAAGAGCGCGTGTCCTTGTTCGGAGGTTACCTGGGCCTTTTATAGGCGAAGGTGCAGAAGGGGTGGGACGGAACGTCCCTTAATGTCGCCGGAAAGGGCGCGCCGGTTGGCGCCCTTGGCGGGGAGTTACGCGTTGAGGCACCCGTTGAGGGGTTCGGCAGTTAATGCGCTGCTTGATCGTGGGGTGCGCACGATGGAGCTGTTGTAACCGTTGACAGGGAGCTGCTTGGAGGCTCCTAGGCGACAGGTACCGAGCAGGTTGCCTGTTCGGTAGGCTAGACCTGTTGTTCGGCAGCCTGTGTCTGGGCGCAGTGCATACCAATGGGACCACGGCGCGCCTTGAGCAGGGCCTGTTCAGTAGGCTGGGGCCTGGACCGAACAGAACGAGGGGTGCCCGGAGACCACTCCCTGGATTCTGAAGGTGTTCAGGCGTGGAGCCCGCGCGGTGCCCGGTGCTCGGGTACTTTGGTGATGGCGGGCTCGAGCAGGAGCTGCCTGGTCTGCTCGGTAAGGGCAAAGCCTGTTTAGAGCAGCTGGAGCGGTGCTCGGAAACTGCCGCTAGGACCCTTGGGCGCTTACAGCTGAAGCGTGTTCGGCAGCCGGTTGGCTGAAGCCGAGGACACGTGGCGCGAGGGCCATAGCCATTTTGCCTCTTTGGGTCTTGATGGGCTTACGGGCCTAGGAGGCTAAAAATAGCCTCTACAAGTACCATCACGTGACAATCACTTGACAGTGAAATACTCCCTTTCACGTCAAAAAAATAATAATTGTCAATCAATTTTTATTTTTTGAGGACTTATTTTTAAATCTCTAATTGTTTAAGAAAATTACTTAGTTACATACTTATTCATGTGACTATAAATATGTAGCCAGAAATCTAAAAATAAATCTTCAAAAAGTAGAGATTCATTGGTAATTCTAAAAAAAATCAAACTCAAGAGATATGCTGCTACTTTTTCCATTTTTTAAAAAATTATCATTCCTTATATATATATAAAATTAATTAATTAAGAGTTCTTGACTATAACAGAGAGATCATTGTTATAACAAGATTTAACGTATACTGTAACAAGTAATAATATTTACTGTAATAAGTTATAAGAACTAAAAAATAAGTCAAACATAAAATAGAAATTCTTAATTAATTTATCTTATTAAAAATCTAATATGTCTTTACCAAAAATGAGGAGGTAATGTGAGGTAAGATACGTATATGCACTTTCTCCAAAGAAAAGTTACTTTTTTTTCTCCCCTCTTACTCGATCGACCTAAGCACCGCCACTTCTTATCCTTACTAAAATCAAATTTAAAAACTTACGGCGTGGCCGCACCCCAACGGGGATCGTTGGATTGGCATTCGATGCCCCACCTTACAGTGTGCGCGATGTTTTTTATTTTTTTGAATTGGTGCCATTGGATCTTGTATCGTAGCCCTTCTCTCTCTCTCTCTCTCTCTCTCTCTCTCTCTCTCTCTCTCTCTCTCTCTCTCTCTATATATATATATATATATATATATAAAGTTGAGTGCTGCTCCCTTCTATTGCATAAATGGCCGAACCTCTTCACACTAGGGATGAGTTGTTGATTTTGGACTTGTTTGGATGCAACATATAAAAACTTTATTGTGCCGACTTCAGTGCAATAATATCAATTCTAAATATATTTCAAGAAGTTTATTAATTCACTTTGTGTGGTTCATTGTGTCATACTGTGTTTTTTCTCTTGTTGTCTGTGCCGTGATCTCGAAGGAAGGGTTGGAGGTAGACAAGGCAAAGGTGTAATAACCAGTAGGTTTGGATCGAGGTTTACCGGGTTTGGAGGCCAGTGTGTAGCCATTGTTGGACCATGGAAGTCTATAGGTGTTTTTACAGGTTTTATGGGTCAAGAGGTAGGCAGGAGAGCTGGGCATCCCAGCCCAGATTGGGCTCTGTCAGGCTCTTTGAGATCGCGTCGCATACAGACGACGCGATTCTCATGGGGTTATCGCGTCCAATATTCCCGACGCGATTAGGATCCTAATCGCGGTCATTATATGGGATGCGATTACGCACCGCCGTTACGTGGCTGTCGCTACATGCACGCCGCGTGGCACATGCAGGACGTCGCAGATTTTAGTCGCGTCGGCAACGTCGAACACGTCGGGTATATGCGACGCGATTTGATTATGTTGTGTTAAGTGTATCTTTCTCTGTCCGAACAGTGCAATTGCACTGCTTAGCCTGGGGAGATGCTGCTGCGGCTTTGAAGGAGAACTTGGGTGATTTTGGTGATTCTGGAGTCCGTTCGGCATAATTCCAGCGTGAGGACGAGCGTCGGAGCGCGAGGAATCCTTTGGTGGCGTCGAAATTGTGTCTCCTTTGTAGGTAGGGGACTTCTACCCTGTTTCTTGTGTATGTGAACTATGTGATTAGAGGATAGGTGTGTGTGATTGTGGGAAAATGGGTTGCACATGATGGGTGATGGGTTGAGCATGTTAGAAAGCATATTTAGGGTTTCTTTTAAGCTGTTATTTCCTAGTGCTGTATGCTTGTATGATCGTATGGGGTGTTTTTTCGGAATAAGTTTAGGGTGTGTTCTTGAGCTCTGAAAGACGTCCAGTACAGTGGATGCGTTCTTTAGAACGCGTCGCTTACACCCGACGCAATTCAGAGTTGGGTAGTGTCCTGTATAGCCGACGCGTCTTTGATGAGGAATGGCGGTGTCTGTAGTGGACGCGTTTAAGAAAGTGGCTACCCGAGCTCTGGTGTGCTGTGGCCTGTTTGTCGGGTTTCTGTCCCACGTTGCTTGAGCTATGTTACCAAGGCATTGTAGGGTCTGTATGGGTTATGATAACCCACGTTGTGATTAATATCGAGGTATTTTACATGGATTTGTGTGCATAGCAAGTTGGGTGTCACGTCTTCCGTAGTTACCTCTCCAGTCGGTTACCCTAGCACCGGGTGCTTAGGGCTTGTCCCGGTACGAGAGTACCGTCGAGGTTTGCATCATCTTCCTGGACACCCTCACTCCTGTGTTTGAGTAGTACGTCCGGCTGAGGGAAAGACGACAGGGGACAATGGCACGTGTTTGTGGGTGTGTGGCCGTTTGTAGCGCGCTCTTGGTTGAAGGACGGACACCAGTAGACGTACTGGTCCTCAGCTAGTCCTGTTCCAGTGCCTCACTTTAGGGTTCTCGGCCGAAGTCCCTAAAGGTGTCAGGCCTGGTCCTGCAGCAGTGTTGCTAGCAAGTGTGGTGTGGTTAGTCTCCACAGTTCTTATCTTTGTTGAGGTGGAGTGGCAGCTGGACCCTTCGTCCGTGGCTGCGAGGCTGAGAGGTGTACTTGTGTTATTTGTCCGAGTCTGTGGCTGGTGTCGCGAACCAATTCTCGAGACTTGTGTTCGGCGTACCCTTTCTTTAGCTTGTACACTTGTACGTGTGTTGTCGTTTATTTATCCGCATTGTAGTATCATGCTTAGATGATTACCACTGTCACATGATTTACAACTTTGATATAAATTGTGTTTCTCGGCTTTGGGGGTGTTACTCTACTGAGCCAATGACTTGTGAGGCTCACCCCTTTTTCTTCCAGGTGAGGGAGAGCATGAGGATTCACGTCCCTCCTCTAGTACTGGTCAGCGCCGTAGTGGAGTCGGGCCCTCACCACCAGCAGAGTAAAGTTCTTACTTGTAGAGCCTTGGGGATTTGTCCTGGGCTGTTGTATCTTGTATAATGACTATGTATGGAACTTAGTATGTACATTTCATGTGAACATGTGTGAGCAATGTAATATATATGTGTTTTGTGTGTTTCTTTTATATTTTCACAGACATATATGGTTGATATCCCTTGCGAGACTTTTGACCCGATCACGAGAGACGGAGTCATGTCAGGCACGTTATTGGATTAACGGTTTTGAATGGCATGGTCTGTTACAAAAGGTGCTATGGTTATGCAGGAAGAACCTGGCAGGCTTTAAGGTGCCCAAGAGGGTGTTCATCACTGACTCGGTGCCGAAGACGGCGACCGGAAAGATCCAGCACCGGATCATGGCGGAGCACTTTCTAACCCGCATCTCTGCCACCAAGGTGCCCAAGTTTGGTGCATGATATTGACGTCTACTTATTTAGTTTTCTCACTTGAACTGACCATAAATAGGCGTCTTCGTCGATCGACCTCCTTGCAAATATAAAGACATTTTTTAACAAATTTTTCGACAAACGAATTCCAATCCATGAAGTATAAATCGAAGCATATTAATGCAGAACATTTCGATCCATATTGGACCAGATGCAATCGGGCACCATCGGATATGACCTACCTTACTAGAGAGGGACCCCGGAATGGCATATTTACCATTAATTGCAACAAAACAACTAACCAAAAGTGGATCAAGATTTTTTTGAGCACCCACTCGTAAGAATAAGACAGATTGGCGGACTGTCTTAATTAAGACGAGACCTAACAATCTAATGGGGACAAACCCAGCTGAACGAATGACATACTTCGAGAATCACGAAGGCGTTTTTAAAAATGGTCTCTCTTCTCATAAATTGAAATTAATTTATGAGGAAGTTCGTCGTCCTACATCGATACGTAAGTGTGTACTCGTTTTTATTTTTTTTATTTTTTTATTTTTAAATAAATCGATTAATAATTTCGATCTGCAATAGAAGAGATTTTTACTGTAATAAAATTTAACATATATTGTAACAGAGAATAACATTTATTATAATGAGTTCCAACTCTGTCAAATATATAAAAATAAATTAAATATTTAATAAAATTTTTAATTAATTTACCTTTTATTTTTCTTTCCCCCGCTACTGTTTTGCTGATAAGTTATCAAAACCTCTGGAGTGTAGAGCAGACTAGAATGTTTCTACAAATATTATTTTGACAAAAGCTTACCTCAGGGATTCTCGCGGCAACTAATTCGCATAGAGGTTTATATGCAAATACGAGCTTAGCATAGGTTTCTACATAATTTTCACTCCAATGGGAGGTTTTTGGACAACAAATTTCCCCAATGGCCCAATCCTAGTGCAATCAAACAGGTCATTTGAGGCTGCCCTATGTAGCTTGTAGACACTAGCCCAATCCATTCCCCCAGCTCCTGGCCTGTGACGACCAAATGCCTTTAAAAAATCTCTACATAAAAAAGGGTTATAACATAAAGATCGAACGATCAAACACAGGTAGGGCAAGAACGAACATTTTCTCCTTTGCAACAGTTTGGTTTGTCAGCTTGGTTAGGTTAACATAGGACGAGAAGACCCATTCCCAATAAAGAAGCACTGAACACTCCGCCGAACACTAGGGTTAAAATAGGATGAGAACATTCATTCTAGAGAAAGGCTTTGTGCACTTTCGGAAAGTGCAGCACGCCACGTCTTCCTGCACTTCTGAAATTTCATTCGCCCACGTCGACGCGTTCCATGGTCCGCGCCATGTCAGCACAGCCTCCCGCCACGCCGCACTAGTGCCCCGCCACGGCAACGCGTCACCTCCACCCCCTGTACTGCGGTGACATGACCAAATGTCATGATACCACGGTCAAATCTCACTTCAAATGTTGGGTTCTCAAATTACCCTCTCTCACCTCTTTCCCGCGTTCACCCCCCCTCACCTCCTTCCTCTGCACTTCTGAAACCAGGAAGTCCGCCTCTGCTCTGCGAACATCCACGGACAAGAGGAACCTGTGCAAACGTGCAAGGAGGAAATCGGTTCAGGGACCTGTGCAGACATCCAGCATGTGGCCGAAGATGATCCCTAGAAGATAAACACAAAAGGCTTCCGGTGGAGCTGCACCACCGGCGCTTCCGGCAAAAACAACGGAGGAGGAACTGCACCATCAACTTCCAGTTCGTCAGACAATGGGGAAGTGACAAAGTACGCAGAGAAAAGCTTCTGGCGCACAGAGAAAAAAGAATGGTGTAGATATATCTCAAGCATAATATATTTGTGATATAAAACCCTAGTTATTCGGCTTGTCCCTCAAGATTTTTGTTTTCGAAATCTCACTCTCGCTGTAGTTCAGACACATTTAGAACCCTAACATGAGCATTTTTTAGATCATGGTAAGTATTTTGGAGACCCAAATGTGTGCGTGGGTCACATTTTCATATATTTTTAAATTTTTTCATGGCCCGTACGTTGAGATGTTTAGGAAATCCTCAACTATTAGAGCCTATAAAAATACTATTTTTTATCCTAATATGAGTATTTTGATGTACATGTTATTGTCTATTTTTGGAAAAGCTCCACAATTTGGGGCATAACCTCAACTTTTCTTCAAAGTCATCTCAATAATATTTTCTACATTTTTATGAGATGAGGTGACCATGTTAAGCATTTCTGAGCCCCAATTTTGTGCATTCATCACATCTTAATTTGGGATGCTTATGAAAGCTCCACATTTTGGAGCTGAAGTACTGTATTTAGTAGCCTAACATGAGTCTATTGTAGCCTACACTGAGTATTTTAGAGCTCAACTTGCCTTCATATTCATCTCAACAAAATTGTCAGGATTGTTTGGATTTTTTTTTTATTCATGGCATAAGTATTTTGGACTCTCAAATTTTATACATTCTTCACAAATCCAGAAATATTTCAATTTTCATTTGGCATGTCCCATTAATTTGTGACGTTTAACGAATTTTCCTACATTCTATGTCTACATGTTGAAAACTTAAAATTTGTGCATTCTTCGCATATCTAGATATTTTTAATTTATTTGGCATAACACATTATTTTGGGTTAAGAAAACTCCATATTTTGGAGCCTAAGTATGTTAAGTATTTTAGACCCTCAAATTTGTGCATTCTTCACATATCCAGAATATTTTAAATTTCATTTGGCATGGCCTGTTAATTTGAGTTGTTTAGTATTTCAGGAAAAGACTTCCTATTTGGTAGCCTTATAGTAATTAATTTTGCAGCCTATAGACTGGAGGTCAAAAGTTTTATAAAATTATTTCAATAGGATTGTTTGGATCCCCCTTTTTTTGACATGGCATAAGCATGTTAATTAAATTTCAGCTCCAAATTTGTGCATTTTTCACATATTAAGATTTTTTGAATTTTATTTTAGAAGATGGATCGTTAATTTGGGATGCCTACGGGGTTTTGTACTTCTTGTGGCTATGTTTTAGGAACTATGAGCACTTTCAGCCAAAATTTTGTACATTCTTCACATATCTATAAATTTTCAATATATTTGGCATGAGCTGTTAATTTGGGGTTAAGAAAGTTTCACATTTTGGTGCACAACTATGCTATTTTGTAGGATAACATGAGTCATTTGCAGCCCACATTAAGTATTTTGGAGCTGAACTTATCTTCAAATTCATCACAATAAAATTGTTTATGCCACCTCCTCAACAACCAAGTTTGAGCATAAATTGCGCTATGTACTGTTTGATGTATGTAGACTGCCTAACGAAGAAGCATAAATTATGTTGGGACTTCACTGACATTGATTTCAACAAATTTCGGCTCCAACTCGCTTGTGATTTTTTGTCAATGTTATTAAACAATGTATGAATGATGTTGTTACATTTTCATTTGAGTTTGTCTGGGAATGAGGTTGTCGACAGAATACTTTTGTAATTACAGGTACACATTTATATGATAATGAAATGTTAAGGCCCTCCAGAAAGTGTTCTACATGTGGCATTTCATTTTTGTTTGATGGTGTATGTCCAGTGATATGTGATGTATGTGTGAAAGTTGGGCTCTAAATGACTGATGTTTGGAGTCTCAATAGCAGTGATGGACTTCAAAATAAGCTGTTGGGCTCCAAACTGTGTAGCAGTTGGGCTCCAAATTAGCTAATTTTGGGAAACTCCATGGTTTTTAATATTTCATGTTTTGGGGTATGTACTTGTCTCTTGAAAAATTTTAGGTTTCAAGAATATCACTAATATTTTAAGCAACTTGTTTATTAGAAACAAATCACGAAACAACAAAAAATAATGACGTTTCCCAAAACACAGTAGTTTGGAGCCCAACTGCTACAATTTTCGAGTCCAAGTAGATATTTTGGAGTCCATCTAATGTGTTTTGACTCCAAACTTGAGTATTTTAGAGCCCAACTATTGAACATTTACCACCATTAGATTTTATATTTTTTTTTTATTATGATGACCCTTCCATTTGGACATGTACTTGTCTCTTGACAAATTTTAGGTTCAAAAAATGTGACTAATATTTTTTAACAACTTGTTTATTAGAAATAAATCACAAAATAACAAAAAATAATGATGTTTCCTAAAATTGGGTAGTTTAGAACCCAACTGCTGCACACGTTGGAGTCCAACAAGGACTTTTGGAGTCCATCTCAAGTGTTTTGACTCCAAACCGAGCATTTTGGAGCCCAACTTCTGCACATACCGGAACAGGGTTATAGTTGTCGACAACCCAATAATAGCTGTCGACAACCTACAACCGTCTGTTGACAACCATACTATAGTTGTCGACAACCATACTATGGCCCGCTTGCAAGTTTCTTATTGGGTTGTCGACAACTATAGTATGGTTGTCGACAGCCATAGACCGTAACCCTGTTCCGGTACGTGGAGAAGTTGGGCTCCAAAATGCTTGATTTGGAGTCAAAACACTTGAGATGGACTCCAAAACCGCTTGTTAGACTCCAACATGTGCAGCAGTTGCGTTCCAAACTACCTAGTTTTGGGAAACATCATTATTTTTTATTATTTCGTGATTTATTTCTAATAAACAAGTTGTTAAAAAATATTAGTCACATTTTTTGAACCTAAAATTTGTCAAGAGACAAGTACATGTCCCAAAGGAAGTGTCATCATAATCCAAAAAAAAATCTTGAAATCTAATGTCCAGCTATGTGCAGAAGTTGCGCTCCAAAATGCTTAGCTTTGGAGTCAAAACACTTGAGATGGACTCCAAAAGTGCTTGTTGGACTCTAACATGTACAACAATTAGGCTCCAAAGTACCCAATTTTGGGAAACATCATTAATTTTTATTATTTCGTGATTTATTTCTAATAAACAAGTTGTTAAAAAGTATTTGTCACATTCTTGGAAACTAAAAATTGTTAATAAACAAATAATGTCCCAAAAAAAGGGTCATCACGACAAAAAAAAAATCTTAAAATCCAATGTTTAGGTATATGCAGAAGTTGGACTCCAAAATGCTCTGTTTGGAGTCATAACACTTGAGATGAACTCCAAAAGTCCTTGTTGGACTCCAACATGTGCAGCAGTTGAGTTCTAAACTACCCAGTTTTAGGAAACATCATTATTTTTTGTTATTTTGTGATTTATTTCTAATAAACAAGTTGTTAAAAATATTAGTCACATTTTTTGAACCTAAAATTTGACAAGAGACAAGTACATGTCCAAGTGGAAGGGTCATCATAATCCAAAAAAAAAACTTAAAATCTAATGGTGATATATGTTCAGTAGTTGGGCTCTAAAATACTCAAGTTTGGAGTCAAAACACATTAGATGGACTCCAAAATATCTACTTGGACTCGAAAATTGCAGCAGTTGGGCTTCAAACTACCGTGTTTTGGGAAACGTCATTGTTTTTTGTTGTTTCGTGATTTGTTTCTAATAAACAAGTTGCTTAAAAATATTAGTGATATTCTTGGAACCTAAAATTTTTCAAGAGACAAGTACATATCCCAAAACATGAAATATTAAAAACCATGGAGTTTCCCAAAATTAGCTAATTTGGAGCCCAACTGCTACACAGTTTGGAGCCCAACAGCTTATTTTGAAGTCCATCACTGCTATTGTGACTCCAAACATCAGTCATTTAGAGCCCAACTTTCACACATACATCACATATCACTGGACATACACCATCAAACAAAAATGAAATGCCACATGTAGAACACTTTCTGGAGGGCCTTAACATTTCATTATCATATAAATGTGTACCTGTAATTACAAAAGTATTCTGTCGACAACCTCATTCCCAGACAAACTCAAATGAAAATGTAACAACATCATTCATACATTGTTTAATAACACTGACAAAAAATCACAAGCGAGTTGGAGCCGAAATTTGTTGACACCAATGTCAGTGAAGTCCCAACATAATTTATGCTTCTTCGTTAGGCGGTCTACATACATCAAACAGTACATAGCGCAATTTATGCTCAAACTTGGTTGTTGAGGAAGTGGCATAAACAATTTTATTGTGATGAATTTGAAGATAAGTTCAGCTCCAAAATACTCAATATGGGCTGCAAATGACTCATGTTATCCTACAAATTAGCATAGTTGTGCACCAAAAAGTGAAACTTTCGTAACCCCAAATTAACAGCTTATGCCAAATATATTGAAAATTTATAGATATGTGAAGAATGTACAAAATTTTGGCTGAAAGTGCTCATAGTTCCTAAAACATAGCCACAAGAAGTACAAAACCCCGTAGGTATCCCAAATTAACGATCCATTTTCTAAAATAAAATTCAAAAAATCATAATATGTGAAAAATGCACAAATTTGGAGCTGAAATTTAATTAACATGCTTATGCCATGTCAAAAAAAAAAGGGGGATCCAAACAATCCTATTGAAATAATTTTGTAAAACTTTTGACCTCCAGTCTATAGGCTGCAAAATTAATTACTATAAGGCTACCAAATAGGAAGTCTTTTCCTGAAATACTAAACAACTCAAATTAACAGGCCATACCAAATGAAATTTAAAATATTCTGGATATATGAAGAATGCACAAATTTGAGGGTCTAAAATACTTAACATACTTAGGCTCCAAAATATGGAGTTTTCTTAACCCAAAATAATGTGTTATGCCAAATAAATTAAAAATATCTAGATATGTGAAGAATGCACAAATTTTAAGTTTTCAACATGTAGACATAGAATGTAGGAAAATTCGTTTAAACGTCACAAATTAATGGGACATGCCAAATGAAAATTGAAATATTTCTGGATTTGTGAAGAATGTATAAAATTTGAGAGTCCAAAATACTTATGCCATGAATAAAAAAAAAATCCAAACAATCCTGACAATTTTGTTGAGATGAATATGAAGGCAAGTTGATCTCTAAAATACTCAGTGTAGGCTGCAATAGACTCATGTTAGGCTACTAAATACAGTACTTCAGCTCCAAAATGTGGAGCTTTCATAAGCATCCCAAATTAAGATGTGATGAATGCACAAAATTGGGGCTCACAAATGCTTAACATGGTCACCTCATCTCAAAAAAATGTAGAAAATATTATTGAGATGACTTTGAAGAAAAGTTGAGGTTATGCCCAAATTGTGGAGCTTTTCCAAAAATAGACAAATAACATGTACATCAAAATACTCATATTAGGATAAAAAATAGTATTTTATAGGCTCTAATAGTTGAGGATTTCCTAAACATCTCAACGTACGGGCCATGAAAAAATTTAAAAATATATGAAAATGTGACCCACACACACATTTGGGTCTCCAAAATACTTACCATGATCTAAAAATGCTCATGTTAGGGTTCTAAATGTGTCTGAACTACAACGAGAGTGAGATTTCGAAAACAAAAATCTTGAGGGACAAGCCGAATAACTAGGGTTTTATATCACAAACATATTATGCTTGAGATATATCTACACCATTCTTTTTTCTCTGTGCGCCTGAAACGTTTCTCTGCGTACTTTGTCACTTCCCCATTGTCTGACGAACTGGAAGTTGATGGTGCAGTTCCTCCTCCGTTGTTTTTGCCGAAAGCGCCGGTGGTGCAGCTCCACCGGAAGTCTTTTGTGTCTATCTTCTAGGGATCATCTTCGGCCACATGCTGGATGTCTGCACAGGTCCCTGAACCGATTTCCTCCTTGCACGTTTGCACAAGTTCCTCTTGTCCGTGGATGTTCGCAGAGCAGAGGTGGACTTCCTGGTTTCAGAAGTGCAGAGGAAGGAGGTGAGGGGGGGTGAACGCGGGAAAGAGGTGAGAGAGGGTAATTTGAGAAGCCAACATTTGAAGTGAGATTTGACCGTGGAATCATGACATTTGGTCATGTCACCGCAGTACAGGGGGTGGAGGTGACGCGTTGCCGTGGCGGGGCACTAGTGCGGCGTGGTGGGAGACTGTGCTGACATGACGCGGACCATGGAACGCGTCGACGTGGGCGAATAAAATTTCAGAAGTGCAGGAAGACGTGGCGTGCTGCACTTTCCGAAAGTGCACAAAGCCTTTCTCTTCATTCTAAAAACAGTTAAGAACATGTTTGATATCAAGATAGATTGGAGATAGAGTGAAGTCCTCAAATTTTTAAAAATATCTTTAAAATTTTAAAGATATCGTCACTCTATCTCCGATCTATCCAAATACCAAACATATCTTTAACGCTCGAGACGTGCTCTCGCAAGCGGAGGACTTCACTGCCATGTTGGTATCGGAACCCACATCCACTTGTGAGAGCAGATAATACACAGCCGATCATTTAGTGTTTCTCCAATATCTGTCATCCTCGGGCAAAAGAGAACATGGACCATCGTAAATCCAGGAGTCACCTGCAGGGACGTTACCAGCAACACTTCCGTCTACTGTTCAGATTTGAACACAAAAACATAAAACAGACAAAAACACATCACAAGAAAGAAAATTGTGCTTCTAATGATCATTTCTACTATACAACCACCTCAGCGTCTTCATCATACATCCACATCCACTTTGCGATTATAAAATTTGATCCTCGGCGACTCCAGAAACTGTGCAGTTTTCAATGGATGAAAACGATTATTCCAAAAGAATATTGTAGGCAAGCAGTCCCACGAACGCCACTCATTTCCTCGATTGTAAAGGGCCTAGGCATTTCCAAGGAGCATTTGGCATTTGCGTCTGGCACTTTCATGATTCAAAGAACTCTCTTCGGATTACGTGCAGCCGAGATATGATCCTGCATAAAAAGCATCGATGTTCAAAATTGTGGAAATGGATCATAAGGTGTGCTTTCGACCACGAGAATCTTTCGTAAAATAAATACCAAAGCAGCTGACATATTAACATAGCTAGCCCACTAATGCCAGCGTAGCATCAATTATAGCTTAGTCAGAAAATAATGCCTAGAGAAAGCTTGAGTTTTCAGTGAATGGAAACAGACACATCAATATCAACTGCGCAAATACATTAGTAACTTCCCAAATCAAACTTGCAGAAATTGTTCCATCTCGTCTAATTCTTTCTCCAGAAACAAATTTTAAAATCAATAAAGCATATGGTTTCAAAGAGTTCCCGGCAAATTTCAAACTTCCGTGTGTAGCACCGTAGGGGGTGCATGCCACTCATAGATGAATTTGCAAAAAGTTACACAAGTTCTACATCTACATAGACCAAACCTCTTAGCCATGTAAGACATCTTGTTATACTAACATCCAGGGTAACAGTTTACGGTAAAGATACTAAATGCGTATCATGTCAAAACTTTCGTAAAGCATGCATATACTGTGGCTTAAAAGGATTATCTGGGGACAGGGTTGCCTGTATTCTTACAGAGATAAAATCGAAGGCTCTTGAATCCTCCTTTGAGCTGCTCATTGTTGGAACATGACTCTGAACTTGATTATTTGAACGTTGAAAAATATCAGGCAGAGGTGAAGAATCCGCATTCCCCGAAGCATGTGCAATTCCAGGGTTAAGACGTCCAAAGTTCTGAAATAGTAATTGTTGCTGTGAGATAAAACTACCCATTGCACCATAATTTATTGGCTGGGAAGCAAACGATTGATTCAGCATTATGCCCTGAGGAACAGTGTAAGGCATGGAACCCATGGGGAAAAATGCATGCTGATTCATGCCAATAATCTGGGGACTAACGAAACCACCCAAGGATTCATTTGCTGGAGACAGGCTTGGACCGCCAGCTGCATCCAAGTTGAAAACAGAAATGCCCCCTCCGGAAGCTCCTCCAGGTAATTTATTTCCTTGGCCCAGTTCCCCTGTGCTTAAACCACCTATAAGATCATGCACCTCAGTCTTCCTTGTCTCCTGGGGGTGGATGGTGGGAGGACCAAAAATATCAAGGAATTCAGACTGTTGACTGTTAGTAGGATTAGTAGATTCTGTGACAGGCTTCTTTTCGTCAACCGTCAATCCAGAAAATATGTCATCCAATTTTCCTCTCTCTTCAGTAACATGGAATGATACATCTGCAAACGGATCTTCTTTTCCATTTTCACCATCGGTGGTTATATTAGTAATAGAGTCCCCTCCGAAAATGTCATCAACCAAAGAACCAGTTGACATTATGTTCGCATTGCTTTCATGAGTCTGATGATGAGTCATATCTTCACTTTCATAATCATCTGTCCCACTGGTATCTATTAAGTCAGGCACCGGAACAACAGGCGCAGGTTTTGCACTAGACTCTTCAACTTGTCTTGTCCCAGAAGTACTCTCACCATCTAGAAGGTTCAGGACCTGTACATTACAAGCAAAATTGTAAATGTGGCTGATCAAATTTAGCCATGTGCATTGCAAGCAAGGGAGAAACATCAATTATATGCACATCAATCTGATGATTTAGTTACACAACCACAGATACAACATTAAACTACCACACGGAGAAAGTATGGTACACAGGGATTAAAAAGACGTGAAATTCTAAGAGCTCTTCTGATTTCTGAAGCAACACAATCACCACTGAAAAGGTGAAAATGTGATGCAAAGCAAATATGCTCCAAATAGATTTGAAGGAAATATTCATACTAGCGGAAGACACTTGAAGTTGCAGGTGGAATAAAGATGCAAGCAGCAAACTATGTGGGTGTTTCCTCAAATTTCTAGAGGAAATAAGCAATCAAGGGAAATATTCTCGTAGAAAGTGAAACAAAATGGGAAATGATTTACCAAAAAGAAAAAAAATAGAAACATGTGTTCATATGAAAAGATAGTGGATTAGAGAGGACATGGGGAGAAGGGAATGGAACAAAGTGGGGGAAGTGTAGAGTGGATAGGAAAATATTTTCTAAATTCCATTTCCCGTGGCCGGTGGGATACTGGGAAAATGAAACCAAGGAAAATAGAGACGTGAGAAATACTTTCCCAACTACTAACTTCACATATTTTGAAAGTTGGTTCAGGAAAAAGAAAAAAGAAAACAGGAAACATTAACCATTATAAGTACCCTCTACATGATGCCAAAACAACAAATAGACGCGCATAAAAGCACAACATTTATTGAAGTATGAATTGCATTATTTCTAACCTTTCTCAGAAAATGTCTACATTATATATTATCTCTAATTAACAAAAAATCAACACCTAAATAAATGAAATATTAATTTAACTTAAAATGAAATTGGTAAGAAAAGAACTTTTGAATCCTATTCCACCCAAACTAAAATTAGGGACTCCCAACAGGCAGGCTACCTCTCAAGAAAATATATTATTCTTAATTAATATCCCAATTTGATGAATATCCACATCATTAACTCTTTAAGGCTCAAAAGTTATGCTCAACTTAACTCAGATTAGCATGAAGCCAAAGCAGACCCGCAGACAAAAAAGTGCTTTTTTTTTTCTTGGAAATGGACGACCCCTATATTTACAAGTATAGAACAGACTTACGACTGATAAAATATTATTAGAAAATGCTGACAGCAATTCAGTGAGAAAACCAATCAGACTGTAGAAATCTCCAGTAAGAATTTAGACAACGGCTACATGGTACATCACTAGAAAGAATGTGCAATGAACACACTATTATTGGCACATCACTATAAAGAACATGCAAAGGAATATGCCTTCCTAGAACTGCAATTATTAACATAATAAAAAAACAAACGATCAATGTTCTGCCAAAATGAGAGTATATAGAACTGTAGAGAAACCTTCAGAGGATGAAATCAAACCTTGCTTCCCTTCTCCCTCAGAGAAGCTTGGGGAGATTCAGAGCATTTGATGACACAATCTCTGTTCTCCATAAAATATGACCCTACTGTTGAACAATATGTGTCGTCCTTTCTCCTCAGTATAGATTCCAAAACACATATAGCTTTCATTCGTACCTGTTGCATCCGGACATAATTAGTCTGAGAAAACAGCTCCTCCAAATTAACAACTATTCCATGGGGCATTATCTCCTTCTATTCACATGAATCTATTTTCGTTTTATCTTATAACAAGCTCATTCAAACTAACACATAAAATACAAATAAATAGTGGAAGAATTCTACTACCGGACCACAGATTATGTCACATACAGAAACACTTGAGACAGATTATGTCAAAAAGAAAAAAAAAAAGCAGAACAGATAAAAAGGATGACAGCAAGCCTTAACAGCATGAATTCTCTGAATAGCTGGAGGAAGAATATGAAGAAAAAAAATTACATAATTGCACTCAGCAATTAAGTTAATACATAAAAGCAGCCACCCAACTGAATTCCACACATCGCTACATGACCTAGCTAAATAAAATTAAGATAAACAACATAACAACATTAATAGATAAAGATGAGGCTCGCTGAAGAAAACTAGTGAGATTGTAGCCATGGGACATAGGCTAGGCCACCTGGAAGTAGTCATTTGTCAACATTCAGGGATCAAAGACTCACTAATGAACTGTCGGTCATCTGAACATATTGGTGAGTTAGCGGCCAAGCAAAAATGTAATCTCATTTCCCATAAGGAATTACTCTTTTCTATTTACGCAATCATTTGCACACATTGAGACAGGTACAATAAAGAAGGACAGTAAAGATATGCATGCACTACATGCACAGAGACAGGAAGTAGAGTGAAAACACAGATAATTTAGTAGAGGTGTACAAACAGTAATCCTTTCTGTTCATCAGAACAGAGAGACCTCCTATATGTCATATCTAGTTGAATCTACATGTACTAAGAATGAGTTGATAGCAGGTAACATTAACTACTTAATGTTAATTATGCAATGCAGGCAATCCCTAACATTACTATTGCCATTACATGCAGTACCTCCATCTATCACTTGGAATAAGATTTAAGTAAACATTTAGTATAGTTATCTTCAATGTGCTGGGATTTTGACCAAACCGAGTCCTTGATGACAGAAAAGACTTCAAGAAAATTGGTCTACAGAAAACTTTATGAAGATACAATGCATTAGGAATGTCCACATAAGAACTTGATAACTCCTGTAGAATAAAACAGGAGAAAATATGCAATGACATGGAAAAAAATGGGAGAATTCATTGTGGGGAGGAGCAGGATCAATAAGTCAAGCAGCACATAGTAGCAAGTGTTGCTGTGGTGGACTCGAGGTAAACCTCATCAGTAGACAGGCCAAAGTGCTGCAAAATGAGGCTTGACTTCTCCCAATCCCAAGTTTGTCATGTGCTTTGAGAAATATCTCAGAAGGTCAATGGAGAGAGTTCTAGGAAGCATATTGGTGATATATAATATAGATAGGGGTTCTAAAGAAACTTCCCATCTTATAGAAAAGAAACAATCTTGGGATCCCGAAGAGCAAGATCTCAAAGATATCTTCAGAAATGGCAACCCATGACTGATCCATGGTTCCTTTTCCCTTTCCTTATCGTTTTTTGACAGACATAAGGCCTGAAACTCAAAAGACTAACAAGGGGGCTCAGATAAAACATGTACATGTGCCAGCCCTAAGTATACTGCATCATGGTATGCAATCTCGCGAGATTCTCGGTCTCGGCCCCTCCCCGAGAAACGAGATGGCCGAGATATCTCTTCAGGGTTCAGGCAGGGTTGTCAGGACTGAGGATCCTCTTCAGGCAGGGTTGTCAGGACCCCTTATTTACCTGAATATCATTTAAGTAAATGTTATTTACTTAAGATATTACATGTAAATAAGGAAGTACCCCCCATTTGAATCCAATAAAAATATCAAAAAAATCATATCTCTTACAAATAAAAAGTCAACTCTCCCATCCAAGAAGAAAATCGTGATTTCGATGGTTCCAATCAAAATAGCGATTTTCCAATCTTTCATAATTTGTTATAATTTGACATATCTAAAAATTTCATAATTCAAATAAACCTAATAGAATACTAAAAATCTAAAGTCCGGTAAAAAAAGTCAAACGTACATATGACTTCTCCAAGGGAGCCACTCTCCTACTGACAGCACTTAGTCTGCTTGAGACCTCTCAGGATTTGGTCAAACCTAAGCTATCATCACCTAAACTCATGAGATTTTTCACTTTCTAATTGAAAATAAACTAGAATCCTAAGGAGAGAAAAATCAAAATGCACATCTCGAAGCCCAATTCTCACACTCTTGTTGTATGATATATGTGAACCTATGTCATCCATGGTTGAGGCTTGAGAATGTATGTAATTATCTATATTCCTTAAGGAATTATCCATGTGAACCTATGTGATCCACACTTTTATGTTATCCTGATCTCCCGACTCCCGAGATCTCTCCGAGATCTCTTCTCTTTGACCCTCCCGAGACGAAGCCGAGATCCGATATGGCAAACCTTGTACTGCATACATGCAAACTACAATGTCATCATGGGGTGTTAAAGCAGGAAAACGAGGAATTGCAAGGAAAAACAGGTCAACGAGGATTTACATGAAAATCTATGAAATAATGGGGTTTCACCTTCCTTGACTTTTCTCAAACATGTTAATGGAACAGTTTAAAACTACAGGATGAACAGACCTGATGAAGCATGACCAGAATTAATATTTGGTTTACTGTGTGAGAAAATGGAATAGTGCTAGCATTTTACTCTGGAGAAGTTAATAAAGCAATTCAACAGTGAGTTTTTTTTTTGGGTGGGAGTGGATAGTACCACAAGTATATTAATGAAACGGAAATGGGATGTACAAGTATAGCATTCAACAGTGAGGTTGAACAAGCGATAGTCTTGAGAAATAATATTTGAAGATGCCTTTTTCATTAAGGCCCTGTTTGGTATCAGGATAGGAGAGGATATCCCTGGTCTATCCTCTTTCTTGTGTTTGGTATCACTAAATTTATGGTGATATCCTAATAGTAAGTTGACCAGGGATATCTCTAAAAACAGGGATATCATTGGGGATATATCATTCCCACTTTTTGTGGGAATGAAGTATCCCAGGCGCGTATCCCCCTTTTTTTTTCCCCCTTCCCCCTCATTCGGCCCCCTCACCCCTCTGTGCCCTCAGGACATTGCAGCAGCAACAGAGGCAGCATCGGATCAAGGCGAAGCTGATGAATCACCTCTGCGAGGCCGCCGGCAGGATCGAGCTGCCGCTGGAAGATGCCGGGCGAAAGGAGCTGGGTCTACTTGGCCGCGTCCACCTCCGGCTCAGAAGATCAGGTCTTCGCCATCAAGTCCGCCGAGCTCTCCCGCTCGCCGTGCCTGCAGAGGGAGCAGGAGGTCTTGACAACCCTCTGCAACCCCCACATCGTCTCCTGCTTGGGTTCAGATGTCACGGCAGAGCCCAACGACCAGGTCCTCTTCAACCTCTTCATGGAGTACGTCCCCGGCGGCGACCTCACGGAGGTGGTTAAGCAGCGCGGGGGACTCGACGAGCACGCCATTAGGGTGTACACTCGCAGGGTGCTCAATGGGTTGGTGTACCTCCACGCAGGGGAATAGTCCACTGCGACGTCAAGGGCCACAACATCCTCGTCAGCGAGGACGGCGGCAGTGTGAAGCTCGCCGACCTTGGTTGTGCGAGGTGGATCAACGACGGAGGTGGCCAGGGGGGAAGAGCAGGGACCGACAGCGGACATCTGGGCGCTCGGCTGCACGGTGATTGAGATGGCCACGGGGTGCCTCCCGTGGCATGGCATCGAAGACATCCACCGGATCGCCTTCTCCGACGACATGCCGGAGGTCCCCTGCAATATCTCCGACGATGCCAGGGACTTTCTGGGGAGGTGCCTGAGCAGAGACCCCAGGCAGCGGTGGTCAGCAGAGGAGCTCCTGCATCATCCTTTGGTAGAGTGTTGCAAGGAACCCGCCATCATGGATTCGAAGCGGAATTCACCCAAGAGCATTCTGGATCAGGGGTTCTGGGATTCATGACAAGATGACGACAGTGATGTAGCAGAGGACGACAAAGCCAAGCCTTCTGGGTCGCACGGCATGTGCCCTGGCTGTCCAACAAGTTATCCTCGTTTCTATCCTCTTTTGTACCAAATACAGTTTAATGATATCCTCTTTTTTATTTTTAACTATACCAAATGATATGAGAATATACTATGGTACAGGGGATGACATATCCCTATTCTCACTACTTTTATCCCAATACCAAACAGGGCTAAGGGTCCAGGTTGGTTTACACTGGCTTGGCTGGAATCACCCACCTGCCCTACCGGAGGGAAAAATGTCCATGTCCAGTCTGAAATGTGATTTTATTTTCATTTGGTTTCCCTAGAAAATTGCAAACACATGTTTTTCTTTTACCAGATATTACTTTCTGTGAATTTTCACTTTCTCGGAAATATTTTTCCTGTGAGGCTGTGACTCTTTATTTTCTGGGAAAATATGAGAATGCAAGACCCCACCCTCAACTCAAGGAATTTCACACCCGTAGATGCAAGTCACTGAGTCAGGCAATTATGATGTGCCTGTTAACTGATGTTTATAAGGTTTGGCACAACAGAATGGAGAGTTTGTGCAAACCGCAAAGCTAGCAGTTGGTCAAAAAACATGGAATCTAGACTCTCAAGTGCAAAGGTAGGTGTATATCTATAGTCCTCCCAGATTTCTCATCATACAGAATGTAAAAGACAGCAAATGTGATGAAATGACAATAATTTCCCTTATCCAAGTCATCTATTGGAACAGTGTAACTTGGTATAACATAAAACAAGCCCACGCGTAAAGTTGATCATCAAAGAACAATGCTCTCAATCTTATTCATATTTTTTCATATTCCCCAAGTACCAAAATAAGTTTGAACACACTATCTCCAATCAATAGGCGGGCAAATGCTATCATCATTACAGTGATCCTCTCATGATTTACATTTCTACAATTAAATGGCTAGGAAAGCTACTGAAATAACTATAATATAGAAGAATTAACTCCAACATAGTTACCGAGATGCAGTTTGCAGTTAATAAAAATTATGCAACAACGTTTCTTTCATCTCTCTTCATTGTCACAAAGATTTACATCTGTTTACTTGTTTTGAAATGTCCTAAGTGATAAACAACTGAAGTATCTAAAGAAGGATGAATAATAAATATCATTAGCCCTCAAGTACCTGACAAGTCAAACATAAAAGCTGCAAACATCAATTGGGAAAGTATTAACAAAGGAAAATTAACAAAAAATTTACTGCTTTTCTTACAAGATGAAATTAGATTCATGGAAAATTCATGGAAAAGGACATTATAGAAAATGGTCAGCAGCAATGAGAAAAAATTGTTGTTGCAACAAGTAGTTCATGAACAAATAGCATGGAGAAAGAAGGATGAGAACGACATGCCTGCCACAAATGAGATTGCAGCTTTATCTCAAGCGCACGACTCATATCTATAGGATTCAGTTTGGAGGCCTCCATAAGAAAAACCTGAATAGCATCACGAGTGGGCTGCAAACGCACACCACCAGAAGTGACAATGGTCTCTAATAGTTTCTCCTCTCGGCTTTTTTCACCAGTGGTACCTCCATTAGTGGATGTCACGTCCATGCTAAGACTAGAATCTTGACTCCAAGATGCAGAGGCAACATTTTTTGAGGCTACGGGGGAAGTCCAACGTTCCCTATCATCATTTCCTTCATAGCTATCTCGATTATCCATCTCGTTTGTCAAAGACCTATGTAAGTTGGGACTCCTGTAAGTGCCATTATCATTTTTCTTAAATGAGTGTGCCGAAGCAATGGTGCTCAATCCATGTTTAATAGAGGCACTACCAAGACCGACGACCTCACTAAGGAAAGACCTCTTGTCTTCTATTGGCATCTCAAAGTTCGTATTTCCAAAACCTTCCATACGTCTCTTTATGCCTTCTGTTGGCGCCTTCACGTCATCAGAAGCAAATATAGCTGAGACAGCCTCATGGGCAGAATCGCGAACAGCCTTGTTTAAGGCATCTCCCTTCAGAGGATCAGGATAGCCCTTATAATGGAACAACTGGCGCACCACAGCTGAATGCCGTTGCATTTCCCTCCTAAACTCCACACCAGATTTCCCAACTGCAAATTTGATCAGCCGCAACGTCTGCAACATACATAAACAGATGTTGGAGATTGACCTCTCATGTCTGAAGACAGAATAAGCAAACCAACATTGATAACTCGCTCAGCTATAATTTTTTCATGTCAGTGTGAGAAAAAAGACAGTAGAAGACACCCAAAAAAGAAAGGGGGAAAAACCCTCTTTAAGAGAGAAACGGGGAGAAAAAACTCACCCATAATCCGGAAGAGTAATTTCAGACATCCAAATACTCGGCATCAAGAAGTAGCATTTGACAACTTTGGAAAGACAATACAGAGAAGATTTGCAGGTTGAATTCATACCTTCTGCTTGACCACCGGGTTCTTGTGATCAAGCCTCTTAAGAATGTAGTCCGCCACCTCCTTCACGATGCCGGCATGCGAAGTCCGGAGGAGCTCGCAGACTTCATCCAGCTTGTAGACGGGGGCGACCTTATCCTCATCCGACGTCACTCCATCGATCATGCGGGATCTCCAGTATGCCTCCACAGCTCTCCTGCTCGTATCCATGGCCGCCCCCAAGCAACAATCCCAACAAAAAATAAAAAAGAATAAAAAACCCCCACCACCACAAAAATATAAATCCCACCTTCGGAGACCCGCCCTCCACAGCAGGACCCCGGATCTGACTCCTACTCCCACAAAACAACCTCCAATTTCACCGCACGCACAAGAATCGAACTTCCCACGGCCCAAACTCCACCCACCCCACCAATCCGACTATCCAATCCGAAAACTTCAGATTCCGAGAAGAACACGAATAGAGATGGAGAATTCAACGGCCGCCACAGATCAAAACGCGCGGAGAAACAAAGAAGAAGGATCCGATCTCTTCCGAAACACCCGGCGGGCGAATTATTGCAGCCCTACCGACGGCCACGGGCCCGGATCGGACGGAGAGATCCCCTCGGGAGCGAGCCCTGGTGCGACGAGGCGGGGAGGAGACCAGAAGAAGATGGAAGAAATCGGCACGACATGCACGCCCGCCGTGGAAGGTGGGAAGCGTTGTTTTGTGAGGGGACGCGGGCGGGGACCAGCTCGGCACTGCTTTGTACTGACCAGCCCCAACGCCGCGGCCACCGGCGTCCACCTGTTGGTCTCTTTTTGGTGTGGCTCCTCCGCTACACGGCGGGTTTCGTTATGCGAAGGGCGTGCTGGGGAGCGATCTCGACCGCGGGATCGGTGGACCTCGTAGTTGGCCCTCGTTGCGCACGTGGAAGGAACCAAATGCGTCCGAAACGTTGAGGGCTGCGTATGATCAAACATGATGTGCTTTTATCTATCGAATAATATCATATAGAAAAAAATATATTATATGTATTTTTTCATATAATATAATGTATAATGGAACTATAATATAATACGATGCAAGAATAATGGTGTAGTATATATGTTTATTGAAGGTGATTAGGGGTGAGCATGATTAAATTTGAAGAGATTTTTTCTCAAACCGAATTAAGCATTCAACCCTAAATCAAAACCAAATCACATGACTTTGAAATTAAATCAAATTAATTCGTTTTGATTTGGTTTGATTCGATTTGAATCATAATTAATAAATCTCATTATTAAATTTACATTTTTCAAAGACAAATAACATGCCATGTTTTTTATTTATTTTATAAACTCATACAAATGTTGTGCATCTTTGCAGATCAATGATGCTGAGATAAACCAATAACATAATCACTAGTAAGACACTAAGTCGTCAACAAAATTGTTATTAACATGATCAAATATAGGGATGTTTTAGTCAAAAATTTGAAATCAGTAATTAATTTTTGCTTGAAATATAATTACATATCTTTAAATTTAAGATTATATATTTACATAAATTTGACAAAATTACTCTTAAAATTGGTTCGATTTTATCTTTAGAAAATCAAAATCAAACCAAATCAAAAATTTTAATACAGTTCAATAAATAAATAAAAAAATTTAAATTTCAATCCTAATCAAACCATGCCAAATCTATTGATTCCATTTTGTTTTCATGTTGAACACGACCACCCCTAGAGGTGATGTTGATTGGAGCAGCAGGGAGGCACGAAGTAATCTCCCTCGAGGTCAGGCTGGGCTTGGCTGTGGCTCTTTTGATGGAGATGGGAGATTAGAGCATAGCAAATCAATTTATTACCTTTATTTTTCATATTAAGAAATTAAATGGCGTCTATGTTGTCAAATAAAACATCACCACTTTATTATTATTATTTTTTCTTATAATTGTTGGGTCTTAGATAGGACTATAAACAGAATTCGATATTTCGACCCGATTTCGATAAAAATTATCAATTTTTAGAATTGAAAATTGATATCGATAGTTTATCGGAATCGGTATCAGATATTTCGATAAACTATCAGAATCGAAATTGAAAAATAATCGGAATCGAAATCGATATCGATTATTCTGATAAATTATTCATAAATTCAAAAGATAAAATTATAATAAACATCTTATTTTATCGAAATTTTGGTTCGAATAACGTTATCTAAATTAGAACGGAATCGAAATTAATTATTTCGATTTTATCAAAATTGGAATCGAAATTACATTTCGATTATCAAAATCAAAATCAAAATCCATATTTTCGATTCTAAATCTAACTCGATTGCAGCCCTTTGATTTCTTACCGAAAATTATTGAAAATAAGTAAGTAAATATCTTCGTCTTGCCGTACAAGTATTTGGACCATATAAAGGCCCCCTTGACAGCACCAATCAACTCACCCCATCTTCTCGATTAGGTTTCTTGTGAGATGTCGTTTCTGTTTAGTTTTAAATGTTTGCACACGTTCCCTCCTGTCAGCATTCTGATTTTGATAACTCTGTTTTTTTGTTGATGTACTCTCGTTATAGAGAGCAATGTTCTCCGTTTGTACATGGCAAGGCAGTACAATTATTTATGTAACTTTAAGTTTAATAAAACCCTTTTATATATGCTGCTGGATTTCGTGGGTGGATGTAACTTGGGTTTCTTGTTGAATGTGCAAATCAAACGTTTTATGTATCTGCATTTGTCTATCTCCTGTCTAATTGAAATATTAGTTTTATTTTTAGGAAGAGGAGCTATTTGAGACTCTCAGGAAGCCAACTTGTTACAAGTTCCTTAATACATGTTTTAACCTGTTTTCATGTTAGTTGTGATAATAAATTCTCTCTTTTATATATAGGTAAGTGGATGTGGAGATGTGAACTGAGGACACTAAAATGTACATAGAAGTATTGTTTGTCGTGGTGGATCGAATCTATTTTGAAGAGACGTGATTTAAGTATATCTCTTAAGAGGTATTGTCTCCATATTTATCTTTTAAAAGAGTTCTCTTGGGATAAGAGGTGGGCTTCTTGTTGATAAACACACACTTGTTCTCACTATCTTTCAACGTGAGATTAAAATATATCTCTATACAACCTCTCGAGTGAGGATAAGAGTGTGCGGGTCTCATGAAGATGAGACACTCGGATAGGGCGCATGACCTCTCGTTCGTTCCGATAGACGGCACCAATACAGAGACGTGATTTAAGTGTACCTTCCAAGAGATATTGTCCCCATGTGTGGAGTTTTGTCTTTTAAAAAAAGTCATCTTAGGAGAAGATGTGAGACTCTTGCTGATAAACACATATTTATTCTCGCTATCTTTCAATGTGAGACTATAGTATACATTTACATGTCCTATTCGGTCGAATCAAGGGAAATTCGATTCACTCGATTTCCATCGAATCAGATCGATATCTATTTGATTCCCATGTGAATCAGTCCGATTCGAACGAATCATGGCGGATAAAAAAAAACTCGATTCGCTCCAATTCCCCGATGCGGCGAATCTTGCTTAGAAAGTCTTAACTATTGAGTCAACTCTTTATATAGATGATAGTAAATCTGGCTAATATATGAGCATCAAGGTTGGAAGAAGCATAACTAAATAAATATTATTAATAGTGAGACCAATATTATCTGATGTAGCAATGATCTGATGTAGCAATGAAACACCCATTAGCAATCATGTGCCCTCCAATTAAGTTCCACACTCATGGACAAGGCACACTTCAACTCAGAGGTGGCACAAAACTGTTAGTTATACTCCCAACACATAAAACACTGAAACCTTTCAACAGGTATCATGATAAAGTTCAACATCTAGAGAGTCATAATGCTGTGCCTCCCTGCAAAATGCTTAAAACATGAAATGAACCTAGTTAGCATCCAGGGCGCATGTCCTGGAATCTCCTTTGAAACATTCTACATGTCATATAATGAGGATTAGATAGCTACTCAAAAGTATGAAGAGATCCAAGGCCAAGAGATCTGCTTCTGAACCTCTGTTTTCTGTAAGGATCATGAATATTCTTCTGGTCCTACTGAGTTGAACCATAAAAAATTGTCAAGAGAGAGCCCAGTAATACGAGTGGATATTAAAAGTCTATTTGGTTGTTTGTAAAATATATTGATCGAGAAATTATTTTTTAAGAATTAATTTTTACAAAAAAATTTAAGACACAAGTGTTCATTTGATACCCACGTAAATATTTTTTTCTAAAAAGATTGTCTGATACTTATTTTCTAATAAATATTTATTAAAATAATTTTTTTAAAAAAATAAATAAATAATACATTTCATATGTCGACCACCCGATTGTTGATTATTCGACGTCAACTATCGAGCGTAGGTTGCCCACTGCAGGGGCGTCAGACATCAGACGTCAGGCGTCAGCCGTCGAACGTCGGGTCGCCGACCGCCTAGTTTCAAACATCAGACACTCGTAAAAAATTCTACATGAAAATAAAATTCAGAAAAATGATTTACAGAGTCTCATTAAAGATGTCAAAATTCATAATTTTAGGTAAAAAAATTTTATAAATATGAATTAACTTTTCAATGATGCCAAACAGACTATTGTATGAAAATTTACCTGAAAACTTGTTCGGACACGAAATTTTACGTTGAAACAAACGGACCTTAAACTGATGCAAGATGCCGAGGACCTGTACTACATCAGCAAACATCACACTGCTTATAAAGACTACAAACAAAAAGGACTCGGACTTGATCTGCCTTTGCTAATTGCTTGCATGTACAAGTGTTTTATGGTTGCTGAAGCTCCCAGCTTCTCATGGCAGAGCTAACAGAAACTTTTTAAACTAGGTATAAGATTTTGTTTCTTTAGACCAAGAAAGAGAGCATTAATCCAGAAGAAATGAGGCCCCTATTTCCCTCTAACGTTTGCTTGATAAGTAAAATTGCCAAATGTTTTCTCATACATCTAAAAAAAAAAAGAATAATAAATTAATAAAATTATTACAAGTTTACAGAACTAGTTTCCCATGCGTTATTGGTTAACTGCGGCGGTCTGCATATCTTCTGATTCATCGAGGACCATCTCATTTCTAAATAGAAGCTTGATGAAAGGAAGAACCCTTGGGAGCACAGGTAAGTCTGCTACATTAACACTCATCAGGTCGAACGCAATGCATGCCTTCTGCATGTGTTTTTCATCAAACACTGGGATTTTTGGGTACCTTTGGCTGAAATGTGTTAGTATGATACGGTAGGCACCTGCTGAAGTGCCCACATTGATAGCTTCCATAGTTGTGCTATGGTTCTTTGCAAGTGCTTCTTCTTCCAAGCCATCCTCAAAGGTTGCCTAAGAGCAAAAGCATGAAGCACCATTAAAATCATAGAAAAATTTTAGTTTCTGGTCCATAATGGAATGATGTTCTTTCCACTAAAAAGTACTTGTAATTACATGAGAAAGAAGAATTCAAATATGTGGACAATAATTTTAGGAGACAATTACAGGGCAGAGGGCATCTCTGCAGTAGGGATATAACAAGCAATTATACACTAAAACCCCCATGTGACGAGGAAAACTTGTGGCCAAGCAAGTGGTCCAAAGTAGCTTTACTACCTAGCAGAATCACCTACAACATGCATTCATTGCACGGAGGCATGCCTATATTCTGAATATGTCATTTTTCAAGAAAAGTTCCGATCAGGTCAGCTGCGTAAACTAGACGTCCATAATAGGTAAAAGCAAATGAAAATCAGTGAGTTATTTACAGATTAATCAGTAAATCTGTGAATTGGTTTCTAACCCAGCTGTGGACTAAAGTTTTGCATGTGCAAATATAAGAAACTAAATGTAGTAAAAAAAAAAGAAAACAAAAGCTGAATGAGCATGATCTATATAATAATATTAGCAATAGTTCCTTTCATAAAAGGTTGCAAAAACATACATGGAAGAAAGAATAAGTACTTCTTCAGAAGTCTGTTATGGGAAATTTACCAAGGAGGAATTAAAAATGTACCAACCATGAAAATTTCATCAAAGAAGATTGTATACCTCATGAATGAGAACTGTAGCATCACGAGATGCATCTATTAGTGCTTGGCATGGCCTTGTATCCCCTGAATACACAAGTTTCCATCCTGGTATAGTTTTGCCCACAGTATTTACCCGTTCGGCAGCTTTCAATATAATGCCAAATGCCTGTGGACAATGTACCACTGGAACACTAAACAAAGACTCTAAACCTGCTTCAAGCAGCACCTGTTTCAACTTCATTATCATGGGGAGCATGGCAGCTGTATCAACTGGACTCCCTGGTCTCTTCCAACAACTCTGCATCCTACTTCCTTTTACAAATAATGTATTCTCCAGAACACCTGATCCATTAACTTTTGTTTCTACATCAGAAGAACAATTCTCACCGGATTCCAGAGAACCTGTTGTATATCTGCAGTCCAGAAATTCCATATCGAGATCTTCCAGCCTGGAATATGCATCGAGGAATCTCTTTAGTGGCCTTGGCCCAATCACAAGGAGAGGTTCATGTGGAACACCCTTCAACAACTCACAACGCAGTGCAAGTATCCTTGCTAGGCCAGTATGATGATCAGCATGAATGTGGGATATCCAGATAAATCTTAAAGCTTTCACAGCATCATCAGCACCTTTCACACCAAACCTGAATATCAACAAACACAATATACATATATATACATACATATATATAAATATATATATAGGCACTCAGAATAATCAAGTACAAATAGAAGAATACACTGGCATCATAAGCACAATAATTACCTTCTTTTCAGCTGTGCTAGAGTTCCTTCACCACAATCTAAAAGTAAGCTTCCTCTTGAAAAAAGATTTACATACACAGAACTAACATTTCGGTATTTGGATGGCTGTGAAGATCCTGTGCCCAAAAGAACAATTTCCATGTCCTCCCTCGAAACATTTTCTAAGCAGCTTGGCATATCAGAGCTGTGTATAACCTCAACTTGCGCAGGCCTCTCTCTCTGATGCTTTCTCACATTGCTGTCCATGATCAGTGCATTTTCACCCATCCATGGTTCTTCAATCATGTTATTATCCATTGGTGATAATGTATGTCTGGCTTCACCTGAACCATGCCAGAGCTGACTAATGCTTTTGGAAGCATCGGCAATTTCAGGAATTTCTGAAAGAAGATCCTTGATAATCTCTTTTGCGGTTAATGAAGTTGGAATGGCAGATCTGTCCAACCCCAGCTGAGAATAAGGGCGCAAGTAGAACTGAAATACAACCAGCATAAGCATGGTAACACAATTTACATACAATTCAAGGATGACAATGAAAAAAAAGTTTTTACTACTGTTGAGCAGAACTCCTGGGATAAGGTCTAGACTAACACTTGCCGCACACCGTGGGTCCACAGGGTATAGGAAGGGTCTAGCTGGACTGCACGCCCCCACACAATTGATCCACATGGGGATAGATAGTGAGACTTCAGGACAAGAAAGTCCCTACTAAAGATACAAAAAAAGCATGGGATCCAAACATTTAGTGGGGCTATCTCATTCACAAGTCTTGTCGCTGCTTGCCCCATGTGGATCAATCACATAGATCTGTGCAAGCCAACTAGGCACTTGCTGAACCCCATGTCCAGCAAGTATGACTCAAAGATTAACATAGAAGTAGCATAGAATGAACAGCAAGAGAAGAGGAAGGGGATGTGGGATGAAAAGGGAAAAGGGGGAGGGGTGCGGGGTGCGGGGATGGGGGGAGTGGGGAGCTAGGGGCTGTAAGAGACCTGGTGGGCCTTAGTGATGGCAACAACAGTGCTAGTGGTAGATGGCATAGTAGATAAGGTGAAAGGCAACCCAAGGCATCTTTACTGTAAAGCACAAAATAGAACTGCACTTCTATCCTGACTGACTGCATGTGAAATGAGTCCCTACAAGAAAATGCAACTCGCAAAATTTGATAAATGCTGCACTCTCATACCTTCAAAAGATTTTCAGCAGGTGTGCTTTCACAAACCACTGAAGTTGAATCCTGAAAATGATAGAAGAGAACACTCGGTTTCAATAACAATTTAGCTGCAAGTCTGAGACTCTCAACTATAAAACTCAGGGAAGACAAACCTCACTTGAAGCATTAGACTCTACAAGGCAGCCATTGAACTGCTGAGGAGGCCAAAATCCGGGCGCTGGAAAGAGATGAGGGCACAGATAATTGAGCCGTGATGTGATTCTTGCACTAGATCTAAGAATTGGAATCTCAGTATTTTTTCTGCATGAGCAACATACATGCAAAGTTGATAAATTAGATCAATAAACAACTAGAAAGACTACGGAGAATAAGAACCTTATAGTAAAATGGCCCAAATAATAACATGACAAGGTATAGAGCACAACAGTTAATTCCACCTCTCATTGGTTTAAGTTTGGGAGTGTGGAGATAAAGCAGTATCACTTTCAAAAGAAGCAAAAAGAGTTCTTTTAAAAGGCAGAAACTCTCATGGGTTGTTGGGAAATTGACCTTGAACCTTTAATTGTGGTTCCCTCCATTCTTTTTCTCCACAACATGAAGGAAACAAGGGACCAGCCCCAGACCATTTGGCCCAAAATCCAAGCAAAATTGACTGATCTCAACCTGATCCAGGAGCTCTTGGCTGGCCCTAGGCCAGTCCTTGACTAGGTTTGGATCTATAATCATCACTAAATAAAAATTCAAAAAAAAATGTTGAACAATATAAAAATCCATATCATATCAAATAGACATCATTGCTAGCTAGTCAATTAGTCTTCCCTTTTTGGTTGTTCCCACAGCTTAGTAGCCAGAGGTGTCTGAGCCCTGCCTATCTTGGTGTGGGACTGGCCCTCTTCTGGTTACAAGTGCAACTTGCACCTTTTGCATCTTTATTTACTTCACCTTCCCTTTCATTTATCTTCCTTCTCTTAACACCATCCATTTCGCCACTTGAACATAGAACAAAGCTGTTGAGAACCAGGTCACTCTTTGAGTACTAGAGTAAACACTCAACCTATTATTAATAGAATAATCAAGGCTTGTGTCATGGCATTACCATGATCAAGTGGAACACCCAAAATGATTCAAATTGGCAAAAGATTGCTTTTGTTAGAATTTATTAGATTGGGACATCTAGCTCAGAACTTTAGGGTAATGAATGGAGAGGGCTCCACTATTATAAGCACAATTATATTATAGCCACCATTTGATTGGAAATATTCTTTAGACGTGCCCCCTTGCGTGCAAGCTGATTTTAGGCTCTGTCATGTAGATCATGAGTCATGACAAAATGAGGGTGCACAACCAAAATTACATAGTGGGCTCTGATACCATGTTGGAATTTATTGTATTGGGACATCCAACTCAAAACCTTAAGGTAATTAGTGGAGAGGGCTCCACTACTATAAGCACATTTATGTTTTAATTACCAGTTGATGTGAGACTACTCTTTACAGATTTCAAAGATCATAGTATGTTAGTAAACCCTAGGCAAATATCATTCATAAAGTGCCAGAGAGAGACACAAGAAGAGGCACTAGTCAAAGAGAGGAGAGAGAGAATACTATAGGAACCATTTCCAAGAATCAAAATCTCACATTTCATGTCCAGCCATGATATGCTGTGCGCCACCAAATCTTTTCATCCAACTCTGATACAGTGAAGTCTTGGTAACGGATGCAGGACCCAAGTGAATTATGCAGTTCACAGCCTTGGGTCCCTCAATGAAATCCGTATAATAAGGATTCAAAGATGGTGTAGACAAGAGTTCTGGTAAATGAACTGCTGTGGGACAGTCAACAAGAAGTACAATTGGGCCGGGGATTGAAGGACCAAGAACATCACTTGGATGAACCTGCATGTGAAGAAACCAAAAGTTAACATATCCACAGGAAAAAAAAAACACATTTTTAACTTTATTGTACGCCCCTGCCAAGTTTGAAACTAGAAAGCATTGTTGAAAAGTGTTGTGACAAAATATTCAACAGCCTATCCAAAACAATTACAACCAATGGAGGTAATGTGTATCTTCCAAAATCTCCTCTATTTACTTTCTGGAGATGTGGTCAGGGACTCCATTAAGATAAACAAAGCAAAAGAAACTAAATACTTATTTCATTTACCATGATATTAAGGAAGTCTGACTTGACTGACGAGCCCCCTTGTAGCTCACGATATTTTGGTCCAGGTCTTAAACCAAGTGCCTCAGCTTTAACAGGGTCAAACTTTCCCTTGATTTCAGGCAATTCACACACATACACCACTGCAATATCCCCAGGTTTCGATGTGCCAGTGTTTCCTTCTGAACCTTGAAAACATGGTATGAAAGATTCTGGCAGCTGATCAATTTTCTCCAAATGAGAACAATTTGAGCTTAAAATATTAGCTTTATTCATCTGACTACCACATTCTTCAGCAAAGTGTGGATGAAGGAGAATAGGTGTTATTTTGACCACCTTATCATCAATGAGAGCAATTGGAACCGGCATCTCAGTCACCTCAGAATTTGATATGTCTGTTTTATCTCCATGAACTGTAGAACAGAAACTATTGGTGTGAACCATTGCAGCATTTGGGATGAATGAACGCATTGCATCAACTAGGTATTTAAGATCAGATGGACCCCATATGTTGACCTGGAAATGTGGCAACCCAATAACTAAAACTTTAATACCATGAGTATTTGAAACCACTACATTATTGCAAAGCAGCATAGCTAGATAAAAATGCATTTAAAGAAGTTATGTACTTACAGACATCCCTTCCTCTCCTATGCCAGCCAAGGTTAGAAGAAGACCTGTAATATCATAAGAGAATGTAGGGTAGTTAGGAAATACCATGCCATGGACATCGACGATTGGGTGAAAAACATGGATCTACCCCCAGATCAATTGAAGAAAGATTAAGTGGGTCAGTGGATCCTGATCCTCGCCAGCTAGACTTCGATGAGGATCAAATTTATTTTTAGCAGTAAAAAAAGATAAAAAATGCAAAAAAAAATGGACATGAAAACATGAAAAACGTAGATTGGAAGTTCAACCTTGAATTTGTCGCAGGCTTACATTACATTGGCTATATATGAAGTAGAAACTGTACGTCTCCCATCTGTGTAATATGCACAAATATTCCCAGTGTGGAGTATGGTACCAATTATAGTCGTTCAGATTGGCATAAATAAGAGTAGCTGGCATCTGCAGAAAGAGGAACTTCAAGGCATATGTGATGCTTTAGGAGGGGACAAGCAGGCTTTATTTATATAAGCTCCCAAAATGCTGGCCTCTCAAAAATTGGCTTGCACAACAGAAGGCAAACTAGCCGTTGGAGAGTTGGATTTGACGTGACTAGAGCTGATCCGAGCTGATTCTTGGGTGGACCAGCTGATCCTATGTGATCCAGCAAACATGAACTTAAGGATCAAAAGAGGTGGATGAAGATGGACGGTCCAAAAATATTCCTGAATTGGTTGATTCATACCAGTTTTTGAAACCTTGCCCATGCTTGAGTGGTGCCCCACCCCACCCCCCAACCTTCAGAGGTAGCCAACTACTGCCAAGGATTTGTCACCGGCCTCATCCAGTGGACCTGCCACCGATCTCCTCCAGTGAACTAGTCATGCCCTCCCCCTCCTCCCTCCACCTTTTTATAACTTTTTTTTTCTTCTCTCCTTTCTCTGCCGATGGTGATGCCACCGTGCCAGAGTGCAGCCCATTGTGCCCTTTTCTCCTTCTCCAGACTGTTGCACATTACCAGATTTGGAGTCTTCCCCCCCCCCCATTGCTGCTGATCCTACCCAGATCCATCATCCCTCACCGCTCCACTACTGCACCTAGCTGCTGATGACACAACGATCCAGGCTCGATTCTACTCGACCCATGATTTCGGATTCCGTTAGGCCAATGAGGATTGATTAGGCCTCTGATCCATTAGGTTTTAGGCCACCAGCCCTATCTGTCATTTTCAGGCCCATTAGAGTCTATTTGGAGTTTTTATAATTGTATGTATTATTTTAGTGCGATTTTACTTTTAGAGTCCAGTTGTAGTTAGGTCATTTCATATTTATTTTGATAAGGAGTTTGTGTTTACCTGAGAGTCATATTAGAGTTGAAATTAGCTTAACCCTTCCCCATAATTATGATGTAATACTCAAATTTTTGGTTAGTGAATTACGACGAATTTGGACAGTTGTTTGTGTTTCTCTGCGATGGAGAGGTTTCCTTGTGACTGGGAAGGGTGAGATGCTCGATTCTTAAAATCCCTGGGATGGGAATGGGGTGAGACTTCCCACCTATTCTTCTTCTTCCTCCTCCATCACAGCGTCACCTCCACCTATTTCCTCTTCTTCTTCTACCAGCTCTTGGCCTCCACCTCTTTAGCCTTTTTCTTTTTCCCTTCCCACATCACCACAACTATTAAAGAACCCCACCGCACTACCTTCTCTTCTTCCACATTCCTGCGTTTGAAGGTTTTCTGCCAACAACAGGAGTTGGTAGCCAATGCTCTCATGGCACCTTGGCTGCTCTTGTTGGGTCCCTACATCCACGGCTTCCCACCCATTCTTGCGCAAGAAGCCCAGCATCGCCTAGCCACCCCTCCACTTGAGCCCAATGCAGGACACAGCACCCCGAGACTACACCCATCTTACAGCCAGGTGCCAGATCTACTAGAATGTGGCCACCTGCGTCTCTTCTCAGCCCTTCACACACCAAGCGCAGGCCAATATCTCCTATGCGAGCCTTTCAACCATCCAGTGCTAGGCCTGCAAAACCAGCCATCGTCCAAGTCCTGCTACGTTCACCGAAGTTTCCAGTCAACATGACAAGAGATCTAGCTCCACAGCCCCACAGTGCTTGTGTTCCTCACAATTAGGATACATGTACATGTTGACTAGTGTACCTTCTGCCAGTGTGGATGAACTCATGCCACCTTCTGTTGTCCATCAACCTGCTGTGTCACCATTCTCTTCCCTTTTTATTATTCACCTGTTATCCCTCTGCGAAGGGTGGGCATTCTCGTGTTCTCCCTCTTTCTCCCTCTCAGGAACACAGTCACCAGGTTTTGTCACCCACGCTCTAGCATGGAAGCACCCATCTCTACTCTCTCTCTCTCTCTTGCTAATTTCGTATCCGCTTTCATCTACCGCTGATTGTGAGTTAGAATGCATAGTCAGTTTATTTATTTCACGGTTAGATTTTGAGCAAGAGATTTTTGATCCCAATGGTTCAACCCTAATTTGTTGATAGAGCCATACCCTTAGACTACAGGTAGCTCCTCAACTACAACAGTCCCACATTTTTTGCTCTGCAAGGGACGGATTTCTGGACTTAGTTTCTTGCTGCCTATGAGTTATTTTCCTGGTTCTTTAGTATTTTATTATTTACATCATTTAATTTTCTTATATTAAAATTGCTGTTCTCATGAGTCGTGTCAAGTTGTCTGAGTCTCTGGTCTGTCCCGAATCACCAGCTAGGTCTGCTGCCCCTCACCCCACTGCCACCACGGCAAGCCAGATCCGCCATCCCTCACCCCTCTGCTATTTCGCCTGGCCAGATCCACTGCCTCTCGCCCCTCCAATGACCCTCACCCCTCTACAACTGTGCCTGGCTAGATTCACTGCCCCTCACCACTGCTGTGCCAGGCTAGATCCTTCACCCCTCACCCCTCCACTGCAGTGCTTGACCAGATCTGCCGTCCCTTACCCCTCCACTGCTGCGCTTGGCCAGATCCACTGTCCCTCACCCCCCCGTTACACCTCTACTCTGTCCACCTCTGGCTCCACCTATGCTTCACTCCGGATCTTCACAGCCTTCAGCCAACCTCTGCCCTCCACCACCTTAGTTTCCCTTAAGTCATCTTCACTACTCTCATCCACCTGTCACCTCCTTCACCACCTCTACTAGCCTCCCTCCTTTTCCCCTATCCATCTCTCTTTTTTGGGACTTTCTCTAACCCAATGTCCTCTAGCGATTGCCTTAGCCTCATATTTTAGTTTGTGTGCTTTTTTCTTTTTAGTTTGTCATTATCTAAGTTCAAATAGTCATCACGGACATTGTGAGCAAGCACCTCTAACAAGACATTTATTGGATTTGTTAGACTCTGGATTGCCCTAAGCTATGATTTTTGGAGCAGATGGTTGAGGTTGTGTTCTGGAGCATTTTTGCACACTATGTTACTGTGTGTGTCTTTCGAGCTCCCCCTCCACGTTTGTTGCATGAATGAAAAAAGGTAGCCCTTTTCTCTTCAAAGTAGGACAAGGCCCAATGAATATAGCAGCTCTTTAGTCAACTGGTCGTTGTTTGATCCGTGTTGTAGCTCAATGTTTGGTATCTCTACATTGGTGGGTATGATCTACTCCCATATCTATCATGGTAGATCCCTACATTCATTGTTAGGTTTTGTTTTGTTCTACTACTGTTCTATCTATTCTAGTATTTTCTTTTCCCTTTCACTCTTATGTATTATGCAACAGTTGTTGACTAGATTGTTAAAAGTACCCTCTTTTATTATCCAAAAAGAAACCTTGGCCATGGATCAGAAATGAAAATTTCAAGATGATTCAACTCTAGGCTGCCATGCTACCGATGCTTTCTTATATATCAGGGAGAAGGAAAAAAAATCAGAAAATGATCCTAAGCGAACAGGATAGAATATTAGTTTCGACACTCTGCCACTCCCTATGTTTGGAATATCAAAAGCCCTCTTAAAGTCAAGCTGTTGGTTTGGAGGATCTCCCATGGCAGGCTTCCGACGTGTGACAGACTTGCGTCGTTCCTTCTGGCCATTACTACAGTTTGCTACCTTTGTGGATAAGAGGAGGAGAATTTAGACCGTCTGTTTGTTCATGACCCTTTTGCTCGGGATTAATGGGCAAGGTTTGGCCGGATTTGTCATCAGCCACTGGGACATTTTGAGGAGGTTCACCACCTAATTCTAAGCCAGGAACAGAATATGGATGCTACAGGGTAACTCTATTCTGTGGTGGCTAGTCCTTCATGCCACTCTTTGGGCTATTTGGTGTGAAAGAAATAGAAGAATCTTTCATAGGGAGTCGAGGTCGGAAGATTGGACTTTTTCTTTCATTTGTGAGGTGATGTTTTAGGCTTCACATCTTGTAAAGTGAGGGAACATAACTCCCCCAATTTTCTTTCTTTGGGCTGTTAGACATACTTTACTCCTTGTTTTGGACACATGAGGTTGCATAATTGTATTTTGCTCATACTTCCCTCGTGTGTGCTTGGTTGTATAGGGGTTTGTATAGGGGTATTGGGGGATGAAGGGCTCCTTTTGGGACTCCTATACATGTACATTCTTTTTCTCTTTTAATATATACGTGGTAATAACCACTTAAAAAAACATTTATTAACATGTGCGAATAACATCTCAAAAAAAATCTCTAAATACTCACCTGGAAGACCACCAGCAGTTTCAGAGCAAACACGGGTGAGAAAGATGTGATCAATCTGATGAAAAATGGCAGGATCAGCAGAAAAGAACACTTTAGAAAATAACATCAATATCAACATAAAGAGAATGAATGTTTTGCATGCCTTGATATGATATCTCATACCTTTGACAATTTAATTTTGTGCTCAGTGCAGAATCGCTGCAAGCCCTGCATTTTAGCCATGTGTCATCCAAGAGCTTGAGGAAAATGATTATAAAAGAATTCAAGACATAAAATGGCCCTCCAACAGACAGCATCTGAATTTGGAAAGAGTCCAGGTATTTTTGCAACTAATTGAGATCCTTAATTCTATTTGGAAGGTGTTAACGGTTTTAATCTTTGTGGGCCACAGCCATGTCATGTGACATCCATTTACAATATCCTTGTGTAGCTGTTTATGAAATGTAAAGCATGCATATAAAATGTGAATGGTGCTATGCACATAAAGGGCATTCATGGGTCATGTAGAATGTCTATCTCATATGATAAACATAATGCTAAATGCACATTCCAGTTGGTTAAACTGTAGGTGTCTATGAAATGTAAAGCATGCATATAAAATGCAAATGGTGACATGCATATAAAGGACATTCATGGGTCATGTAGAATATCAATCTCATGTGACAAACATAATGCCAAGTGCCCATTCTTATTGGTTAAACAATGACATCAAGATATGAAATAATAACAGAGAAACAAGTGTCTGCAGAATGACAGTCCAAGGACATGATTTCATGTATGCATGGCAAACCTTCACTACTCATGTAGGTTTAAACACATTCTTCCACAAAAAACAACAGCTTACTCATGCATGTGCATGTTTGTCCTGCAATTATCTTAATGTACCCGAAATCAAATTTCTAAAGGGATACTCTTCTCTCTGCTAGTGAAATGCTTAAAAAAGGTTATTTATCATTAATAAATTTAGCTTATGGTAGCTGCATGCTTCGGTCAAAGAATTTCCAATATGTATTATGTTGTAGTATAGCACATAACTGAATAAACAGTTTATTAATGGTTTACAGATGCATTATTTTTTCATTTTTGGGCGACCACTTGGTCACAGAAATTTGATCAAAAAATATTTAGATTGTGCAATTCTGGTAACTAATGTGAACTATGATTAAAATGCAGTAAACAAATTAATTTGAGTTAGAAGTAGACACTATATTTTTATAGTCATATGAATATCATATTTAGCATTTTAGCTGCTAGTGCTGAGCTTTGAAACTTGCAACTAAATGCAAAATGCGTAACAGTTGGAGAAGGTAGGGCACATGGTACTGACCTCACCAGCATTGAAAATGAATCTCTGTTTATCAAAGAAAAGAAGTACAGATGGTGAGGTATCCTGTGTATCCATGCCGGTCCCCAAAATCTAAGCAACTCAGATGAAGCAAAGAAAGACAAAAGAACATTGTCAGATGCAAACTTGAAGTAGTAGAAAAACCTAAACATCACGAGAAGGAGATACAAAATAAAGACCAAACTTATCGGCAAAGGTTCAGGAAACCATGGACAAGAATACGAGGATGTGTGTGCGTGTGCGTGCGTGCGTGCGTGTGTGTGTGAGAGAGAGAGAGGGGGGGGTGAAATATGGAAAAGCAATTCAGACAGAATAGGGACAGAAAACATGCCTCTGAGAATTCGAATTGAGACCCAAAAAGAGAACTTATAATTTAGACAGAAGAAGATAAGCATCATGTACTCGCAGTCTGAGAGCATACGATTCACCTCTGAAGACGTCGCAAGAAAACTAGTGTTCCTGACAGCGAAACACCAGGCAAAACCCAATGTGTCTCCCGCGGAGATGGGAAAAGAAAAAAAAAGGGTCTCACCTGGACATAGCAGATGGTGCTGACGGGGTTCAGATTCGTGGTCTTGAGCCGCAGGTTCCTCGCCTTCTCACTGCGGTCATTCCCCTCAGCCCTCTTCTTGTTGAACCGCATCCCGTCCTGCTCCATCTCCGGCGCCGCTCTCCCGTCCCGCTTCTCCCTCGCCGTGTTGCCGGCCCCTCCGCCACCGTTGTTCCTCCTCCTCTGAGTCTGCGGAGGAAAACCGCCCCCGCCCCCGCGCCCGCCCCTCCTTGCCCTCCAATCCGAGGACGATGAAGACGAGAAGACACTCAGAGAACGGCGAGAGATCGGCGCCCAGTTCCAGGATCTGCAGGCAAGGGAGGCGGCGAAGGAGAGCTTGAAGAGATTGGCGGAGGCCGAGAGGGGAGGCGGCGAGGAGCAGGAGGAGAAGAGGCGGCGGAAGCTGGCGACTTGTGGCATCCTCCGTTGCGTTATTTTTTTCTTCTCCTTTTTAAATAAGAAGGGGGCTTCGAAGGGTTTTAGACAACGGAGACAGTGGAGTTGCAGACGGATAGAGCGGGCAACCTCGCCGAACAAAAGGGGAAAGGATAGAAAGATCTCACGTTGCCTCTCGCGGCCTCCGTGATACCCGGGGATCGAGTTTAACGGCCCGATTTAACGGTTAGAAATTGTTGTAACGTAAATATTTCATATTTCCCAATTCCAACGTACTCTTATAACGACAGTTCGTCTGTTGCTTAATATGATGCCACGTAAGTAAGTAGGGAGCAGCAGATAGACGATGACAGTGGTGGCCGACAACGGTTTGCGATAAGTTTATATTTTGTCGTTAAAATTTATATTTTAGAGATTATATTTTGGAGACAAATTACTATTAAAATCTAATCAATATTTTTAAATTATAAGAATATTATTTTAGAGTCTAAATTTATATTTTGAAGTCAAAATTTATATTTTAGAGTCTAAATTTATATTTTGAAACTCAGTCGTTGGTCGTCAACAACCGGGCATTGTCATTCGTCATTGTTGTTGGCCACTGCTTGTCACCGACACCGACCGTCGTCGCCGCTAGTCGTCACGGTCGACCGCCACCGCTTCTTGCTACTTCATGTTTGCTTATGTGACAATCCACGTGATATCATATTAGATGTCAGATAAGCTATCATCCAAATCTTAATGCACTTAATGCGCTTGTACAAGTATATCTTTTTCTTGTCACTTATGGAAGAGCTCTTATCTTAGTGCGCATGTCAAACAGACAACCCAAAGATAAAGGTGAGGCTTTCGAGATAGTAACTTGATAGGTCCTATGGGGAGGGATAACTCTATCTAACTTAATCATGGGATTTTTTCAAAAAAATATCAATATGTAATAGTGAGTTTGTTAAAAGTAGGTGCTCTACAAACCAATCAATTGATGTACTCACAATCGACACCCTTGATATAATAATAAATGAATGTTTAAATTCATCATCTTATATTCATTGTCTTCCTAGTACATGAAGAAGTCTATAAATTTATACAGTTGATGACAAAATCATAAGGAATTATGATTAATGAGATTGTCATCGTATAAACATAAGTTTTAAATGTTCCTAGTTGTAAGACCCATTGAGAATGAACATCATGGATTCCAAATAGTTAGTATACATGTTTCCTACTCATGAGATGAAGGTGATTGATCTCATTGATCACTTAAGTGGAGACTTTACAGTAGATGTATAAGTGCTTGTTGGTCGAATAAGTTCACTAAACTAACCCACACAGAACACTTGAGTCCAGATGTATCTCTGAGTTGGTTCTGTGATCTTAATTGTGTAAATGGTCATTGGACTTGAGTCAACAAAGATGTCTTGCATGCAAGACTATCAAACTTTGATACCATATCTATGGCCCTTAACCAAAGGTCCAATTGCATGTAATTTTTAGGTGTAATAAGATTGATGTAAAGGCAATTTAGTGACAAGATGGAGTCACCTAATCTTATATGAATTATGGATATGTCTCTATGTATACATGACTAGATGAAAGTCTCTGGTCAGAGTAGTGTATGGAATTGGAAAAGAGTTTTCGATATCTATAAGTCATGGGTGGATTGAACTGATTGTACCAAATATTTCTATTCAATCTGAGACATTATAAGTGGAGGACATAAATTGCATGGTAACTGATAATCGAAAGGCACAAATGGAATGTATATTCTTGATATCATCTGGAAGTTACGGCACATTTCTTAAAGTGACAGTAATCAGTGGATACTTTTAAGTTGTTTTTTTTTTTGTAAGCAAGTAATGAAATGGATAAGTGAAAGTAATGTACAAGTTGGAAGGTTTGCTACTACATACCAGTAGCTAAGCCCCCATTAAAAAATTGAATTCCAAAGACGGTACGTAGTTGCCTAGATACCTACAATTAAAAATTATTACAAATCAATCTATCTCGTCCTTGTAGGCACTTATTGAATTTGTGAAACTCTATCCGGTAACGGACATCCTCAAGCACTCGAAGCAAAGTATGAGTTGCTGTAGAGGCCTTGTCTTGGAATGTGTGCAAACACCTCTCTCTCCACACCCACCAAATAGTTGTTCTGAAAGTGAGCTTTGCAATTTTAGTGCCAATCCCCTTATTTACAAATGACTGCTTCGGTCTAGCTAATTCCCCCAACAATGTTGTCGCTAAAACTGGTGTAAGGTCCAATCTTGTGAGAATATTCCTCCAAACAAAAGAAGAGAATGAGCAGCTGAAGAAAATGTGATCTGTGGTTTCTTCTTCCTTCCGGCATAAAACACACATATTTGGCCAATGAAACCCACGCTTCCTCAAGTTATCAAAGGTCAGAAGCCGTTGGATGCATGCTTGCCAAGAGCATAAAGAGAACTTTGCTACCGTTGGACTACTCCAAACCCAACTAAACCAATCAATTTTGGGGTGTGGACAGCGAATAATATTCCAAACTCCTTTAGCTTCCAACATACCCTTATCATGCGACCAATTAATACTATCTCTACCATAAGAATTAATAGGAATTTGTATAATCATTCCCCACAGGGCCATCCTGTTAGAAGAGGTGGGTGTTGGCAAATTCCAACTATTGTTTGACGAGAAAGCCCCATCTCTTGTCGGATGCTATCCCCAAAACAGTCACCACATGTTAAAATGCTCCCCCGTGACTATATGACAATGGATGTGCTGCTTTAACCAAGTCCGTTGCTTTAGAATACCCTTCCAACCTGCAGAGTTGTAAGTATGAGCTTGTATCTGCCAAATAGTTTTTTTCCTAAGATATCTTCCATGGACCCACTTTATCCAGAGGGACTCTTTTTGCAAGATTATATCCCATAGATGCCGGACAAGACATGCCTTATTCCACTCCTTAATTCTTCTCAGCCCCAACCCGCCTTCCTCCTTTGGGCGGCACAATGTGTCCCAGGCAACCATGTGAAGAGTAGTTTTTCCAGCCGATCCCTGCCAAAAGAAGTCACATAGGATCCTCTCCACATCACGTATCAAGCCTTTGGGAGCAGACGACCAGTATAGGGAGTAAGAACTCAAGACTGACTTTATCAATTCAAGCCGTCCTGCTCTTGATAGAAGTCGATTTCGCCGTGAAGAAAGATTTTCTCTATTATTGGAAAGCAGTGTGCTTTCCTGATACTCGTGGAAATGAGAGGAAGCCTCAAATAAGGCGTAGGGAGCTCACCTTCACTAACATTCATAATTCTTAAAATATCTGTCTTGTTCTTGCATGCAGCTCCAATGTACACCTTACTCTTCATAGAATTCATAGATAGGCCAGAGTAATTGGAGAACTTTTCAATTGTTTCTGCCACTTTTTGGACTGTGGATGTGTGATCTTGCATAAAAATCAATAGATCGTCTGCAAAGATAGTATGAGATACATGAACATCGAAGCTCCTTAGCCATGACTGCCTGCTCAATCATGATTGAGAGCCCTTCCATAACAATAGTGAATAAGTAAGGGGAGAGAGGATCACCCTGTCGCACACCATTTGAGGAGTGAAAGAAGCCTTCCGCAGATCCGTTAAATAAGACAGAGAATGTTGGAGTTTCGATGCAGACTTTGATCCATTCAATCCATTTTGCAGGAAATCCCATAAGAGACATCATGTGATAGAGAAAAGGCCGCTGAATAGAGTAAAACGCTTTTTTTTCAAGTCGGCTTTAAGGCATATCCGACGCCCATCGATGTTTAGAGTGAAGATCTCTAGCAATATCATTTGCGATCAGAATATTATGGTGGATTGAGCGCCCCTTGATGAAGGCTGCCTGGTTGGGGCTGATCAGCAATTGGAAGAACCTGCTGCAGTCTATTTGCTAGAATTTTCGCAATGACCTTGTAAATGAAGTTACATAGAGAAATAGGGCGATATTGATGTAGGGAGTCAGCAGAATCAGATTTAGGGATCAAAGATATAAACGTACAGTTAATTTGCTTCAGAAGATGGCCAGTTATGACGTCATTCCCAGTAATGGACCAAGTAGCCTGAAAGAACTCTGTAGCTATCACAAGATAGAGGAGGCTGATTAAGAAGAGATTGAAAGAATGTGACCGCCTTGGAAACAACTTTTGATGGATCATATACAATTGAGCCATCTGAATCTGTACATCTTCGAATGGTGTTCACTGCCCGACGGGCTTCCAGAGAAGCATAGAAAAATCACCAAGAGACAACCAACGTTGCCTAGATTTCTGGCGAGCCAAAGGACTCCTCCTCCTGATCAAGAGCAGACGTGTAAGCTCTCCTTGCTTCTTTCTCCTCAATTTCATAAGGTTCATGTTGGGGTCTACTACCCAGCTGAGCTTGGGCCTGATTGAGTCTGTTCCTTGTAGGGGTGTTCATAGTTTGGTTTGGTTTGGTTTAGAGGGAATTTTTTAAAAACCAAACCAAACCATCACCAGAGCCAAACCAAACCGAACCGATATAATTCGATTTGGTTCGGTTTAACCCGAAAATAAGTGGACCTTTCACAAACAAGATTTTAATCTACTATTTCTTTTGGAGGTAAGGCTTTAATCACATATTCACATGTTGACTCAATTTAACCATCAACCTATATAATGAGGAAATATTATCTATAAGTGAAAATTTGATGACCATATTACTTTACACAATGTGTATATTTACATATATACATATATATATACATGTATATATATATTAAACAAATTTGAATACTTTATACATATGTATAAATTAAAATTATATTATTAAAATTTGGTTTTATCGGTTTGGTTCGGTTTACAAGATCTGTAAACCGAACCAAACCGAATTTACAATTTCGATTTGGTTTGAAATCAAACTAATTTTTTTTCACTTTCAAACCGAACCAAATTGACCGGTTCGATTTGATTTATCGGTTTGAACCGAATAGTGAACATCCCTAGTTCCTTGCGGCCTGAACATTCATGGAAACATGCCCAACCTTCAACTTGTTCCATTGGCGGAGAGCCTCTTTCGTAGCCTTGAGCTTTTGACATAAAATATACATGGGGGATCCAGCACAACGTGAACTCCAAGCAGCAGAGACTACTGATAGGAAATCCGGTCGAAGGGACCACATTTCAAGAATCTAAATGGCTTTGGCCCTTCGAGGAATTGTAACATCACCATGGATAACTAGTCTACTATGATCTGAGATTCCAGGCACAACATATTCAAGATAGCTCTGTGGCAAGAATCGGAGCCAATTAGTATTAATCAAACATCTATGCAGCCTAGCCTGGATGCGCCTCTCACCACTCGAGCAATTTGACCACGAAAAGGTGTTGCCTACTGCCTTCATGTCTTGCAGGTTGGCAGCCATGATGGAAGCATTAAACTCATCAAGAATCAATTCAGGAACAGCATTACCTCCAAGTTTTTCACTTTGGTATCTAATAGAGTTAAAATCACCAATTACTGCCCAAGGCCCTGCACACGCACTGCTCAATTGAACAAGATGCTGCCACAGAGACCTTCTTTCTGTTAGAAGATTAGAAGCATAAATCGCAGTAATGGTGAAAGAGGAAGATAACTGTAATAACTCTCCTTCCATGTGAATAAATTGATGACCTTCTTGCTTGCTAGTTAAAGAAATGACTTGTGGGTCCCAGAGAACCCAAATTCTTCCACTACTGTTGTTAAGACAATGGACTTGAGAGTTATAGAAGAATTAAGGGATTAATTCTTATTGATCCGATTTCAGAGATTTGACCAGTCATATATGAACATTAAATGGAAATTGAATGGTTCATCAATTCACGACCAGCTTGATATTGAATCTACTGGGTCATACACAAGGGCCTGGAAGGTATGAGGGTATCTACGAAATACAGACTCCATGAGGGGTTTATCGATAATTGTTGCAAACCATTAAAGTAATGAAATTTTGGTAGTCCCAAACCCGATCAAGGAGGGCCTTAGGACAAACCATCTCCCTCCTAAAAGGAGGCTATGGAGATCAAGCCCTGAAAAGTGACCGCCTTTATGGTGGCTTGGATGTCCCCTCTTAATGAAGAGGTTTTTGGTGTTGGTCAAAAAGGTGGGGGGGGCTAAGAAGAGAAAAATGGTCTCCTCTCCTCCCCATGTATGGCATCTCTTCTCTCATTTGAATAAGAGCTAGAAACTCCTCTCCTCATGATCTTTCATCTCTTTGGTTGTACACACATCCACTCAAATGAAAAAGGTGTGTGTGTGAGACGTGAAAGAGAAGGAGGAGGATCCGTCAGGTGGAGACCGTGACGAAGGGAACCCCTGTCCCGTCAGCTTGTGTGGATCACGGTAGAGGTAAACACGTGGACGGCCAGTGGCGGATTTAAAATTTTTATTCAGTGGGTGTACCCTTAGACATCTCTTCTTGATCCAGTGGGGTCACTAATGGTGAAAACTTATCTCATTAATGGAAACTTTTCCATCCAGTGGGGTCACAGGACCCCACTGGGCTCCATGTGGCTCCGCCACTGTGGACGGCTCTGTATGAAGTAGTTACTGCATCGAATGTTGGAGAATAATTATCTCCACACGATAAGATCCCGAAACATCTGATTGTACTCGGTATCTCGATCTCGGTCGTATTTTTATTTATTCCGCTGCGCACCAGGATCTCGTAGGGGTACCTAAAACCTAATAGAGTTTTCATTCAACCAAGTATAAGAAGAGAACTCTAACCCACTTCTCACAGAGCTTAAAGAACAAACATGCAAATGCCATGCTTCAATATATGAAATAACACTCTAATAATCTAAAAGAACATTTAATAATAATCCTTATGCCACTTATGTATAGATTAATGTTGGAAATGAAACTAACCATATCTCCTTCCATCATATGTTAAAGGTGTCTAAAGAATTTGGCTGGTTGACTTGATTTTAGATATTTCACTGTCGTGTTGCTCAAGGATTTTTTGTTATCAAATGCCCACATTCTTTATTAAAACTATCATATGGTGTTCGTTACTATTTTTTGACACTTTGGAAGAAGAGATTTTTTTGCGGACATGCAAACATGTATAATGAATCTTTATTTGTAGTCCACATAACGACTTAGGCCTGGTGAATACTATCCATATCAGATACATATTGGTGTGAGACTCAACAAGTGCGAAAGCCATTTCTCCTCCATTATGTACATAAGACACTATGTATCTATTAGGCACCATATCTACTCGATTAATGAAGCATGCTTTATAAATTTATCATCCAAGTAAAACCCTGACTAAGGTATTTATTTTTTTGACAAGTTCAAAGAAAGGAAAAATTGTTGAGCTGCAAACCCACTTGAAGAGGGTCAATCTCAAACTTTGATGTAGATCATTAGATGCTTACAATGATGGGGAGATTTGTAAGATGAACGAAGGACTAGGGATCCTAGAATTGGAGTCCCACAAAAAACTCTTTGATGCCTAAACTAGACTGGGTAAGAGCTCAAGGAAGAGGAGAGTCAATTTGTGATCACTCTCCAACAGCTTGAGTAACAGATATCTATTATCTAAGGCATAGGGATTCCTCTGGGTTTTAAGGGTTGCATTTCCCTATATAGTTCTGTAGGATGTGAAGGCAGTTAAGACTCCAATCATAGATATAACTCCGAATATGGTCATGATAGGCTTTGTCATCTCACGAGGGACGTGGACAGTTACTCGCGTAACTATGACCATCCAAAGTTATCCTCTTTAAGGATCCACTTCATCCAGATAACATCTCCTTCAATTAGGGATCTACTAACCTCTAATAACTCGAATAAGGGCATCAACTGCTTCACTTATGTCGAGCTAACACCATTGGGGGGAGGGAATATGTGGACGACTGAAAGCCATCTACAAAAGTCCAAAAGCCATCTACGAAACATTATGTAGATGGCTAATGAGCCGTCTATGAAACCGTTCATGAAAAGTCCTTCTACAAAAGATATGTAGATCGATTTTTAAAGCCATCTACGAAAGGAGGATATGTAGACAGCTAAAGCAAGCTGCCAACACAAACGTATGTAGACGGCAGGAAGGCATCTACAAACCCCTCATACGCAAGAGGAGGCACGTGCGATGTGCGACCAACCAATTGCTTCATGTACGAGGGTTCGCATATGTGTCATTTGGCTGCGCATTTCCTATCAATCCCTGCTCCTCTCTACACGTAGCTTCTTCATCTATTTCTTTTGATCCTATAACTACTACTGCAACTACTACACTTGAGGAGCTTGATCCCTCTCCCCTGCCGTACCAAATGTCGAGCGTTCCGACTCTACCTGCGCAAAGAATACGGCCAGGCATGTCTCGTCCCATGATAATTATGAAGACGTCCTCAACTGAAACAAAGAGCAATATGGGCATCACTCGGGGTTGTCATCTGCATCATCCTCTCCAACATAAAAATTTATTTTATTAAACTATTTTATTTAAAAAAATATAAGACAGATACACTTACATAACGATTGTTGCTTTCATCATCTACCCACCACTGGGTGCCGTCAGGAAAGTCTTTACATCTCTCCATCTTAAAAATCTTCATGCGGTCAGGCTCATACTGATGAGTCTTCATTTGTTCAAGTTAATTGAAAAATCATCACATAAGAAAAATAATCAATATAGATTATTAAAATTACATTTATTACATTAAAAATTTTACAAAGTCATCTCTTAATTGATATATACTTGTTCGCCCCTATCGATATGTCATAGTTTGATGGGCGCAATTTTGTCTGCTACACTCTGCAACATCCTATATAGAAGAATACAATACATATATTTGATGAAATGTTAGAGAGAAAATTATAAGTACAATATATAATTAACCATATTATTTTACTTACTCCTCCCTTGTGTTCCACTTTTCACACACACATTGTCTGCTAATCTGACGAATCAAGAGGCAACAAAATCCTCAAAACTCTTGCCGTTGTAATGCTACTAAATGATGATAACAAAGTTTTAAAAAAGTTCATTATCAAAATATAGAAAGGAAGTTTTAATCAAATATTACTTTTAAAAATAACTTACTTTTGATTTCAGCATCCCACACCAGCCTTTGTGCATGACCGTCATATGCTGTAACATCTCCTTATCCGTATGAGGAGTTCGGTCGATCCCATCAGTAGATCATCTACACATATATTACCAATCTAATTTAAATATCTCACAAATACACAATGTCCATACAGTTGCATGTCACCTAATTCATTGTCTTAATGTGTGGCAGTTTTAAATGAAATGTCAATCTACTCACTTTCTAACAATCAAGAAATAAAGGCTTTTCCTCATCTAGTAGTTTATAAAATTCTTTCGCCTTTGCATTTGGTTCATCTTCATCTCTTCAAACAACCACATGAGCATCTTATAGCTCATTCAACATCTAAACTGTAATATCAACATTCACATGCTATTCTTGCTCAAACATCTCCATTGAGGACATGTCACCAACTGGTTCCTCTTCATGACCCAGCCAGTTTGTATAATGAAGTCATATGCTGTCACATATCAAATGAGTTTTCACTTCATACCGAGTCCACTTCAATCAATTATGACAATTTTTGCATGGACATTGTATCAATTGGTCATTATCTCCATGCCAAAAACTCCTTCTATCTTCGTGAAAAGTAAAGTCTAATAATTTATCAACTCCTTTCTCATACCTAGGATCCAATTAGTCAATAAGTTTCATCAAGCTCTTATCAACCTCAGCCATTTCAAGATAATCTAGAATAAAAAAGTAAAAGAAAAAATATCAGATATGAATTAAGTAACATCATATGTATAACCAATTTTCATACAATCATATGACTATGTATAAACATATAATTCAATAAAATTTCGACAACACCTCCCCTATACCAGGAGCAAATTCACATTTCAGCAACTGTCTATATTCACACATTTCTGCAAAGAAAAAGAGGTACCTATATCAAATCTTATCCATCCATGGATATTTGATCATCTAATGTTCTTTATTATACGTGCTTCATGATTGTCTTAAAAGTTCGACAGCATCTCCCCACACTTTTTCAATATAGCACTATTATTTACTAAGTTTAACTTTGCTAAAAAAATTCACTTGTATAGAATACAAGTGAGAAGATGGATAGTTAAAATTAACAGGTATATTGGAGAAGAGTGGAGAGATGTTGTCGAAATTTAAGACAACTATGAAGCACATATACTAAAGAACATCAGATGATCAAATATCTACAGACTGTCCAACGTAGAAAATTCAAGACTTTGTACTTGATATATGCTATTACTGTCAAAACACAATAAAAACATATATCGTAATGAAAGTCTTGAACGAACAAAAAAGTGAAAAAAAAGGACCACTCATTCTTACATCATTAAAATACATTCACACATATTATAAAAAACACATTCACACATCTTACAAAAGAACACATTCACACATCCTGCAACAAAACACATTGACATCGACATCCACATTTTATTCATAGTCTACAAAAGATGAGTCACCTCCCAGACTCATTGGATTAAATAAAAAATGAGCTATCACCTAGGCTCGCTGGTTTAAATAAAGATGAGTCACCACCCAGGCTCGCTAGATCTTACTTGAGCAAAAGAACTAGAAAGATGAAGGGTGAAGAAGATCAATGTCCGCAATCCTATCATGATATTTTACAAAAAAAAATAGCATACTAATGATAAAAAATTAACATACTAAAGTCAAAAATTAGCATACTCGAAAGATGACATATTTTACAAAAAAAAAGATCACGGGTCTATGTTTAAGAGATTAGACAATGAAGGCGTAGCCTTTTCACTCGTGTCTCGCTAATTTCAGTTCCAAGATCAATTCTTCCCCCCCAACTGCATCCCCCCCCCTCCCCCCCCCCCCCCCCCCCCCCCCAAAAAAAAGGGTTGGTCCATCAATCCTTGTTGACCCCTCTCCTCCACATAGTGAGAAAGGAGGGGTCAACACCCCCACTACCCCCCCCAACCCTTACGTCCAGTCACCCTACTAGAGCCCCCCCCCCCCCCCCCCCAAAACCCCCAACCCATTATAGGGGGCCGGCCCCCCTCCTCTCTCACTATGTGGACCTCTCTCCTCCACACAGGGAAAAAGGAGGGGGCCAACACCCCCACTACCCCCCCCCCCCCCCCCCATGCCAGAGAGCATCCCCCCCCTCCCACCCCCAAGTCTAGTCACCCTACCGGAGCCCCCCCTCCCCCCCACCCCCAAGTCAAGTCACCCTACCGAGCCCCCCTCCTCCCCCCCACCCAAAACCCCCAACCCATTAGAGGGGCCGGCCCCCCTCCTCTCTCACTGTGTGGAGGAGAGGCTCCACACAGTGAGGGAGGAGGGGCGGTTGGCTCCTCCACATAGTGCAAGAGGAGGGGGGGGGGGGTGTTCTCAGGAGAGGTTATGGTTGAAAACTGTCATATTATATTGTTCTTTAAAAATTAATATAATAAATGTCAAACTTAATTAAATTATTATTTATTTGTGAAGAAGATCATAAATATTTTGGGTGCCCCAATTTGAAAGGAAAAAGTAAAATTTTCATATATTTGCGACAAATTTGTGATGAAGACAATATATTGTAATAACAAATATGCAAATTTTAGAAAATGATATTTTAATTTTATATTATGGTATACATAATAAACAATTATCTTTATTAATGAATTTGCATTCTAAATGTAATTTTCAATATTTAGAATTTTGGATATTATATATATATAATTTAAATTTATGAAATTGAAATATATTGTCGAAAGAGTTGATATCCATACAATAAATGTATATAGACGGCTAAACATAGCCATCATTTGCACATATGTAGCCCGCAACTCATCACCGTCTACGTAAGTATGATATGTACACAATTTTTGGGAGGCATGTACATATGTTATGTACACGGCTCCAAGTACCCGTCTAGATATGTTGGATATGTGCACGACTATGTTAAGGCGTCTACATATCAGACATATGTAAACGACTACAACAAGCCGTCTACATAGGTTATGTAGACAGCTAAGACAAATCATCTACATATGATTGATGTGTAGATGAAGTTTGTTAGCCGTCTACATATCTACCTTATGTAGACGGTGATGTTTCACTTGCTAAGCTGTTTACATATGTCTGATATATATGTAGACAGTAGACACCTTCTTCAGTGACAGATCTAGAATTTTATTTCAGTGGGGTTCTAATGGTGCACCCATATAAATTCAATGGGTCACCCATGGTGAAAAATTATCTCCCCAATACAAATTATTTTATCCAGTGGGGTCACAGGACCCCACTGAACATATGCTAGATCCGCCCCTGACCTTCTTACCTTCGTCTACAAAGGTAGCACATATGTAGATGAATTTTCTCAACCGTCTACATAAATTCATTATGTTGATAGATGCCCTTAGTCGTCTACAAATACTACTTTTTGTAGATGGCTACGATTCTCAGTTATCTACATATACTATCTTTCTAGTAGTGATATAAAGCTCCACTGACTTGTAGACCTTTCAAACCATAAGCTACCGGGATAAATTCTGAAGAGACGTGATTTAAGTGTGTCTCCCAAGAGGTATTGTCCCCATATTTGGGGTTTTTTCTTTAAAAGTGCCCTCTTAGGAGAAGAGATGAGGCTCTTGCTGATAAGCACACACTTGTTCTCACTATCTTTCAATGTGAGACTAAAGTATACCTCTATACAGCCCCTCCAGTGAGGGTAAGAGTGTGCGGACCTCATGAAGATGAGATGCTCGAGTAGGGCGCATGACCTCTCGTTCGTTCCCACAGACGGCGCCAATGAAGAGACGTGATTTAAGTGTGCCTCCTAAGAGATATTATCCCTATATGTTTGAGATTTTGTCCTTTAAAAAAACCATCTTAGGAGAAGATGTGAGACTCTTGCTGATAAGTACACACTTGTTTTCACTATCTTTCAATGTGAGACTAAAGTATACCTCTACAAATTCTATAAACTACGCTTGCCAAGATAGACACGGAGTGTCGGTTGAGTTATCCCTCACCATAGCACCTATCGAGTTACCATCTCGGGAGCCTCACATTCCCCTTGGGTGGTCTTTCGAACGTGCACTTCATAAGTGGGAATTTAGGAGTTCACTAGCACTTCATACGCCCTACCTGTAGATAGGATTCTTCAAGGTGGGTCCTTAGTGGGCTTTTACCTCCTCAGACTGAGCTTGATAGTTGGACTTTCACATCAATGAACCGTGTTTTTATTTGTATTCCGATGTGCATGACCTGTTAATTCTTCTGAGTCTTCATTTGATTTGTTTGTGCTTAGGCTAGCCGCCGCTTCATTTAATAAAACACAAGTATATAGTAATCCACCTCTCTTGTGAATAAATATCAGAAATATAAAGTTTCCAACACTTTTTGGGCCTCCAACTTCAATAGTTGGGCCAACAAGCATCCACCCAAACAACATAACAGCCCAACCTAAAGTTAATCTTTTGTTTAGATTTGGTAGGGGTGCGCCAGGCCCGAGCAATAGTGCAACGCAAGGGCGACGCATGAGGGCCCACGATGGCAAGCCACCGCTATTGGGCCCTCCCCCACAACAAATTAATTTAATATCATGTGGGCCGATGGCCCACGTATCAGATATTAAACTGATAAGAACAGATACTACACTTGATCTTAGCCAAAAGGCCGAGAAAGGTATGAGTCCTTTCGTCCAAGGCCCACTTGTTTTGTAACTCTCTTCTCGCTGCGGAAGTTTCTTATCCTACGATATGGGATTATTATTTCAGCTGCCTCCCCTTTTAATCACACCACAGTAGCAGGCATCTTTTTTGGCTGGTTTCTCCTCTCAAGACTCACGGCTGGTGTGCATGAGCCAAGCCAACATAGCTAGTAAATAAGAGATTAGACTATGTGATATATAATAGTTTTGTATGGCTATATCATCTCGTGGAATTATATCATTCGACCTATATATATATATATGTTGTCTTTGCTATTGCGAGCAAGAACGCTGTATTCTTATTGCTAAGACGAGACTACTGCTCGGGAAATTTTGCATATGGCAGGAAGGATGGTGGGTATGTATGTTTGATATCTTGGCAGTCGGAGAGCAAGCCAATAGAATTCCGAACAAGGATGGCACTCTTGGTTTCGGATCTAGTTTCGGTCGGGTCCGAAATCGATATGTTTTGGTATCGGTTTTGACAATATCGGGCGGTTTTGACAAATTCAAGTGATTTTGGTTTCAAGGGATCTTATTTAAACCGATATCGGACATATTGATTTCGGTATCGACTAGGTCCAAATTAGTATGTTTTGACCAAAACATAACCATGATTCCGAGTCGTCTGATTAATTTGGTGAGCGTCGAGTTCATAAAATCTGGGTAGTTCATTCTAACTTGATCAATATCACTTAAAAGCTTTCTGATAGGGCCCTGAGTCGTCCAATTAAGCTCGGCCTAATCAGACCCATTAAGGACTTGAGGAAGGCGATGACAGCGGTTCCTCGAGGGGGGAACTAATCCCATATCAGAATCTTCAACTCCCTCCCGTCCAAAGTCACCTTTAGAGAAGGCTAACAGTTTTAGATAAAGAGGATAAGTGTCGTCTCAAAACACTATCTACTCCATTTCTCTCCACTCAAGGCTCTCTAACTCCCTGGTCGCATTAAAGTCTTCTTTTTGTTGACTTGATCGTTGGAGGGTCGTCTTTGGAGCTAACATTGCTCGAGTCCAAACTAGTCATGGAGGTTCTCTATGCGAACTTGAGAGATGGGTTGGGACTGGCCGTATCACTTTCTAAAATCACAATGGAGAGAAGAGGCTTCTCTCGAAGTTATGGCTTTTCAATTCGTACCTTCGAACATTGCTGTGCCAAAGCCAGATGTTTGAATGGAAAGACTAAACGAGGTTCTTAGTGTTGAGATGTGATGCAAAATTTTAGGAGGGTAGTTTTAGATTCTTTTCTCTTCATCTCCCAGTCAACATGTCTTGTTAATGGCTGATGTTTAGGTGTTCGCTAACCAGCGTCTTTAGCTTTTGCTCCAGTTTGTTTTAGGACGTGCTCTCAGCACAATCCATTGTGTAAATGCCTATTTATAGGCTCACATATATTCACCAATTAAGGGACATTAAGCTATAAAACATTTGTTATCTCATAAGTCTTCTTGATGTATCTAATTTTGCATCAAGGGGAAGTATTGGGATGTGATGCAAAATTTTTGGGAGGATATATAGTTTTAGATTATTTTCTCTTTTATCTCCCAGTCAAAGTTTGTTTTGCACATGCCTTGTTAATGGTTGATGTTTAGGGGTTTGTTACCCCCACATCTTTAGCTTATAGCTTATGCAACACAACTTTCGATCAACTCTGGGTGTGTATGCATGTGTGTTGATCCATCTCATACTCTTCTCTTTACCAATGCCTATATATGTTGGACAGAAAAGAAAAAAAAAAGATATATTAGGGAAATCGTATGTGGAGATAACCAAGCAGCAAAAGCTGCTCATGAATCAGCTTGTAATGACTCACCTACGTTAATCTTTGAATTGGCACGCCCTGCATCCATCTCACTTTTCTAAAAAGAGCTCTCTCTACTCAACACGGGTTCTGCAGAAAATTTTTACGTTCTAGAGGCATTCAAGAGAATATGCTCTTCTGGGAGGAGACGAAGATTAGAGGTGTGTACTCTAGGGGTGAACACAGGTTGAATCGATTCACCCCCAATTTTACATGAATCGAACCGATCCGACCCGAGTTTAATTCTTCAGTAAATCGAATTGAAGTATGTAAAAAAAAAAGTTTTAACAGCGATAGCGAGACTCAATCTCACAACCTTTGCATAGAGGCGCACTTCCACCGTGCCCAACCAACTGCGCTACAAGTAATATGTATTATATATATTGATTCATTTCGGTTCCCTAACTTGAAATCGAATTGAACTGTAAAACCCGTGAAACTTAATACGGTCAGATTAGGCGATCAATCTGAAATCAAATCGAATCTTTTGTTGATCGATTCGATTTCTGAACCAAAAAGACGAAAAACATGACCAACTTTTAAAGACCTCCTTCTTTAAGAGGAGCATACGTTAATCAACTGAACTATGTTTCTATTGTGAAATAATATTTTTTTTTTTATTTTTTTTATATATTTGGTTTTATAATTAGAAACCAAATTAAGTTAAAGAGAGCTCCCAAATCAAATAGAATCAAGTCGAACCTAGGGTTCTAAATGGATCCGGATAATATCCGGATCCGATTTGAATTCGTATCCGATTATCCGGATATTATCCGTTTGATAAATATCCGGCGGAGCGGATTTCGGATACGGATATTATCCGGATAATAAACGGAACGGATACGGAAACAGGTGATCCGCTCCGTTTAAGATCCACTCCGAAATGAAGTTATTTTGACCATTAAATCTTAAATCTAATGATCCATATATAATTATAAATATATAATATATCTAATGTTAATCTTTTGTTTAGAGAGTATTTTGTTATATTTATACTTTTTAAAAAAAATTACAGATTTTTTATTATTTTTAGATCACTTAATATATTTTATTAAGCTTATATTTTCGAAGCGGATAATATTCGTATCCGCTCCGAATCCGAAAATTATCCGATTAAATTATCCGCTCCGTATTCGAATTATATTCAGAACGGATACGAACTATCCGATTAACTATTCGGATCGGAACCGAAAAATCTATATCCGCTCTGTTTACGATCCTAGTCGAACCGATCCATCCAATTTAATTTTTCGATTTGACTCAAACTATATACACCTCTAACTAACATCGATAAAATCCAAGATTGGGGGCATTTAAGCGTGCATGCGTCCATACACAAACACGAACAAGTTGGCGCAATATATGACGTTGGATGCCGATATATAATATCTCGAGAATTCCGGATTTCCTGCAATGACGTCTTGCTGATGCATGCTCTTCGTCGTCACTTTTGTTTTCTTGCACTCTCCCTGCTCTGGCGCCCAAAACTCTAAAAACTTCCAGTTTTAATTTGTTCTCCACTTTACTGATGATCCCTGAGGTCTACTCTTAGTAAAGGGTAATTAGCATATCCCATAAACTTAATCTATTTTATTTTGAAAATAAAAATAGAGTTGGATAGACAACCTCCTCTTTAAATTCAATTATTTAAAAAAAAATAAAAAAAAATTACACATTTCCCAATACATATAAGGCACGCTAACTCTAAACTTAACTTTGGCTCATTTTTTGAGCTGAGTTAGAATTACCCCTAGATAAGAAAGAGATAAGCCGAAGTATATATATATCTCTGGTTAAGCAACCCCCTCACTAAACTTGAGTGGAGACTAATTGTAGAATTAACTCTTTTTTACCCAGGGTTACCAGGGGAGATTTCGTCTCCTTTGTTTTGTTACTGAGGGCACACCTCAAAAAAAAAACAAGTTTATATAAACATTAAAATATTAGTTAGAGAATGGTTTATGATAAAGGTGGGGGTATGATGAGGAGGATATCTCGTAGTAATCTTGACAGAAATCTATCATAAACACATACGTTATATTAACCCCATTAGCAAAGGATTTACATAGACATATGAGTTTTAAGATGAAGTCTTTGTATGGGGAGAAAAGAAAGAGTCTTCCCATAGAGAAAAAATTATTGTACTTGTGGAATAATTCGTCTTGTGTGCACTCCAAACACAAGAGAGGTGGATCTTGTAACACAATAAATATTATGAGTCCTCTGTACTTTTTACTTTTTAGATGTGCTAGATCGGTTGACCTAAGTTTTTTGAAACTGTTCAATACATCTTAAATTTGAAGCTCATGACAAGTGTTTAAATCTTATATATTTACAATTCTTAAGAAAAAATTCCATCCAAACTTGATAAATTTAGATATTGAACTGTTCTCACTTGATGTACAACATAACTTCCAACCAACTAAACCACATTTTATATACATACTTTCGCTTTGTACTTGAGGCTGACACAGATAGATAAATATTTAGTGCACACTGCACACTCATGGTGTGCACTAACTTGGGCACACCCACTAAAGATGTGTCATGTGTCTCTTGTGGTTTAAAAAAATTGGATGAGAGATGATAAATAGCACACCCCTAGTGGATGTTCTATGCTTAGTGCACACCAAGGTGCGCACTAAATATTTCTCAAACAGATAATCTTACAAATAGGTTGTTCTCTCTTCCATAATATTCTAGTCTCCTCTTAGCTGCTAGTACTTTCTTTTTTGGTAAATTGAGATTCATAACTAATTGAAAGGAAACAAAGTGACATCTAAAACCAAATAAGAGTTAGAAAAATTACAAGGGAGCTAAAACCTAAGAACAGCTAAAAAAATAAGAGAAATAAAATAAGACTCAAGATTTGAAAAGATTTTAAAATTGACTAGATATACAGAGAGGGGAATCATGTGATGGACTAACTGGCAAAGGAGGTTAGGCAAACAAAAATAGATATGGGATGATACTTAGTTTCCCCAGGAGCTCATGCATGATTATATGTCTAGACGATCAAATTTGAAAATCTCCTTAAAAGAGTTGACCCTTTTTCAACTTATGATTTTAGTTATCTTTAATTTTAGAGAAATATTTAGTACACTTTCATATTGTACTTAAGTACAATATGACTAGACACTAAATTTATGTGACACCCCTCACATGGAGTGTGATAAAGTAAAAATTAATTATTAAGTGCCACTTAGATTTAGTGCTTAGTCATATTATACTTAAGTATAATATAAAATACACGAAACTTTTCTATTAATTTTATTCCCCTGTTCTCTTAGATGCTAGCATTTGCTACTCCCTAGACCCTACCACTTTCTCCCTTGCGCAAGCGGTGGCTCTTCTAGCTCTTTGCGTGACGTCACAGCATCACACGATTGGATCGGCAAAGTCTAGAGCTGTTTAGTAATAATTTGAGTTAAAGTTAATTTTAACTTACGACTAAAAAATCACGTTAGATTAACCCATCTTTTATTAGTCAAATACCAACAGTTCTCGGTGAATGTTACATATATCGTAAGCAAGACGACATGTATAGCTTGTCTTACGGCGTGAGAATTAAGGCTCGGATTGGCTGTTTAATTGGAGTGTTTAGGATTTATATAACAAAACACATTTATAGTAGATATATGTATTATAACTATTTTTATTAACTCATGCTTCATTGTTTTCATAAATATAAGAGATCATGCTAAACTTTATTTACTGGGAGACTTTTTTTTTAACATAAACTAAATGACAATATATATGTTTATAAAAAAAGGGCACTTATAAGGAGATTTTGAGCTTGTGTTATATTCAAATGAGTTTATATATAGTAAAAATTGTACTTATTCAAAATTGAGATTATAATATAAGATCAGTTATATGATAAACGTAGAAGTGTACAAAGCTTGCAACCCCCCCCCCCCCCTCAAACTCCCAACCCCCAAAGTTCTTCGAGAAATACTTGTTATATATAGTTCGATCTAATAACAAGTTCCATGTTGATTAATTGTTAAATAATTTTATGAGTTAAAGGTCATATTAAATCTTTCTTAATTTCTCTCTTCTTAACAAGCAATAGACATAAAATTTTGTTACCAAACCGAATTAATAACAAGTATTTCTCAAGTTCTTCACAGTTACTTATGCTTGCGGATCACCCGTTTCCATGTGGCAGCGTGAAGCTGACAAAACTTGATCGTTGACCTGAACACCTGGTTTACTTCTGGAAGACACAGACACAGAGAATCTTGCAGAAACCATGCTAATATATATATATATATATATATATATTAATGCACCACCATATGAGACCACTTTTGGCTCAAAGTAAGAAAAGTTTAGTACACTTTACAATTGTACTTTCTCATATATTTTTATTAACTAATATATTAAAATATATATGCCCATCTAATAAAATGTCAAAATATATGAGAAAAATCCTTCTGTGTTTAATCGATACAAATTTTGATTTTGATTTTTTTTAATTCTAATTACGATTCTGACGACATATATCGAAATAATCGGTACCGATTTTAGTAAATTATTGATATTATTTTTTTAATTTTAAAATAGATAATTCTTATCAAAGTTAAAATAATGCGAGTACCAACGTAGGAAGGTACGCATGGCATGAAATTACAGTTATGAGCCTTGTCGCGCGAGTTCTGTCATCTGCTGCTATCTTCTTCCCCAATAAACAACACAGCATGCCGGAGAAACATATGCGTCATCCTGGACGCCCCTAGAACATGGCCAAGAAAAGCCGCAACTTGGAAGCTGAGAAGAAGAAGAAGAAGCCCATGCCCTGGGGACCCACCCTCGTATAAAACCCTAATCCCCTGCACAAACCCAACCACTCCCTTCGCACATCTCTCTCTCTCTCTCTCTTAGCGCTCTCTCTCTACGTTGGTGTGTGTGCAGAAAAGGCGAGACCCAAAGGAGTCTGCTTCTCTTGTTCGAACTCCGGCGAGAGACGGGCGGAGAGCATCTTCCCGGTCGATGAGTACGGTTGTCCTCTTCATCCTGTTTCTATCTTTCCATGGCACCGTCGTTGCACAGTACAGCCAGGCTGACGGCCCGGCGCAGAACGTCAGGATCTCGCTCCGACCAAGCATCGCCGTCGTGATCGGCGTCTTCTCCATCATGTTCTCCCTCACCTTCCTCCTCCTCATCTACGCCAAGTTCTGCCGCCTGGCCGACGCGAATCTCTTCACCCACGACCCTGGGGACCCCCATGACCGCAGCGGCGCCGGCGGGCTCCTGTCGCCTCGGTCCCGCTTCTCCGGCATCGACAAGACGGTCATCGAGTCGCTGCCCTTATTCCGGTTCTCCTCGCTCCGGGGCGCGCGGGAGGGCCTCGAGTGCGCCGTGTGCCTGTCGAGGTTCGAGGACGCGGAGGACCTACGGCTGCTGCCCAAGTGCAAGCACGCCTTCCACATCGACTGCGTCGGCCGGTGGCTCGAGGACCACTCCAGCTGTCCCCTCTGCCGGTGCAGGGTGGAGATCGTGGACCTCACCCTCTTCAAGTACTCCACCAGCTCCAGGTCCCTGTTCCGCGACGCCTCCGTCCCGAGGGAGGAAACCGAGCTCGAGCTGTACGTGGAGAGGGAGCCCGCCGCCGAGCGACCGCCGTCGTCGCGATTCGCCTGGGGGGGCAGCTTCAGAAAGACAGACAAGGGGAAGAAGGAGAACAATTCGACGAAGAAGGAGGTGCTCCCGTTGGAGGAAGGAGAGGGCGGCGGCGGCGGCGGCCAGCTCCTGCACAAGCACAAGCACAAGATCGTCTTCTCCGACGTGGTCTTCAAAAACCGGTGGAGCGACGTGAACTCCGCGGATCTGATCTCCCTCAAGTCGGAGATGCTCAATCTGCTGTCCAGCAAGCGGTTCTCCTCCGGGGACGGGGTGGGCAGCGAGCGGTACACGGCCGTGAAGAGCTCCGGTCAGGTAGAGGCTAGGTCACCCGCCGACGAGACAATCCTCAAGATCAAAGAAGAGATGGATAGGAAGAGGATGCTAGAGAGCAAGGCCAGTCAGATAAACAGCGGCCTCACGGCCCCGGCGACCACGAGCTTGCTCTCTAGTAGCTCAGAGGCCGATACCGATCTGAAGGGCTCCACACTATTAAATTCCATGATTCCTTCCGGCAACAGCCGGTGCATGTCGGAAATTGTTTACGTCTCGAGGTTTGATGATGTGATGGGTAGGAGCAGAGGGGCTTCTGATGATGCCCGCGTCGGCAACGGCAGCCGCCAGGATGAGAAGATGCGGCGGCTGTGGCTGCCGATAGCCCGGCGGACGGTGCAGTGGTTTGCCGGACGAGAGATCAGGAGATCAGAGACTACTGATCAACAGAGAAGAACGGCGTACTCCAACGTCTGAGCCATGCCCCAGGGCGTGGATCGAGCTACGTACTTTGGAAATCTAACAGGCCCGCGTGCAGCTGGTTGCAGGTATAGGATCGGTTCTCGATAACATTTCTTAGTGGCTGGCCTTTGGAATTTGGATAATCGATCGCTGTAACATTTTTACAATTCATTGTTATAATGTTCACAATTAAGTATACATTTCTACAATACTGTACAGACTCTTTTCTTTCGCTATTTAAGTGTAATCTCATCTATGATGAGTTAATATTATATACCTCACATATAAAAAATGACATTTTTTAAAGAGTAATATTATGCTTCTGACTAGTCGAGAACATAACATAATGTAGAGAGACTGTGCCCCTCCACAACGCGTCATGTGGAGACGCACTGTGGAGCGGCGCGGCTCTAGATACATTTAATACACTGTTTGTTTATTTTTTAACCCTCAAATAATACATACAAATACTTATTTAATACACATAAATATTCATTTTAATACACATAAAATAGCACAATAATATACATAAATAATATAACAATACACACAAATAATTGTTTGTATGTACTAAATCACTATTTGTGTATACTAAAATAGATATTTATGTGTATTATATATATATTATTGAGTAAAAAAATAAATAGTATACATTAAATATATTTAGAGTCGTATCCCTCCATATGACGTGATGTCACATTATGTTATACTCTCAACTAATCGAGAGCATAATATTTCTCTTTTTTTTTAGATGAAATTGTCAGAATATATAATCTGACATCATTTAGAATGCGTGATAATACTATGTGAATCAAGTCCCTTAATCATCTCCCATCACCTTTCTTAATTCAGATGAAAAAAAATAGTAATCGAACAAAATATTCGACAATTTATATGTCCATACATATAAGTGGATATGAGTCTTGCTGTTAATATAATAGCGAGATCTCCATATCCGTTTGTACGTACCTACAATTAATCGAACATTTCGCTCGCCGAGTACTAAGTATTTTTTTACGGTGCAAGGCTTTCCATCTGGAATTTTCGAGTGGGACAATTCAATAAATATTACGATATGATATCGTAATCCATAGATATATATATATATCTATAACTATATTTTGAATGGATAATTTATCGTTAAATCCGAGCCTATCTTCCCACACAAACGAACAGCCGAGACGATTCTAGAAACCATACATAACAAGACAACTAGCTAGCTAATTAATGTAGAGTCACACGTCACGAATCGTTGCCATGTGCAACACAAATATCCACAGTGTTCGCATCACCTTTCGCTATATATCCTCCTGAAATGGCGCGGACGAATCCAAATCAGGTCCGGGTACCGACCAATAACAACAACAGCGTGCACATAAACCCGCCGCTTGTCTTGCGCGATTAGTCTCCACACTGTCTCTTCTCTTTCGAACAGCAAAATTTAATTTCGGACGGCGACAAGATTTCCTTCATCAAAGGTCGAGCTAAATTACCTCTCCTTAATCTTACTCCACATTTTATGGCAACTTTCTCGACTGTAACGAGCTAAGGCTGTTTATTATTTCGAGTCAAATCTGAAAATTCTAATCGAATTCATTGATTAGTTTTTGTTTGATTTGATTTGTTGTTTTTAAAATTGTTCACGAGTTGGTTTAGTTCGATTTAATCTAATTGTTTAGACGAATCGAACCGAATCGAGTCGAATTTAAATTGAAAAAAAATCATATGTTCAAGAGGCGGTCTTCACTCTTATTGAGAGGGGAGTATCTTGTCCATTGAGTCCCGATTTTTTATGATATTATCTATTATTAAATATATTTAATATATAATCATTTATTTGATTTCACATAGAAAATCAATTGAATCTCAAGATCTTTCAACCCGAATCGAATTAATCACGGTTCGATTTTTCGAGTTGAACCAATTTATAAACACCCCTAGTTGTTCCCGTGAAATTGAATCGAATTAGATAAATTGAATAAATTAACATTTATATAATAATAATAATATTTTTATAACATATATATTATAAATATAAAAATCATTATATAGTTAAATTTAAATATGTATATGTTTAAATTTTTACCTTCACTTTAAATATATAAATATTAATAAAATAGTTTATATTTAATTAAATATCAATTCTATTTAAATCGAACTGAACCGAAATAATCTCCGTTCAATTCGGTTAGATTTGAGGGCTTCATTTGATTAGGTTCAAGTTGGCCCAAAAAAAAAAAACTCAATTCAGATTGAAACCGAACCGTTAACATCCCCTGGCCGGCCGACAAGTAATCTATATATAAATCTATGGGTTTTCTTACACGCTAATTAATACTGGCCGAGAAAAAGAATTTTGGGTTCTTCCTATTTTATTCCGGAAGGGAACAAAGCCAAAGTTATTATTCAATGGAAAGAAGCCTCGGGATCAACAGCTTCAATTAATAATGATCTATATATATATATATATATATATTTCCTTTGTCATCAAATGCTTGCATGCTGTGTTCATCGCCATCCAATCTTAAATTTATATATATATAGGCCTCTAAACTAGCTAGCTAGTTGGGCTTTCCCTTTAGTTTAACGCCTCACCTGCTGTGGGGTGTTTGTTTATTGTATTCGCCTTGTTATGAGGGAGAACGATCAAAGATGCTTTAGATGCCCCATGCACGACCAGTCATGGATCATGATCGAACTATACCTACGTCTAATATTTTAAGTCTTAATCTGAGTGTGATCATGATGTGTATTCATGTGCCTCTCATTAGCTAGCTACCTTTGTCCCCCTTTTTTTTTTTTTGGAATTTCTCTTCTTGTTAATTTATTCTATGATTGTCTGCATGCCGTAGATCTCAACGGGATCGATCTCCTTTATTTGCTTTGTTCTCCTTCATTTGTATTATTCTTTTTGCCTTATTTTGTAGAAGTTTACCCGCAAAATTTATATACTGAGAGAAAAAAAATCACACTATATAAATATATATTTAAATTATTGATGTGAGACAATTTCAACACACTCTTATATATATATATGTGTGAACTTTATATAAGACGAAAGTCATATGAATATTAATAAAAAATAATAGAGGACAGATCAGAGTAGAATTTGGTCTGATATTATGTAGAAATTCATCTCCAAAGTCTAGGTATTCATATTTCAGAGAAGGAAGGTCACACTATATAAGCCCAAATTCATCTTTAAATTATCCGATGAAAGATAATTTTTAAAATTTTATTGATGAGTGTAATTTTTTTGTTAAATTAACTTAGTTAGATTTTTTTATAAATTAAAAAAGCGACTCCACTAGATTAATATAGTGACTCTATTAATGAAATTACCGACAAGACATTGCTAGGAATGGATCGAGGAGCAGATTATTTGTAGAGGCTGGCTGCTACGAGGGGAGACCCCGATCTAGTAAAAAAAAAGACATCTACTAGTCTTATTTGAGCACTGCTGCGAGCAGATTATTTGAACGCTTGCTTCAGACGTTCCCATGATATGAGACCTCTGATCAAACAGCACTGCACATGGACAAAGAGGGATGGCGCGCGGCCTTGGGTTGAGACGCTTAAAGGAGTAGAGAACCAGGCGTCATTAATGAAACCATTGTGGGATTTTAGATTAGAATTTAGAGTTTGGCAAACCCCAATCGAGGTGTGCCAGATAAGCATGGGAGGGGGATCAGGGGCCGGGTATTTAGGGGTGTAAACGAGCCGATACGTTCGACGAGTAACTCGACACTCGACTTGATAAAAACTCGATTCAACTCGTTTATTAGATAAACGAGCCGAGTCTGAACAAAAAAAAAAAGCTCGGTTCATAAACGAGCCGAGTATGAACACATGTGAGCTCTGTTCGATTAGACTCGCGAACAATTCGTTTAAGTACTTATTAAGAATTCGATTAAGTACTCGTTAAAAATTCATTTAAATACTCGTTAACTATTTATTTAAATATTTATTATTAAAATAAGTGTTCACTTGTTATTTTATAGAGTTGTTATTAAAGTATGTAATATTTAAGAGGACTTAAATATAAAAGACTAAATATTAGAGGTTACATACACAAATCATATAAATAAAGTATATATAGATAATTAGATTTTAATAAAATCAATAAAAAAGGGCATATGTACAAAATGGGATTTAGGATGGTTCGCTGGCAACAAGGTCTTCATCTTCTTCCTTCCGACGCCCTTGCGCAGGTGGGACTCAGCAGGGCTGCGCGGCCAAGGGGCGCCGCCGTCGGCCCCCCGGAGTCCTTGCCTATTACGGCGGACCCTTCGCCGGTACTGGACGGAGCTCTCGGCGACGGCGGCATGGCGCAGACAGTCCGCCAATGCCGGATGGGGCGCCTGTGCAGGGCCCCGGTGCGGCGTGGTCGTCGGTCCCCGGAGTCGCCGGCGACCGCCGTGGACACTCCGCCAATGCCGGATGGAGCTTTCGGCGGCGGCGATGGTGACCTTGGAGCTTCCTCCCCGACAGCGGACACCGTGGCCTAGGAACTTACCTCCCCGATGGCGGACACTGTGCATTGGCTCCCCGGTGCTTCCCGGTGATGCCAAATGCCACCGCGGTGCTAGCTGTGGCGTTCTCCGATGTCCGGCTGCCCACCCCCTGCAAACCCCGCTCACACAACTATACAAGGTTGGACCTTGCTTCAGTGCCTAGTTTCATGTTTAGTCCCATATCGGATGTGCCAAAGCCTTGGCGGGACTGGGTAGTCTATAAACCGTTCCCTTCACCCCCGACATTCCTTGCGTTTGGGCCTTTTGGCCTTCTAATAAAATAAGACTTCTTGGCTATCAGGAGGTCTTTTAAAGTGTATGGTTGGAAAATTAACAAGTATTTAAATATTTAACAATAAATTTTATTCCAAGTTCTTTCCTGTATTCAACTCGATTATATAAACGAGTTGAGTTCGAGTTTTAAAAGTTTGAACTCGTTATGAAGCTCGATTACATAAACGAGCTGTTCAACGAGTCGAGTTCGAGTTCAAAAATTTTGTAATGAGCCGAGTTCGAACAGCAATTAGAGAAGCTCGAGAGTTTCGAGCCGAGTTCGAGCTGGATAAATATAAACGAGTTCGAATTTGAACAGGGCATAACTCGGCTCGACTCGGTTCGTTTACACCCCTACGGGCATTAACTCCCTCCTCCACCCGACACACTTACATTAGATGTGTTGGGTCTCACCTCACATCAAAATGTGCTGTAGAGATATTCTTTAGTTCCACATTGAAAAATAGTGAGAATAAGTGTGTGTTTATCAGCAAGAGCCTCACCTCTTCTCCCAAGATGGTCCTTTTAAAAGATAAAATCTCAAGCATGGAGATAATACCTCTTGGAAGACACATTTAAATTACGTCTCTTCATGTGCGATGAGACAAATTCTTTAGAAAAAAAGGTGCAAAACCACCACGTATCTTTAAGCACAAGTCGATTTGGTGCATTAAGTCTGGAAAAAATATTTTCGCAAGTAAAAATATTGCTTGACCGTATAGTCCCAAATGGAAATTTTTAAATGGGATGGTTGGGTTTATAAGTGAGGAAGGTACCACCTCAACATTTAGGTTTTGGGGGAGGGCAAAAGTTCCTATCAAGTAGTATCGGAGCTAGGCTCACAAATGATGTGCACCCTAAGGTGTCCGATTGACAATTGCTATGTGCAGGGTCAGCAGAGGTCAGAGACAAGTTGACAAGGTCGACAGAGAGGCTGGAATAACACACCAGGGGGACACCCTTGAGAAGTATAGTCCCACATAAAAAAAAATTAAGTGGGATGATTGGGTTTAGAAGTGAGAAACAGTACCACCTCCATGCCTAGGTTTTGAGGGAGGGCAAAAGTTCCTATCATATATGATCCATGGGTTTGAAATCAAAGTATTTCCCCTATGCTTGGGATTGCATACATACATCAAGAATTACTTGGTTAATTTGTCCATGGACTTGATGGTTTCTTATACTAGATGAGCACCCGTGAGATTTTGTGCATTGAGAAAATGTTCTCATGGGTAGAAACTAGGGTTGTAAACAGATGTGGATAATATCTGGATCCGATTCGAATTCGTATCTGGTTAACTTGATATTATCCGTTTAACAAATATCTGGCGGAGTAGATTTCAAATACGAATATTATCTAAATAATAAACGGAGTGCATACGGAAATAGGTGATCCGCTCCATTTAAGATCCACTCCAAAATAGAATTATTTTTTACCATTGGATCCTAGATCTAATGATCCTTATATAATATATAAATATATCTAATGTTAATCTTTTGTTTAGAGAATGTTTGTGACATTTATATATATATTTAAATTTTATAGATTTTTTTCAGATTTTTTTCTCAATTTTTAGATCACTTAATATCTTTTATTAAGACTTATGTTTCTCAAGAAGATAATATCTTTATCCGCTCCGAATCTGAAAATTATCAGATCAAATTATTCGTTCCGTATGCGAATCATATTGCGAGCGGATACGAATTATCTAATTAAATATTCAGATCAAAATTGAAAATTCATATCCACTTTATATCCACTCCGTTTATAGTTCTAATAGAAACATTGCTTGGTCTCCGACCTAATGGACGTCGGACCCCACATATCAACGAGACGTGGGACCCGGCTAGCATTTGTGCAACGGCTGCATGGTTTCTTATATTTCACGAGAGAGCTTGCATTGGCCATCTACTAATAATTTTACCTGCCAAATTATGAATTTAAACTTTGCAAACAGAGATATATCTATAGGCGAATGATTTATTTGTGAATAAATTATCCGGTTATATATATCATAGAGACCCTAATAGCTAGTACGTACAGTTCTAAATGCAAACCGTACAGCTTAAATAAAAAAAAACATGCAATTTGAAATTAGTCATTTGTTCCAAAGTCACTCAAACAGGCCTCCCTTTATCACTATCTATCTATACTAATATAATATTTTTCAATTTTGGTACTGCCACGTGGCAGCACTAGGATGGATTTTTTCCCGTCATATTTGTAAATATAAAAATTTACTAATGTAATTTCTCTCCTCTCTTTCTTTCCCATTAAAACCTTCTATTAAACATCTCACTTTTTCTAAAAACTTACATCCTTATTCAAACTCTTTCCTATTTTACTCTCTTCATCAAAACACCTTCTCTTTTTTTTTTTTTTCGGTAACGAGGAAATCCCGCCCCGTGTGGCTTTGTGGAACACCTTCTCTTTATTTCTAACAAAAAATAAAAAGGCATTACATGTTTTTGAATAAATTTTTTATTGAAATTATTATATTAATAATAAATATTTATAAAATTTATTTATTCAAATCTAATAATTTTCCATGCATCGCACGGGTATAGAGCTAGTTATTTATCTACGTGAGTCGGGAGCACTCAAAAGCCTTCTAGCTACTTCTCAGAGAAAGATGAATTTTTCTTCTTAATGGGCTCAACATTGGAAGGTCCTCTTAGAGGTGAACATGGTCCAGTTTGGTTCGATTCACCTTATTTTTTAGGTGAACCGAAATCGAATCGAGTTACTGTTCTTGGGTTTCGAACTCAGAACCATCCATGTGAAAGACGCTAGTCCATTGGACTAGACTTTCTTTCTTAATAATATTTACTATTAAATATATTTAATATATATTTCGTTCATTCGATTTTTTCACCAGAGAATCGAACTGAATTGTGAGGTTCTTTAACTTAAATCGAACCGAACCGAATCGGTCGATTCGGTTCGATTTTTCGAGTTGAACCGATTTATGAACACCCCTAGGTCCTTCCAAACCTGGCTTCCCAAAAAAGTCTTCCTGGAGCCAAACTGGGATATTAACTTTATAAGCCCATCCCACATTGTTTCCAATGGCCCATTTTAGCGCTGCTCTGGAGCGGATCTTTTGGATGGAGTTGGACCGTTGAAGTTGCTGGTGCTGCTAGCGGCCGGATGGGCCGCACAACAAGAATCTATAGTATAGGATCTCACAATAAGAAATATGAATTCTTTTCCTCAATTTTCTATCTACAAAACAAAGGTTTTTTTTTAAATTCCCCAGTTAAGTATAAATTAAATTTTCTCAAAGAAACTAATGTTACCAAGAGAACAGAAAATTAGATTTTTTTTCTGTCCTAATTTTCAAAAGTCCTATATAATTAGATTTTCCGGCTGTCGCCACCACTCAATTTTCTTGTGGTGACATAAACATTATAATTTAAATAATGCATGCCATTTATCGATCTCTAGCATTGACAAAAACAAAGTATAACATAGTACATTGTGAATTTACAATTGTTACAAAATATCATTTTAAATTTAATATTATTCTTTGATTCTTTTATTTTTATACTTCAATATTTTTTTACAAAATATCCTCTCTCTCTCTCTCTAAAACTACCCCGTCCTTAGTTACCCACCAGGGCCATCCCTACGCCCTCTCCCTAGCCTTAGTTACCCACCAGGCTGCCCCAACACCATCATCCTCTTGATTGGACGAGGAACTCAAGGGGAGTCTTGGAAAATAACATCACACTCTATTAGTGCACACAACACTGGGACTAAACCCCTATCCGCACACAATATAAGGTACACATAGTGCTTCCTATCCAACTAGTGAGATATCGGGCAAGTCACCGAGTGTCAATACCATTAGACTCACTAGAAACACCTCGCAGAATCATTTACACCTTAATGTCTGCTCATAAATGAAAAGTCAAGGTCTTTTAGATATTTTAACCATCTTCTTTATCTTATGTTGAGTTCTTTTTGTGAGAATAAGTGATTTAGACTCTTATGATTAGAGTACATAGTGAACTATTCTCTATACAAATAATGTCTCCAAATCTTAAGTGCAATGACCACAACAGCCAACTCTAATCATGCACTAGATAATTGACCTTATAAGTCTTTAATTATCTAGAGGCATATGTAATCACCTCATCTTACTACATTAACACATGACCCAAATCGTTTCCACAAGCATTAGTATATACTACAAATCCTCCCCCTTCAATGGATAGGGAAAGGATAGGAGCAGTGGTTAAACACTCATTTAATGTCTAGAAACTCTTTTCACATTCTTCAGTTCACACATAAAAGTTTTGCTTTCTAGTCAAACTTGAATCAAACCAAACCAACCAAATAAAAAACTAAACACACCTAATTAAATTGTGATTAATGAGGATTCTCTGGTTATAATGTCCCGACACGGAATATCAGAGTAGACTGTAGTTAAATAAATAGTATAGAGCGTGAAATATACATCAAACCATGTCACAAATTGGAATAATGTCAAATGAACCAATTTTATTGATAATTTCCTTAATCGCTATTACAATCACCAATGCAGAGCCATAACTATGGGCCCATAGTACTTTATTCGATTAAAACAACTAACTAACTAATACTAAGACAATACTAAGATGAATGGTTGGCAAAACGTCAGGTCACTCTTACACTTGCTCGTCCCCTTTTTCATGCGTGTGGTATTCTCCATCAGACTCACCTGAAACATACGAAATAAATAACACAGGATGAGCGATAACGCCCACTAGGACTTAATATCTCGTAAAAATTGGCATGCTTTACGTGATTAATGTCTTGAATAGCAGGATAACTAGATAAAACGATCAAGTGTAGTCAAGAGAGTAATGACACATAATAGCAAAAGAACGATAGTACTTTTCATAAGAAAATAGAACAATTAGCACGTTAAATGGAATGGCTATATCACGAGATAACACGTCACGATAGCACACTAGTCAAAATAGGACGTTGATTGTGTTTAGATTATCAAGATAACTTGCACTCGAGTGTAATGCCGATCACTTTGATCATTAAACTCTCATGGGCACTAGCACTTTCGGGCGCATCTCCTAGGACCAGATCGGGTCCTTTATAATGTTGCCTGACATTGATCATGTTTTTATCTTTAGGCAATTAGTCAGATGGCCAATAAAGTACCAAGTAATAGATGACAGTAATTTGAAGAATAGACGAGAGTATAGAGAGAACTTGAATAGATGAGAGGATAATGATAGTAGATGAGGACGAGGGTCGTGTTTGTAAAACAATGATAAACAGACGATAGTAATAGTTGCACAACATGCATGATTGTGTGCTGGCTGTCTGGTGGAAGTCACTAATCGCCCATTGGCCATGCTACGAACACAGTTCAGAGGTCTGGCATGATCTCAAGGTAAGAGAGAAATATAAGGCCGTTGGATCATGATGATCCCTAAAGGCAAAATAGGTATTGATGGTACAACTTGTTCGTCGGCAATGGTAGCCCGCCAAAGCCAAGGAGTCTTACGGAGGCCTCGACTAGGAGTTTCTGTTTCAATCAGAAGTATTCCCAACGGAGAGGTCATCCAAGCCAAGAAAAGTGTGTATAGAAATATTTGTTCGTCTTGTCTTGAGTGCTTGAGGCAGAGGGGTGAGATAATGATATTAAATCGAGCAAATAAAATGAAGACAAGTCTATTTAAAATAATAGAAAATTTTACGTAAATAATTACACTTAATTACAAGATATATTATTGAGAAATTTTTGTAAGGTCTTGTGGAAAAAATTCATATTTGGTGTGTGCATGTGAGAGAGATCAATGATGGCATGTGAAAAGTCGTGCACACATCTTTTAAATAAGGAAATCACTTACATATTAATGAAAATTGATTAGCATGATGTTACTGTTCGTCACAGAACATTACGAGGGTTTAATCATAATAATAAAGCATGGATTATCAAGATTTAGATGAAAATTAGGGTTTCTGAAAATTACAGTTAAAACACGACGTAGGTGCCTGTCGCGTTCAAATCGCGACGGTTAGGCTTGTCGCATTCAAGAAAACCGACACAGAACTATCGACTAATGCACTGAAATGCAACAGAGTGACCAGTCGCGACTAGGGGAATCGGTCCATAACGCAATGTCAGGTTTGTCGCGTTCATTCAATCGGAAAGGACAAGGGGGACGCGACGCGGTGAGCGGTCACATTCATGACACAACACGCGCCTGTGCCCTGACCAGGTTGAGAACGTGACCGATCCGGTCGTCGTGTTCTCAGAGCTCCTGGCCGTGCCCAAAAAGTGAAGTGGTTCACCTTGGGTTGCGGTCTAGTCCTCTAATGACTTGAGAGAGGGGTCTTTAAAAATTAATATCAAATCATATACATGATGAAAAATCACGAAATCAGTTTTAAATGAAACTATACTGGCAAAGGTATCAGCAGTAAAGAGTAATTAAAATCTTATCATGGAATCGACATGCTATGATTAGGTTCTTTCACAAGGAACCCAAACATGACACAGTGATGAAGAACGATTTAATTCGAAAAGAGTGCTTGATGGAAATTGGGGAAAAGCATGTCATTAGAACTCTAACATCATGTAGAAAGTTCAATAAAAGTTTTAGGGCACGAAATTAAGCATAGACATGGATTTAAGTTGAACATGTTGGGTCGAGTACATGTTCTTAACAAAACTTTGGACATGAAATACTCATAAATGACATGATGAAAATTGGGAAAAATATGAATCTTTCGAAGATGGGATCATGATCTATCTATGGACGAGATTAATTTAGTTTTGCTTGAGAGATTGCCTACCTTTGAACGCTTTTGTGATCCTAGGACAAGAAGTTTGAAGATCATGAAGGTCTCCTCTTCCTAGCCTCCTCCTCCTTGATTTCCTCTTCCAAAAGCTTCCTTTCCACGACCTCCACGCTCTAGAAGGTCAATAGGGTCGGATAGAGACGAAATAGAGGTGTATTTGTATGTTTAGGGTTACCAAATCTCCTAAAACTCTTTCTCTTCCTCCAACTCCAAATTTCTCATAATCATCTAACATTTTCTCAGCATTTATCCATCCATTTGACATGGGGTGGGCTCTAAATCCATGGCCAGCTAGTTAGGATAGGGTTAGAACTCTTTTTAAGATATTTATGAGTCATAATAGTGATTATCTTGACCCTTTTAAATTTATTAATAATTTAGTCACGAATTTAGACTTAATTATATCCAATCCATCATTGTGCTTTTACTTTATGGCCCATTAACTCATGCATGAACCTTTTAGAAAAGTCCATCACTTATTTTGCTTAATGGGTTTCAATTTATACACATTTCTTTTTAATTCAATTTATTTATCTCAATTTAAAAATCGAGAGTTGCTACATTGGTCTTTGAGATCTAAGGATTGTTTTCTTCTTTTTCTTCTCTAAGTTTTGAGGCTTCTTTGCATGATTTTTGGGCCAAAATGGCCATTCTGGCATAGGTCAGGTTGACATGGGTACTGTGTGTGAACGCGACACACACAATGCTGCATCCTGAACACAGTTGTCTTATATGCCACATAGTTGACGAGACCACCACATTTTGAATGATACAAGGGTAAGTGATGCATTCTACATTTCTCTTTGGTTTAAATATGGTCAGATCTTCGACCTCATTTTCAATGTGGTAGGCATGGGGACTGAGCTCTTAGTTGGAGGTTGAGGCCCTGACAATGTGGTTTGTCTATTGTTCAGATTTTTCAATAGAACTAAGGCCCAGTGATGGGAGTTGGACTCCCTGTCATGCTGTTGCATACTCGACTAAGTGTGGTGTTTCTCTATTTTGTGTGCTAGTGCTTGGCGATGATTTAGTGTGCAGCCCCATTCTCAACATTGGGATGATGTGTTCCTGGCATGGTGTCCAAGCATGTGCTTGACACATTGTTTGAGATTTTTTGCTAATAATGCAAAGCCTTCTATTTATCTGTGCGAGGTGGCTCTATGGTCAATTTGCTAAGGAGTGGGCATTGTTGTGGTTTTGAATGCATTGGGAATGCGTTCTATTAGGGACATGTGCTTGTGGTGGTTGTTGTCTACGTGGTTACCATATTTTAAGGCAATATGCTATGAATTATAGCTTTCCTATGGTTTATTATGTATCGTGAGTTTGGTGGCTACTGGTGCTATTGTTGCTAGAGCGATACACACTAGTTGGTTACCTCAGTGCTATGAGCACCCCACGTTGGGCGTGATGTCAGAGTTTGGTCCTTGTGTTAGCACTACTCGTGGTTGGACGTGTGGCCATCTTGTGGGTTTCATCCTATGCCTTGGTCCCTACCTAGTTCCTCTCTTTATCACTTGTCTAACCCTTCGAGGTTTCGTAACTAAGTAGGGGCCAGAGGCACGAGGGCAATGGAGTGGCCAACTATGGTTTACCAGTTGTGTGGCATAGTTTGACCAACCTCACTTGAGAATAGGGTGGTTAGATGAGGAGCGATAGTTAGATTTTGAGATGGCAATGGGCCATTGACTAGGCGACTAGTGGCTTGCTCTATTTCTCACACTTGCGAGCATGCTATGCCCAAGATCGAAAGTCAACTTGTGTAGGGTGACTTGACTAGGTCTGTGGTGAATGGTGGTGAGTCATTCACCTGTTGTGATTTTGACTTGTATGATATTTGTGTGTCGTTGACCCATGTTGGCAGTTGGTGGCCGAACATGGCAACCACTGTACTTGCTACTACTGGTTTTGTGATAGTTAACATGGTTTTTTAGTTGTTAGTGACTCAGTGGGTTTTTATAGTAGCTTTTTGGTTATTATGTGTATAGTAGCTAGCATCACTTGTGTTCTTTCTAGATTTTACTATAGTAGTTTACTCTGTACTTTATTATGTATACATTGTGCATGTGTTTTTTGGCGGAGTGTGGGGTTGGAGGATCTCTACTAGGTCAATGATTTTAGGAGGCTCATCCCCTCTTTTTTTAGGTATGTGAGATTTGTGGAGGCAATATTGACCTTGACCCAGTCATATGTTAGTGGTGGCGTTCTGGATATTTTAATTTTATATCTATATTGTAAATTGAGACATTACACCGTTAATAGTAAAATTTTTATTTCTTATTACAGTTGATATTATTATTTGTTTATCTCTCTGCACCACGTATGAACTCTTGTCAGATTTTGAGCTCATGGGTGGCGATATAAGGTTGAGGACCCTTTTGTGGTATGGATCCTAGAGACGTCACGCCCGAACCTCAGACCTCTGCAAAAAGGGAGCCATTTGTGCCTGCTCCGCTTTAAAAAGGGCAGGACCACACGCTGACGTCCCATTTGTAGGAGCCATTAGAAGATACACCCTATCCTATCAAAAAGAAGAAGAAAAAGACATAAAACTATATATGGCGATTTGAAAATATTTTAATATAGAATATCAAATCTAAATAATCCACTTTGGGACAAGGTTATGGTAGTTAATTAACCTGGGGTCTCTTAACCCAAAAAACACCCCACTTTGACATACTTTTGTAACTTACCCCACTAATCAAGGGTAGACTAATCCATTTTTTTTAGTCAACTAAAATTAAAAAGTGAGATAATTTTTAGAAATATGTAATAAAATAATATTTAAAATTTAATGATAATTTTTACAGAATTAAAAAAAAATACCCACCGTACCCACCCTAGGTACCCGCCTTTTGAGTGGGGTAGAGTTATCTAGAGTAGTAAACTCCCCTCTCCAAAACTTGGGGGGGGGGGGTTTACCCCTGGATAACTCTTGGCACGGCCACAACTACGAGTATGCAAACATATATAAAGTATGTTCGTGCATATATATATATATATATATATATAATTATAACTGAGCACTTCTCAAGGCTTTTTAGCTTTAAGACGTAATTGTCTGATTTGGACACATCAACAGTATTCTCGGGTAACGACAGTGTGTGATTCCATCGATGTAAGAATAAGATCAGCACCAAGAAATTATAAATCAGCATGTGGGAGAAGGTTCCGATCAGCCGAAGGAAGGGTTACAGGGGCCCGCCACACATATTAAAGCTGGACAGTAGCCCATCTGGACGGCTCCCTTTTCTCTTCCTCGCTGTGTGTACGATCTTCTTCAAAGCTCCTGATGAGCAACTCAAGATGATTAGGAGTTGCTAGCTACCAGCATAACACAATGAACCCCCCAACTTGGTAGGAAACAAATTAAAATTTATCAACCACCAACTGACATCTTACAAATCTTACCAACCAGGGGTCCCCTTAACCCAAAAAACACCCCACTTAAGGCATACTTTTGTAATTTATCCCAAACCGTGTGGGGCTGTCGACTTTGCCGACCCGACATCTTACAAATCTTACAACGATCGAAGAATCACATAAGAGAAATGTTTATTACCCTTCAAAGAAGATAATAAAAAGTAATATGAATTATCTTTCAAATAATTTTATTAGTTAAAAATTTGATAAGATTTTTTTTTAATTAACCTCAGGACAATAAATATTTCTTATCACAAAAACCTAACACGCCTCGTGGGAGCCGAAGTCTTGTGGAGCTTGGAGGGTTCTCCGGATATCGTCAGCTGTGATGTCAGGAGTACTGGTTTTCTCCTTTCTGCCACCTCGACGGTGAGGGTTTTAATTAATTCCTTCCTTTTATTCGAGATTTCTAGCTAGCTAGGTAGCAATTGAAGATATATGCTGCTCCATTGAGATGATCATACGAGGATGACCCGCCGTCGCAGATTGGGGTGGTAGCAAAAGGCTGCTGAACTAATTAAACTCCCCGTTTCCATGAAATTGCCAGAGTCGATCGTCTCGCCGGGATCCTTATCGAATGTGGGCATCGATGTGGATCTTTGGAGAAGAACTTAAACTTGCTAGATGAACGCGTATTCTTTCGATCGACAACGAAACCATATTATAATTATGTCACGAGCCGATACCAGGAGTCGCACACAATTCGATCTGGTACAAGTCTTTCATTAATTATGACCTGTTTAATGCGGAGAAATGCGTAAGCAAATTCATGTGAACAGCAACCAATCGTCAAGCTGGGCGGTGACTTCGGCTCATACGATCACTGGGTCAACTTGCACCTGTAGAAAAGAAGTTTCGTAGAGGCTGTACACATGCACAGTGGAATCCTCGACGCGTTGATCCCCACATCCTAATGGATCGGAAGAAGCTTCAGAGCGCCCTCGCCCCGTGTGGAAAATTTGGCGCCAAGTCTGCCGGGCCACACAGCAACCTTCCCGTCTTATTATAACCGAGTCTTTTTCACCGGAATCCCTACGCTACTCCCCACAGCAGCTGGCAACTTCCATCTCCATCCTCTGTCAGAGGTACTGATCAAGCCTGTGAATCTGCAGCTGCATGGACCGGAGGCTCCACACAGCGCTGATAACCGCCGACGTTCCCGCCTTCCTCGGGCTCGTCGGGGAGGACAAGCAGGTGCTGGAACAGAGAAGCCTCCCGTCGCTGAACACGCCGTTGCATGTAGCTGCCAAGTTTGGGCACGTCGGGCTTGTGTCGGAGATCGTCAGGTTGGAGCCCGGGCAGGCGTCGGCGGAGAACGGGAGGATGGAGGCCCCGGTGCACGAAGCCTGCCGGGAGGGGCACCACATGGTGGTGGAGCTGTTGATGGAGGTCGACCCGTGGGTGGCTTACAGGCGTAACAGCGACAACCAGACCGCGCTCGCTTTGGCCTGCAGCTGCGGCCATCTGAACGTGGTGAGGCATCTCCTGCACAGGCCATGGCAGATGGCGTCCGAGGAAGATGGCATCTCTACGTCTCTTCACGCCGCCGCTTCTGGCGGACATACAGGTGAATTGTGTTATGAGCCAATTAAGAAACTTTCTTACGCGCTCCACTTTAGTAGCTAGCATGATGAGACTTCAATATATATATAGTTCTGAATTTGAGCTGATGTATTCATCATATAAATATCTACTTAATTTTTTTTCAAAGTAGTGATGCTATATTAATTATGCTTTAAGATCTTCGTACGTGAGAGTTAGGTGCGTGGTAAGTAATTATGGAGATGTCGTTGATGAGGCCGATCTTATAACTATATATGTATATATTTTAAAGGGGCATTACTTTAATTCTCTTATAATTAAGAATTTTCCACTTTTATTGTCTCAGTACTTCCTTAAAATACTCCTTGTTACACGAGTTATAATCGTTTATATTTATGTAATGAAACATTTATCATGATTTAATCTTGTAAGAGTACTACTCTATGCATGGAGGATTGGAGGACTACTTCAAAGAGTCGTAGAAACAACATCGTCCATTTGCTTTTCATTATTGACATCTATATCGATCGATCGATCGGATACCCACTTTAAATATGCAAGTGATATGATCATGTTAGAAGAGATGGGTGATGCGTGGTCCTTTTTGATCCTATATCATGTTGTCGTTAATTAGACGTTGTTCGTGAGTTCCTCAAAGTTCGCCCGGATTTCGTATGGAAGAAGGACGCCAAAGGCCGCACCCCACTCCACCATGCTGCGAGCAAAGGGCACCTCGAGACGACGAGGGAGCTCCAGCGAGTCGACCAGGACCTTTGCCTCGCGCAGGACGAAGACGGCAGGACTCCTCTCCACTGCGCTGTCATCAGAGGCCGAGTGGCCGTCATCAACGAGATCGTCGCTGTCAGCTTGGACTCCGTTCAGGCCATCACCGAACGAGGGGAGAGCGTCCTCCACCTTGGTGTCAAGTTCAACCAGTACGAGGCCGTCAGGTATCTCATCGAGATGCTCGATGTCTCTGAAATCATAAGCCTGGGTGATCGCGCTGGGAACACGGTCTTGCATCTTGCAACGGCAGCCAAACTCCATGCAGTAAGAATTTACATGTACTTGTGGCCTGTTGATATGTTTCTAATTTTTTTGCAACATCTTGTTATATATATATATATAACGTTTAAGTTAATTAAGCTGGTCCCTATTCCCGTCCTAGTGCGCAACTTTTGGTGTTTACGAAATAACACTCAATAAACATATGCCACCTTATGAATTGAAGTCATTTAATATATCTCTCAACTCAACTAGAGTTGTTCATTAAATGGTTCAACTTGAAAAATAGAATTGAACAAAACCGATTTAAGACAGTTCGGTTCGGTTAAAAGTTCTCCAGATGAATTGATTATATATATATATATAATATAAATAATAATACTATATAATTTTGTAACAAGCTGTGGCACCGTTGAATAGTTTTTCATCAACCCTCCAATAGTTGTTGAGTTCGAACCTTAAGTTGGTCTTGCACTAAATATTTTCCTAATACATATTGCAGATAAGTTATGTGGGCCGGGCTCAGCTTTGTTTATTTTGCTATCTTCTTGGGTATTTCTTGGATTTTATTAATGGTAATATGCTACGCTCTCGATAGTGCCGGTAGCGTAGCTTATGTGGAGGGGCGGCCCCCCGCATTAAATGCAGTTTTTTTTTTACATTTTTTGTGTATTATTTGTGTGCACAAATGATGTATTTGTGTGCACAATATATGATATATTGTGTGCACAAAAATATTATTTGTATGTATAAATTGTAAAAACAAAAAACTAGACGCATTAAGGGGCCCGCCCCTCCACACGGCGCGGATGGAGGGGCGCGGCCACGTCCGCTACTACCGGGAGCATAGCATTTCTCTTTATTAATAGGTTACTGTCTTCTTCGCTTGCTCAGAAATATTGATATGAATGCAGATGGTGAAGTACCTGGTCAGCAAGAGCAACATAGCTCTGAACGCCCTCAACCGCGACGGGTTCACGGCCCTCGACGTCCTCGAGAACCAGAGGAACAGTTCTGGGTCCCTGCAACTCGCCGCCACACTGCAGGGAGCCGGCGGCAAACGCAGCGAGGAGCTACCGCCCCCGTCGTTCGAGATAGGAACTGTCGTCAAGAGATCCCCCGGGGGGTCATCCTCCCGGAGGAGAACCCGCCCGATCTCTTCTCCGCTAAGCAGTCCGCTGGACCCTGCCATGGGTTCCCACCGCCGCCGCCGCCGCCAACGGTGGCGGCAGAAGCACCAGCGCGAGCTTCACGTCGAGGGCCTCCTGAACGCCCGCAACACCATAACCGTGGTGGCAGTCCTGATCGCCACCGTCACCTTCGCCGCCGGCGTCAATCCGCCCGGTGGCGTCTTCCAAGATGGGTCCATGGCCGGGAAATCCGCCGCAGGAAGGACGACGGCCTTCAAGGTGTTCACCGTCAGCAACAACCTTGCCCTCTTCTCCTCGCTGGCCATCGTCCTCGTACTCGTCAGCATCATCCCCTTCCAGCGGAGGCCGATGATGAGGCTGCTGGTGGTGATGCACAAGGTCATGTGGGCCTCCATAATCTTCATGGCGGTGGCGTACGTGGCTGCGACGTGGGTGGTGCTGCCGCGCTCCAAGGGGACGAGGTGGGTGGTGGCCGTCACGCTGTCTGTGGCAGCTGGCACCACAGGCTCCATCTTCGTGGGCTTGGGGGTGATGCTGGTCGAACATCTGCTAAGGAAGTGGGAGTGGCGAAGCGCGAGAGATCATCAGAAGAAGGTAACACCGAACAGTAGCATCAGCCGGGTGGAAGAGGAGCTGCGCGCCGTCAGGCGCAAGCACAGCTCGACATCCAGCAACTCCGATCTGGGAAGCTCCGAGAAGTCAGGGTATCATACATACTGATTAGTTAGAGGAATGTTGGCTAATTGAGACAAGGATACATTAATGGTGATTTCTTGCTGCAAACTCAGTGCAGGATGTTAGAGACTGCTAGTACTGTGATCTGTGATCAGATGTATTTATCGCAGGAGAAAGATTTGGTACACACCCTCTTATAAGAGGATATAAATGTATATACATTTTTTTGTCATTATATGTCTATCACATATATCATTGGACACCCAATGAAATAGAGGTGTGCGCGCATACCATTAGTGTAACAATCCGACTTCCCGAACCCCCCCCCCCCACGGGATCCTGAAGCTCGCGCCGCTATCCACGGATCCGAAGACCCGGAAGGATTAGAAGAATAGTCTAGTGAGATATGTACTGAATTTAAATAACTATAACAAGATATGTAGTTGTACCACGTGTCCCAAGTAAAAGCACAGGTACAAGAAGAAAGGTGCAGTCTTTAAGGGGCATATCCTGAGAACTTGCAAAGCACGATCACTTAGGTACAAGAGCTCACAACACTCACTCTCACTGCTGCTGACAGCACACGACGCCACAACCATCTCCGCAAACCGTCCGACACCGTGCTCTCGCGATGACGAGCCCCTAGCTGAAGAGAGTAGGGGGGTGAGCCTCGCAAACAAGGCCTAGTAGGGATTACCAGTTCCTCACTGACCAGAGCAGCAGGAACTCCGAAAAACAGAAAACTACACTAGAAAGCCGTAAAGCGAGGAACACCTACAGCAGGATACCACAAAGCAGCGGAACAGAACAATGCAATGCCACGACCACCAACCAAGGTGGTGACATACACACACGACTTCCGCAGAAACCAACGGAGTCGGGCACCAAGCGAAAGCAACCCTTAGCACACTCGTCGAGACCACTGAACAACTAGGTGAGAACGACGTCTCACCACAAGCACGACCACCTCAAACCTCCACAAGATTGAGGGCCTACAAGAAGAACCACCCCAGACCCCGGACACACCATGAGGTCGAGAAACCACACCCGCCGGTGCCACCACGGACATGCACCAAGGAACGGGACTACGGAACTGAGAGAACACTGAAGCGGAAACCACCAGAAGTGCGGGCCAATAAGGCCAAACCAACAACGCCCACGGAAACTAGACACGGCCAGGCTACAACCACCGTGTAGGCAAGAGCAACGGATAACACTTGAAAACGCTGTGAGGAAACACCGTCACAACAACAACAACAACCAAGTCACCGCCGCTGGCAGCCAAGAGGAGGACACACCAGCCACTCCCTCCACTCACCAGCTTGGATCTTACCTCTAACCTCCCCGGAAGAGCGAGACAGAGCTGTCACAGAACACCACAAGAACACATGCACCACTGCAGCTTGGCCAAGCTGTGGCCCTACGCTTGACCACCCTACGCGGCTCCAGAACCAACGTAGAGTGAGGCAGTGAGAAAAAGGACTGTCTGGGCCGCACCGGGAAGAAAACACCTTAACGACCCTAGACAAGAGAGCTCTACAAACAACTCGGCGCCGATGTCCAAACCTCATTTTTCCCTCTGCTATCAGAGTCAGCCAACTAGGCCGTAGACTCAAGCACGCCCGTAGCCTGGAGTACTCCCTCAAAGGGCTCACAGGGATAGGGGTCCCAGGTAACGAAGACAACCTCTGAATGGGATAAGCCCTCAAGTGCCAAGCACCGGGCTAACAGGCGGGGCAAGCACAACAAGAACCACGCCGAATTGCTGGCTTGTAACCCATGACAAGCACAGAAAGCACAAGGCACGCACGGACCCTCGAGAGGGTCGTCAGCCAACCAAGGTACGCACGAACAAGCCAGAACCTCGGAACACCACCAGTCGATACGGAAATCCCATCGCTCTGCAAATAATTGATTATTAGACAGACGCGACCCTCCTGGCCCCGCCGCCAGAACACGGCCAGGAAGGTGTCACCTTCAGTCATTGAACGTAGGGAGGTAACCTACTGCGTTCACCTCCTGAAGGTCCCAAGGGCAAGCCAGCCCTAGGGCACGCGCCGACACCCCAACTAGAACTACGGAAACACCCGAGGCAACACATGTATTGTCACGTCCTCCTAGGACGTCGCAATACTATCATGACGGGCAGAGGCACCGCGACAACAACCCTGTCATGACGGGGCAGAGCGTCGCAATAGAAAACCATGTCCAGATGGGGCATGGCGTCGCGACAAGGTCGCGTTCGACCGGGCAGATGTCTCTTCTAGTATCACGACACCAGCAGAGAGGCAGACCCACAGGATGTTCCATCCCGGGGTCACCCACACACTACAAACGCACCACAAGGGGGAGGGGAGCATGGTAAAGCAATAAATGCTATCTACAAATCACGAGAGGCTCTCAATCCACCCGGATCGAAAAGGGCACAAACAATCCCTACCTTAAATGAAGAAATGAACCCGATAGGACCCTTCACGTCGGATTGGCCACCTCCTCCTCGCTCCATGCAAGCTCCACAATGCCAAGTCACCACGAACGACCCTCCTCCTCACCTGAAACGCACAAAGGGGAGAGAGGGAGGCGGAGGAGAAGAGAGGGGAAGGAGGAAAAGGGAGAAGGAGTCGCCGACCAAGGCCTTAAGCTTTCGGCACCTAAGTCGCGACGGGGCGACGTGTCGCTTTAAGGACCTTAATGTGATGGGTCAACGCACCGTGACAAGAACGCGTCCCCCAGGGACGCCGCGACAACCCGACAGGTCGTACTGACATGCCTGCCACCCTGACAGGCATCAGACCACCGAAGCGACAGAACACTATCCCGACCTGTTGACCGGGCACGACAAGAAGCGCGACGGGAAAGCAGGGCGCCCCAAGAATGCGATGCACAAGTTGGTCGCGACAAGGATGACTGTCGCGTCAGACACCCACAACGCGACACTAACGCGACGCCCAGCCGGGACGCATTAGTGGCCAGTCATCCAAGACACCGAACGGAAAATCGGGATGTTACAATTAAGGTTAATTGTTTTTCTCTAGATGTTCCTAAATTAATGCACTCACTAAATATTACTCCTTGTTAAGAGATCTGATCTTATTGGTAAAACAACTAGAGCAACATTCAATACCAGTGCGCATGCATGGTTTTCCTACTCATTTTGACAAAGAAATAGGATATTATATTAGACATAAAGAGCAGTACATAGTACAAAGAAGAGCATGGCTGTCCATAACCTGCCGACAGAGGTACGGTATAGCTGCCCACTAACATCAAACAAACAAAAACACTTAGATAACATTGCTTAAAGGAGAACAGAAGAAACACCTTAGCATTGTCGCGGTTACTCCAGGTCAAAGGTAAGAGCAAGAAACATATATGACTGGATGAAGCTTGAAAGAAGAGAACTCCATATAGGTGAGGATCGATGATCTCTCAGATGGATCTACTGCAACTTCGATGTGCAGCTTAACAAGATCTCAGAAGATGTACACAAGATCACTGTGCACGGATGATCCACAATCACGAGCAAAGTTGTACCCCAAGGTCCTAACTCTAGGGAACAAGAGAGTGATAGAACCACCACCAGCTGGAGCTTGAGACCTTCAAGATTCACAGCTCAATTGGACCTGAGAAGCAAAAAGAGCAAACAACAACACCAAAAAAAAAGGAACTACAAAATATAAAACCATGGGAGGTAGAAGATGCTAGCAACCCCTACTAGAGAACCATTTGATTTCCAGCACAACCAATAGGAAGATCAAAATAAGGAAGCTAGGGGAAGGTGGGTGGGGGACACAACTACCAAATGAGCGAAGGGGAGAGACAACAAAGAGGGGTGGGGAGCAGGCGGGGTGTAGATCAAGAGGATGACAGATGGCAAAAAAGGGGGGAAGCAACCAGATGAGTTAAGAAACTAGCGAAGAGTTGGAGGAGGGTGATGAGGGCAAGAGACTAAGCGAAAGGATACCTGGGAATAGGGGATGCAATGAAAGGCTTTGAAACTAAGATGAGAACAGAGCAGGGGCGATGAGGGCAAGAGATTGAGGAGAGAATAGAAGAAACAAAGCACGGGAAGAAGAAGGGCAAGACATGGGGATGGGGAGCCAAAGGCAGAGGGGAAACAAGAAGGGAGCTGGCATAGTAGAACCTGAAAGGCGAGATTTGAGAAAGAAAAACCAAGAATGGAGGGAGAATAAGAAAACACAAATAGGAAGAAAGGGAGATTGGGGGGGAAGAGCCGACCGGCGGTGCTCCCCCCACCCAGGTAACACCGCCTGGAGGAGGAAACAATACTGACGAAGGACTAGCGACAAGTTTGTCGAAGCCAACGTCGCCGAAGCCAGCGACAAAAACCACTGAACGATGCATGCGGAGGTGAACCTCCCAAAAAACTCGGAGCTTCTCTCTCTATAAAACTTTAGAGAAAGAAGTCCACTTTACTCATCAGATGGTTTTCCTACCCGTGCTTATAAGACACAATACCATGGCATCTGGATGGGCCTACTCCATAATATGCTATGCCTAGCTGTGTGTTGGTCCACCTGTTCAATTTTTTGACACCTAAGAAACATCCTTGGGAAAAAGGAAACTTCCATATGGCGGAAGTGTCCAACTATGCAGTGATTCCTGGGTGCTGTTCGCCTGAGGGTAGACGATGACGTGATGAGGCCAGTCCCAACAGTTGAGAAGAAGGGGGAAGAGAGAAGAGGGAAAGTTGGAGATGTTGGAAGTAATTTCCATTTTTTCCCTAGGAGGTTTTAATTTCTAAATTTTGATTTTTTTTTGAAATGTAAAATTAAAGGACCGAAGATTTGAGATACTAGAAATCTCCTAATATATTCAAATTCTAAACTGCCACCCACGAGCTATGTCAAAAAGGTTAAGAAGAAAATATGAAGGAGACATAAGAAACTAAAACAACTACAAAAAGTGAAATTCCAACTATAGATATATTGAATAGCAACATTATACAAAATATCATATAACTTAGAGCTAGTCGTACCCTATCTTAAAAGTGGCAACTAAACAGGACTGCTGGAACGACATTAGACATCAACACTTTGAACTTTATAGTGCCTCACCTTCAAAGGGAAAAGGAGTGAGCTTCATCTCTAAGGGCCAATAGGGACACCAATTCCAGGGCATGGAAAAGTAACAGTATCATAGCTGTGTGAAAGGAAGTAAATAAATAAATATAAGAGCACAACTAGGTATTGGCGCTAAGCAAGCAGGCAGTCTAACAAAGCATTCATACACAGACATAACTACCTACTCAAAAAAGGCTGGAGGACACTCGTAGGTCCGATCACTGGTAAGTTGGCAAGCTCGACACAATAGTACATAGTAGCCACACACATGATGTACATCACACAGAGCGAAACTAGCTAAGGTATGTGGTTTGGCATTTTGACACTGTAGAGTCCTTCAACCCTAGCCATGTGTGCACACACTAGACTACTCTCTCGCATCATGGTCCTTTGGCCAATTTTCCCCTAGCCAGGACTTTGGCTATAGAGAAGGGGCCTCATGGAGATCAGCTCGAAACCACCACAAGGGGCATACACTAGAAGAAGATGCTATTGATGTCTAGGGTTATTGACAAAGTAAACTCAATGCCAGTCATCGAAGTGGAGTCGCACTCGACGCCCAAGCAAAGCACACACCACATAGGCACAAGCACAAGCACGATACATAAATAAACATAGACAGAAAAACACTCCCGACACCTGAAACACCTTGCAACTAGATAGACACCTCAATGTTTAGAAGGGGCATGGAAAGCACAAGAAACTCACTGTTGGACTACTAGAACTAGGGACAACATTGCATGCTACCAACCTAGGTTAACGATAACCAGGGTTGCCACCAATATTGAACTTGGCAGTGACTTTGCCATCACCAACTTCCTTCGGCATATGAACTTAACAATGGGCCATGCTGTCACCAAGTTCCTCCTATTCCCATAATATGAACTTAACGTTGGGCGTCTGGGACCTGCACTTCCAACACGACCTAGACTCTTCCACAGGGCCAAACACATATCTCTATGGGAAACCGATGATGGGAAACTCTTACTCGAGCCATGACACACCAATGGGCCAAATACCAAATGAACATAAGGCCTTCCCAAAAATATAGATTCACCATGCAAAACTTAATGCAGTATGCTAGAAACAATAATCGGGGTGCAAGGGTTAGTCTCTCTACCTCAAACAATAAGAACCCACGATCTAAATGTTCCACATTATGCATGCTGTAGAAAAACTTTTTTTTGCTCAATTTTTGTTTCTCATAAACCGCCACTGCCACAAACATCGACACTCTGCCTATAGGCCTCCATCTGCCACCGAGGGTAGCAAGAGAAGTGGAAGATGAAGGGAGGTGGAGAATGAGGAAGAGAGAGAGGGGTTTAGGTCTGTAATATCAGGGCCTCTAGGACTGGATTGACTTCCCTTGGCTTTGTCCTCTTTGTCGCAACCTGGGGGTTGGATGCCTTCTTAAGGCATCTGCCTAGGTTGACATGTTACCATTGGTAACATGACGCTCTGGTTCGATGTGTTAAGGGTTCCTGAATGTTGCACCAATTTGTTGTCTTGCCATTAGAATGGTCTTGTCATGCGTCAGGATGAGTACTGTCTGACGCGTTCTAGGTAGCTCACCTATCGAGATGTTGACTAACTTTTCAGAGTGGCATCAGAGTGGGCAGACACGTTAGTTGCTAACGCATCATGTCGGGTGGGCACATTGGGTTTAACACGTTGTGGCTCCTTGATGCGTTCTTGGGGCCGTCGATTCAAACTGAGGCCAGTGCCTATTTACCCCTTCCTTCCCTCCCTTCTTCTTCCTTTCTTCTTCTTCCTCCGAGCTTCCTTGCTTCCTCCGGTGGGTTCCTAGAGTTTTGGGTTTGGAGGTGAGCTCTCCTCTTGTAGGTGGCTTGTGCTTCGTGCTTGGAGCGAGGAAGAGGCACTTACTTACATGAGAAGGCCTAAACAGGTCGTTTCTACTATTTAAGGTAGGGACTCCACCTTTCCTCCTAGTTCTAGCTAGGTTTAGGATGTTTTCCTCGCTTGAGCATGTTCCCTCGTTGTATTTTGGGGTTTTGTTGAGAGATCCATGCTTGCACACATGAGAGGTTTCTTTTGAGTGTAGATTAGCTCCCTTGACATGCATTGGGGCGATTTATGGTGGCTTGACCTCTATTTCCATCGTAAGTGTGTTTCCCATGCTTCTCTCCCTCGGATGGTGTGGTTTGTGTGGTTTTATTTCTAGAGACTCGTAGGCGAACTGCGTTGGTAGTCCCTCTATCTGAGAACGCCGGTATTCCTTTGTTGATCTCTCATGGTTGGTTTGGGATGCCGAGGTCATTCGCAGTGTCTTCCCTATGTAGGCCAACTAATCCTTTTCCCACTGCCTCACTCTCTGTGGCCCCGGGACCACCTAAAGGCTCTAGGAGTGGGACCATATTCCAGACATACTACGCCTGTTATTGTTATGGTTACTTTCTGTTCCTAGGCCTCACTTTGATGAGAGGTGGTAGGCCACGACGTATGGTCGAGGGTAAGATCCGTATGGCGCTTCTGATTGGTTGACTAGTAGTAGTCATGTCCGTAGCTAGTGTCGTCTGTCCAGGAAGGTTTACCCTTGTTTATGCTACAACTATGTGATGGTCATGGCGTACAGATTACATGGGGTTTCCGACCATGTGGTGTTTTCTCGATTGATAGTCTTGTAGTCAACTCTTCTTTTCTATACTTTCCTGTGGTAGAGTAGAATATTAATAAATTGTTATCATTTATTCTTTTATATTATTTCTGCTTAGTAGAGCTGATGGGAGATTGGTAGTCCTTACTGGACTTCTGTTGAGAAGCTCACTCCTTCTTTTTCTAGGTGAGACTTCACAGTAGTAACAAGGCACACGCTGGGCGGAGGAGGTGGGGCGTTAGTCATCATTTCTGTTTCTAGCAGTGGTCCCCCTCTCTCTTGTGTACTTTACCCTCATGGTATTCCCCTTAAGGGTTCTGTTTTTCCCTTATTTACTTGTACTTGTGGTGTGACTAGGATGATTTTTACCTAGAGCTGTATTTCATACTCTCACTTTTTCTTTCCGCTTCTGCATACACTTCTAGTTCAATAGTCGACATTTACTTCCTTTATATATCCTATTAGATTTGTCTTCCCACCCTTTCAGGTCCTCAAATCCATGGGTGGTGGCACCAAAAATCGAGTCCTCGGCAGGGACCGAGGGTCGGGTTCTCGGGGTCGTTACATGGTCCCTATATAAAAACAGATTCGTAGAAGCTATTGACAACATCTGCCATTGCTAACATTGCACCACCTAGTTTTAATGACGACATGGACTATCATCGACAATTAACATTGCCACAACAAAATTTGGAAAATTATGGATGTAACAACCTGGGTTTTCTTGTCTATTTTTTGGTAGTTCTTGGAGTCACGATGTATCGGCCTGTTGTGTTCTTAACGTGATAGGATGGATGTCGCGTTTATTTTTGGAACGTGACCCGTTGACCGTCGCGATAAGGATTTCTGACCGTTGCTCAATTTTTATTGTTTGCAGTCAGTGTAGTTGTGCCACGTGTTGAGATGCATGCAGTGTGATGGTGATGTACCACATGTCGAGATCAGAGTAGCACTCATGCAGGGCGACAGATGTTGGGTTTGGCTATTGGCGTTGACTGTCTTTTTGGGTTCGTAGCAAGATGGTCATTCCATTCATGTGTGCTCTTGATAGCTAGGCTATCGCGTTATGAGATCCGATACCTATATATGCAATGTAACGGCCCTGGATATTTATGCCCATTAAGGCTCCATATTCAAGTCCGCCTCCCGCGATCGGACCAAAGTCTCGTAAGGGATAGCTCGTACACATGTCCAGTGAGAATATAAAAGACAATCACAACAGTATAAGACACAAGAAAGTACATGTGTTCATATCTACATATAATAATTTACAACTGTCTCAATACATTATTACATGTCTAATTAAAAAGTACAACTACCTGAGGCATACCCCGAGGGAGCACAAGCTCACACAACATGAACTACTACACTACTGCTGGTGGTACAAGTCTGTCACAACGCCGCTGCAAGCCAAACACACGGCAAGCCCTGAAAGGAACTGTAGGGGAGTGAGCCTCAACAAGTCACAAGCTCAGTAGGGACCACCCAAAAACCTCAACAACTAAACAGAAGAGACCTCAACCTCAAAGGGGCTCATTGGCCACACAAATAGCCAAACCACATCCTACTTACTTAAATCATGGTTAATCAACAATTAACATAAACATATCAATTAACGTAAACTTCAGAAGGTAAAAGGGAACAACAGGACTAGCACAACATTACTAGTCTGCCCAACCACTGGGAATACCTCAACCTCAAGCCTCACTGGCAGACTACTGCCCAGGCTCCAAGTCTCACAGGCGAACCATTGCCTCGGTTACAAGCCTCACAAACAAACTACCGACGCAGGGTAACCGAACTGGCATCAACATGCCAAATCCAGCACACATTGGAACCACAATCGAAAACGTACCCTAAACAGGGTACACAGCACGTGTGGAAGGCCACACCACGACCTCCACAAAAATACCGGTTCATCGCAACATTTGAAAGGTTGGTACACAACGTACCACAACACAATGCCAACCCCCAAGGGGTATAGGTACCTACTATCACTAGGTATGAACACTGAAACCTCAAACGCAAGGGTAACAGGACTGCTAACCAGAAGCTAGTCTGCCATACCCCGAAATCACAACACAACAGAAAGCTACCCTTACAAGGGTACATTACAGCAAGTGGAAGGTCCTACAATACGACCTCCGCGGAGCACAGCTCCACCTCAACACCTGAAGAGACTGGTACACAATGTACTACGAGAAATCGATACCCACAAAGGGTACATGTACCTACCACCATGAGGTACCACCACAAAACCACAAACACAACTGTGCCACCACCAGGGCACACCATAACCAGTCAAACCACAACGGTGAGTCAACACTCACAAACCTATACCACAGGCAGAGCATGAGTCGGAAGGAATGACGCCACCACACGGGAACAGACTACTGGTTCATGACGCCAATATCCAACCCGGACAACACAACACAAGAACTACCTCTTAGTCTCGCAGTCAAAGATGAAAGGTCCAACTGCCGCTCTACAACCACAGTAAAGCCAAGAACCGTGGAGACCAACCAACACCACAACCTATAGGCCACACACCCTGCAGGCCCATGCCTGGCACCCTTAGGGACTTCGGCCTGAGCTCCCTAAGGTGAGGCATTGGAAACACAGGACTAGCAGGGGACCAGTATGTCTACTGGTGTCCGTACCCCCAACCACGAGCGCGCTACAAGCGACCGCACACCCACAAACACAAGTTGCTGCCCTCTGTTGTCTTTCCCTCAGCCGGACGTACAACTCAAACACATGAGTGAGGGTGTCCAGGATAGACGACACAGACCTCGATGGTACACACAGTACCGGGACAAACCCCAAGCACAACAAACACACGTGCTTGGCTCACACAGAACCTGGGGTACCTGACTAGAGAGGTATTCTGGAATAGGCGCCGGACCACCACACTCGGCAACGCACAAACCACTATACTTACACATATTATCTTTATTACAAACCACAATACAAATGTGAGGAATAACTTGTCCTGGTCACCCTGTGACCCACAAGCTAACCTACACAGACACATTTACGAACCACGTTAAACTATAGTAACCAGGCCTGTCATTGGTCATATCATGACCTCCATTGCCACCTTAAACCCAATACACAGCAACCAATAACCACACACACCTTATAGTAATTAAACCACCCTAATTAACTTATAAAAGACATTAAGGAACCACGGCTAGGTTCACACCAGAACCTCATTGCCAAACCATCACAAACTAATTATAGAAGTTATACCACGATAGAGTCTGAGCCCTGCTCACACTCAAACTACACAAACACCATGTTCACTATGTAAACGACACGCTCCTCAAGCGCTACATGTGCCCATGCACCGCCCATACACAACAAACCACGATAATCAGATAGTTATGCCAACATGCACAATATAAAGCCTCTCGGACCTATTAACGCGACAGGGTCCTTGGTCGCCATCAGAACGCGGCCCTTCGACATGTCGCATTCGAAAGATGAACGCGACGGGTCGGGCTGTCGCGTTCAGAACGCGATACCCTGGTCGTCGCCTTCACAGGCGAAAACCCTAATCCGAAAACCCTTCTCAGGAACTTCCATACAAACCACCATAAACGATAATCTAACCCGTTTTCATGCTCATTTCATTGCCTAAACATGGTATCTACTGTTTATAAAGCAATAAACAAACTAAACATGCACCACACGCGATCCACACAACAAAACATGGTGGAATCTCCCTACCTTCCCGAAGAATGCGAAAACCGGTAATCACTTGGCATTTCCCCCGCTCCACGCAACGTCCTCACGGCGAGACCACGCCAAAAGCACCACCAAGCCGTCGAATCACCCAGCAAAACCCCACAACAAGCTCCCCTGTCCAAGCAGAGCGCACTGCAGCTTTGTTTGGCCAAACTTGCTTAAAAACGCACAGCGGTTAAGAACACAACGTATCACTCAGTCGCGACCTGAACGCGACGGAGTAGGGCATCACCTTCACAAGGTCGACGTCAGCATGCCACCCCAGTGTGCAACACGCGGCGGCATGTAGACGACAACTCAAAACAGCGGCAACAAGAGCGCGACCACTAGGGCCGTCGTGTTCAGAATGCGACGCAGACCCTTGTCGCGTTCACAGGCAGAAAACATGTGAGTACTTTGGGCCCAATCTGTCGGCCCACAAAGCCTCACAACCTACAAAAACGCCTGAAACACAGGCTAATGGGCCACACACTGGCCACCAAACCCACTAAACAAGGACCGCGAAGATCCGAAAAATGCGCGACGTTACATGCAAGGCCATCATATCTCTCCTTCCCTTTCCCTCTCTTCCTCTTCGTCCCCTCTCTTCCTCTCTTCTCTCTGAGGTGCAACCTCCTCTTAGGCTCTTCTCCGACTTGGTGGCATTCTAATTTAAAGCTGGATCTTCTCCACTTGTAGGTGACCTCGACGTGGAGCTTGGAACGAGGAGGAGGTGGCCACTCACATGACCAACGGGTTGGTTCTGCTATTAGAAGTAGGGAACCCAACCCTCCCTCTAGTTCTATCATGCCTTAGGGTCTCTCCCCCACCTTGTAGAAGCCTTGAAGATCTCGTTTCATGCTTCTTTGCCTCATGCATGTGGGTGGTGTGTGTGAGCATGTCATGCATGTGTGCTTTTGCATGAGTGTAGCTAGCTCTTCTTGCCATGCATGGGTGTAAATGAGGGTGGTTTGAGCTCCTAACACGTGGTTCTATTGTTCTTCGTGCTCCCCTTACTCGGTTAATTGTGGTGTTTGTATATTTTTGGGAAAGTTCTTGAGGTCTCCGCCATGACAGCTAGTCTGCAGAATGAGGTTGTGACACGTTAGTGGTCGTGATCCAACACTTCCCAGTCGCCTTCTGTTTCTTCTCATTGTGTCGGATGCACTGTTGTATTATGGTTGCGATAGAGTGAGCATCGTCTTCTGTTCCAGAACGCGCCAGGCTTCTTGTCACTTTCTAGTTGCGACAGTCTGTGCGTCACCTTCTCTTTGGTGCGACAGAGTGATTGTCGCTTTCTCAGACAGAGAACTGACCATTCTGTTCGAGACTGTGCTTCCACCGAGTTTCAAGTTTCTCTGTTCCTGTGGGACTATGTTATTCCTAGCACGGTACTTCGCTAGTCGGTTCGTCCAGTGCTCGGCACTTGTAGGCCCATTGTAGGGAATTAGGCATCAGTAGATCATGACCACTATCTTCTATTGCTTATGGGCCTTAGTAAATAGGCTATGTTAGATTACAATCATATTCTCTCTCCTTATCTAGTATGTGTCTCATGACTACAGTATGTATAGTGAAACTAAATGCAGTCAAAGATGTAAGCTATATCTTTTCTCAAATATCTTAAATCCTTGGGTCTATACTGCATGAGATTGTCCCCTTTTCTCCTCCATTCATTCATATAGCGTTGATCTAGATCATTAAAAGCAACTTCACTCTTAACAAAAACCTGAGAAATGTTTTAAATTTACTATGTCTGATATAGTAACAGAAGAGTCGACTTTAACTAAGCTTAAGTTACAAGTATGACATCGAATAGATTAAAAATTACAAGGAATCTTTAGATAAATACCTGAAGAGATATGGATTGAGACACCATGAGAAGTCACTCTGGAATCAGACCCAAGTGTCCTTACGGAAAGCTTAACTCTAAATCTTGTCTGGACAATGCAAACAAGGTAAATAATCTTGACAATATATGTGAATCCTTGCTAGAGAGAACGAGTGGAATCTGCATGATGGTCGAGAAATACTCCCCCATGCAACTGCTAGCCCGGAACTAGATCTAGTGATCAAATACTGCTACACTTGGTGGTGGTGCAGGTAACCATCCGGGAATGGAATAGGAATCCTTTTGGAATAATCTCCTGTCAGGTCTTGTTGCACCTATTTATCCTCAGACGGGTGTCATGTCTTTCCGCAGGGCTTTTGCGTTATATATTCTCCCACCTGCATGTTGTGGGGCCTCTGAAAAAAAATAAAAAAATCGAGAAACCAATCCATCTGTTCGAAGACATGCATGCTTAAACTGGGTGATGAATACGACGAAGTATGGTGATTGGTTAGAAACTGAGTGTGGAAAAAATTTAATAATTTTGATTTTAAGAGATATATAATAAAATATTATTTATAATTTAATAATATATTTTAAAAAAATTCCAAAAAAAAGACGTACCCACCCTGCCAGTTTGACAGGGGGTACCCCGTACCCCTGGTTAAACCAGGGTATACCACCAGGGGTACCCTGCCTAAAGTACAAAAGCATTTTGGAGAGGGGGGTGAGTCTACCAGGAGTAACTTGGTTAAACCAGGTTACCCATGGGTAAATCTGCCCCACCTCAGGAGGTGGAGCAGAGTTACCCGCGTTGGTAACTTTTTTTGTTGAAAAATTTAATAAAAATATTATTAAATTGTAAATATTATTTATTACATATCTCTAAAAATTATCTTACTTTTTAATTGCACAAAAAAAATAATTTGAGTCAAAGTTCTAAGTTGACTAAAAAAATAAAAAATAAGTAAACTTATCTTTTTTTGATTAGTGGTGGTTAATGAGATAAAGTGAAAATAAATAACTTTTTGGTTAAGAAACTCATGGTTAAACTACCCGTGGATAATTTAACCATGAATCAAACTAGCCGGCCGCAGAGTTAACTTAGGGGGGGTGAGGAAGGGGGGTTGCCCGCGGTTCGGCAACCCCCCCCCCCCCCCCCCCCACCCCAAAGTGGGGTTTGGGGTTACCCCCCTTCTACTCCCTCTCTACGCCTCTTTAACCCCCAATCCAATCAGGCACGCGGCAGGGTCTCCTCCCCAAGGAGTGCCATCTGATCAGACTTACCACATGACATCGATACTATGGTAAAGAACTTGGTCGTCGAATCTTTTACTCTCAAATATTTTTTAACTTCTCTACACATAACTTGATAGGGGCAAGTGAGGAGGTGATTTTCTAGTATTTTACCGATCAAGTCTATCTACCCACTTTAGCCTATAATTATGACTCTACTCCTTGTAGCTCTCTCTCCACGTATTCTTCGACATTTATAAGAGGTGATTGAGCACTAAACTATATATGTTCCGAGGACTCCTGTCCGGATATTAAGGTCCTCAACTTGCTGCCAGTTGTTCTTGGCAAAGTTTTATCAGTCGATTAGGGCCAGACGCCTACGCATGACTCGCATAATTGCTTCTGTCAGTTATGCCATCCCCACATTTCTTAGGTCTCTTAACTTCTAATAACGAAACGTCGGTGGAGCATCTCCCGACATTTCGAACAATTGACTCGCCATGATTTATCCCATTAAGGGACCCCCATTAAATCGGGGTTTCAACTATCACCCTCTACGAGTTTTTACAGTCTGCCTGTGCGCCAAACTCCCGGACATTCACCTATATATGTAAGCTGTTTCAGCAACAATTACTATATATGTCTATTATACTGGAGATATCTTACTCATTTTGATGTGTTTTTTCAATTTCAAACTAAGAAAGTAGAAAGAACGCTAGATTTGAGTTTTATCAAGTGCCACCTTAATTTATATTATTGTCCTCGTCATGTTGTTTTAATTATCATGCAAAAAGGTTCATACTTTGCAAGTATTTCTACATGAATGGAATGTTTAGAAACTCCATTTTCGTACCGAATCTATTCATCGCATCATTTTGTCTAATAACTAGTATTATCCAGACGTAACAAGTATTAATAAGCTCTTTTCCTTCATCCTCCACAGATGCGTCGGCAGCTGGGGAAAACCAAGGGGGATTTGCTACAAGCTAGTCTGGTGCACCCTAAACACAATAAAGCTGCGCAAGGACCTGAAGGAGCATCACAGAGTCTTCTATGGCGTGGCCAAAAAGAAGACAAAGCAAACTATTGCAGCTGCAGGCAGGACAATAAAAGGATCGGGAAAGCACAGGTTGAGGAGGAACCGGCGCCAGCTTGAAACAGTCTAGGAAGAGTCCGGTTCCTCTCAGTACATGGGAGGATCGAATTTTATAAGTCATCAATAAGATGAGGAGGTTTGCGTGTAGTTGTCTGTGTTTTACGAAAAAACTCAAACAGAAACGTAATAAAATTTCAGATTTTAAGTTTCTTTATAAAACTCTCTCTAATACTTATAGAATCCGGTCCTCCCATGTACTAACACTACAACAAAGTTGGGTTATAGTAACACTTTATACTTACAGTTTTGAGTAGGGGTGTCAATTGGGCCGGGCCGGCCCGGAGGCCCGGAAGCCCGGCCCGGTTTTAACCGGGCTTGGGCCGAAAAAATGAGCCCGCCACAAATTTTTGGCCCGGCCCGGCCCGGCCCGGAAAAAAATAGGGCCGGGCTTGGGCTTTGTGTGGCCCGGCCCGGTCGGCCCGCCGGCCCGAAAAAATTAAATATAATATATATTAAATATAAATTTTATATTTAGAAAGAGAGTTATATGTATTTTTTCTACAATAAATCTACTCAAAAATATAATCTTTTACAAGTTAAATGTTAATATAGATATAAGTAAAATATATATTATTTTTTATACATATATTATAGTAGATATATTAAAATTATATATTATAAATAAAAAATAATACTTTTTTATTTTCGGGACGGGCCGGGCTTTTTCTGGGCCGGGCGGGCCATACCGGGCCTACCACCGGGCCTGGGCCGGGCCCGGGTCGGCTTTAAAAAAACCGGGCCTGGGCCGGGCCTAGCAAGGCCCGGTCCAGGCCCGGCCCATTGACACCCCTAGTTTTGAGTTGCATAAGAATAAATAAGTTAATAATCATAAATTTTCTTTTAAAATGTCAATTTTAAGAACTCTTTTTATAATTACAAGTGGCAAGTGTTTTTTGTTAAAATGACCAGATATATCAGAACTGTAAGTAAATAACTCTCCACCCAAAAAATTTGCCAAATTCTTAAAATACTTAAAAGAATATCCCATCAAAAGTTGAACTCGGATATCCCGTTTTCCCCCCAATATCCCATCAAAAGCGCAGAAGCACGCTGGCTCACCTTCTCCCTCCCGTGAAAAAACTTGATTTGTTCGAGGAAGGCAGGAGTGCGTGGATGGAGCGGGCATGCGTGGACGGAGTGGCCGTCCTTGGCAGTCCGCCGGCTTCGTTGATCTCCTCGCGCGATGAGGTAATCCTGATTTTCTTCTGGATCTAGGGCAAGATCTGGAGTTTTTTTGCCCGTTGCGAGTTTTGCAAATCTTAATGAAAATTTAACAGGGGATCTAACAGTCGCAGTACTGATATCTCCGATCTGGATTGTTCGTGAATTTGATCGCGATTTGGAATTAAGCTGTGGGATTGGATACATGATTCCCCCGGACGAATTGGTCTTCGGTGATCTTGTGAGTGTTCTATTGTATTTGAGATTTGCTTCAGTCGGAGGGGGGGGGGGGTCATCCAACCTTGCACAAGATGCCTGTGAAATCCGAATATTCATTTCAGGATCGGATGCAAGAGCTCCTCTCGATTGCTGAGAGGATGAAGGTACATCCCGTCACCAGACAGTGCACCCAGAAATAGCGAAACCAAGTTGGGTGGATCTCGATCTGCCGTCTCCGTAAGAAAAGACTTCAAAACCTAGCCCTCCATCGTCTCCTCCCAAACCTCCTAACCCTAATCCCCTCGATTCACAACCCCTGTCGACACTGTTGTTGTTGCAGCTTCAATGCTGGCGGTGCCATTCCGCGCGGCATCCCTCCCCTGTTAGCCTCTGTTCTTGGCCAGGACAGCTCCGGCGTGCACAGGTAAGTTCAAAACTAATTCAACTATTTTGTGTTTATTCAATGAAGTTTTTGTCTTTTTATTTGAAGTGTTCTATCATTTCCAGGTATAAAGTTATTAAGCAAGTTGGTGATGGACAAGTGCTGCTGCAAAATTCCACAGTATAGCAATTGGTGATCATGCAAAATTCCTATGATTTAGTAGAGATACACATTAAGTAACTTAAAAAAAATGATTACATAAAGTATGACAAACCTTTTCAATTTAGTAGGTATAGATGTTAAGTTGTTAATGATGTGGTGTGCATACTTCTATGCTAATGCATATACTCTTATAAGTCTTATGAGAAAACTTCTCATTGCTCTTTGATTCTATGTGCGAAAGTATAATGTGACATCTAAGTTGAATCATAGCACAGTATAAGACACCTGCTTGCATCAACATTGACAAGGTTTGTAACTCAACTTCGACTATGATATGAGATCGATCAATCGACTTCTGGAATTTGTTTATTTTAGATTACCTTTTTTATCAAGTCGTGCATCTGTATCTCTTGGGTACATCACCCACTTCATTTAATACTTATCTAATGTAAACTAACTATTCTCTCTAAAGTCTGACATATGAGAGTGAAAAAATACAAAAAAAAAATTCTCAAGAGATAACTATGTGGGTACCAAAAAAGGTAAAATAAAGCTCCGACTAATCAACCAAAGGAAGGACTTTGCTTTTGCATTGTTTTCTGGTGGACTTTTCAATGTAAGTACTGAGGACTTGGAAAATGCTCCAAAAAGTTATCTTGTTTTACACCTCTCTTGTAACTTATTATAAAATGCTTATCCTATCATATAAGTTTGGTGTAGGACTTGGAAGATCTAGAATAAAAGAATTGATAGATCTGTTTTGCCCAAAATGAGAATGGGCTGGTGTTATGAACTTATAATCATGGAATCAAGTCGATCATCAGAAATAAAATATTTTGGATCACATTTCAAGTTTGTCAGGTGCTATTTCAGGTCTTATGATGTTTTCCCTCTTATAACCTATATATCTCTATGATTTTACTTGCAATTAGCACTTTGTATTCTATCTGACAGGTGCTAAACTGAATTTGAACATTTGCTCATTTAACAGACCAAGCTGGTAGCCGTATCAAATAAAATAGCTTTTGCAAACCCCAAGGCTCCTGTCTACTCACGTTTATCTCAAGGAAAAGTATGGAATGAGGTAAGTACAACTTCATTACATATTTCTAAAAGGCAGCACCTTATGTAGTGAGTAAATTTCATTTACTCACTCCACTATGCAAAAAAAGAAATCAACTTCTTGCTGGCAATATTAGCAATTCTAACCTAGTTGGAGTTGGGTGTAGTGCAATACTGCAGTATTTACGCCTGATTCTGTAGACCAATGTCACATGTGCCTTCCATTTTCACAAGATTAGTAATTCGATGTCTTGGAGTAGTATTATTTTTCTCATTTATGCTGCATAAACTATGTTTGATAATGTCACCTTATACTGCATAAACTATATCATACTACATAAGAGAAGATGGAATGCCTATTTATGAATGTGAATTACATAAGAGAAGATGGTTAATGCCTATTATGTCTCTGGTGCAAATTAGTTCTAGTTCTTGAGGGAAGGTAGAAGACTATTGCATATTAAATTTAGTCTTCCTTGCTTTAGTTGCCAACCAGTCAGTAGCTGTGTGCCATCTCTTTCCAAAGGTGCAGGGAATCTTTAAGAGTTGGTAGAAGGTGATTTTAAATCATGTCAGATTCTATAATATGGAATGTATTTTTGTTTATAAAATTTTGCACTTACACATTTTGATGCCCTTGAATGGAAAATGAGTTTAAAAGTCCAAGGAATCATTGGAAATCCTATGGAAAACAGTGGTTCAATGATATGGAGGTTCCTTTTTGTGATAGACATTTTGGAATGTGCAGAATAACATTATCTTATAACTTTGTAAGTTAACATATATCCCAAAAACTACTTGTATGTGGGAGGACTACTTGTGGAGAGAATATTATTGAAGTTGTCAGTTCATAGAGAGCAGAACAACTTATTGAAGTTGAGATAGAAACAATCTCCTATTAAACAGAAGTTATTAGTGCATCAAACTCTCTTTCCTCTACCAAGAAAAATTGTTATGTATTGGCCTCTCTCTCTCTCTCTCTCTCTCCTTTCGACATCTAAATTCATTCTACCAAATACATATATAGAAATCGCTACAACAAAATTGACTTACAGTAACAATCCATAATTACGGTTTTAAGTTTTGTAAAAGTAAATATATCATAATTATGATTTTTTATTTTAAAATCCTGGAAATCGGCTCAGTAGATTGTCTATTTCTCTGACATTGTAGACAGGGGCAGCAATCCTTGGTTTCCCTAGTGAACATTTTAGAATTTTTATGGAGAATTGCACTTTTAATTGCATTCTTTTTCCTTGATTCAGGTCAGCCTAAATGACATTTACTCACAACTAGATGGAGCCTATTTATGAGTGGAAAGAGGCCTTTTACATATATTTTCCCTATTTGTGATTGATACTTTCTCTCATTCATACTTCTGTTTAGTAATCACTTTTGAATGTTGTCGTCATTGAGTAGTTAGTGAGTCAGTGATGAATCTCTCCTGCACCATTTGATTGTAACTCTGTTTATTTTAGAATAAAGTTGGTGATATGGCCATTTTTTTCTTAAAAGAAAAATTGGCAGCTTGCAAAATGGTTTTTAATTTTCCTTTAGCAATATTTGGCATAGACAGTTCCTTCATCTCATTATTATCTATTATATGTGCAGGTACGGGCCTTTCTAGATATGCATGACCCTAATATTCAGATGAGTTGTTGCTGGTATTGTTATCAGGTGTAACTTCTCCACCTTGGCACCTATTCCAGATTTGGGAAAGCTTTTATTAAGACTCTTGGGGCTCGGCCGCTACACACCCTTCGGGAAGGAAATCAACCTGGTCAGCTGCTACATTGCCAGCTTTTTGAAACTCATTTTGATATCAACTCATTTTTGTTGGCAATATATCAACTTGACCAAATGATTGATGAACAATGTTTTTTGTACATATGACAAAAATTTTTGTGAATTTTTCTTATGCAATGGATCGAATCATGATTATCATGTATTGTCTTTTCTTGTGGTTGATAAGTGATGCATGTATAGGTGGGTCAATGATGGATGTATGATTGGATATAATGCAGATGAATCACATAAAATTATGTATTATCTTAAAATGTATTTTGTGAGACGGATGAAAATTGATAGTAAAAGAGAATATATTTATCACTATAGCTATATATGAAATATTTATAGATATTCTTATTGCAATAAAAAATTACTATGGTTAAATTCTTACATTTCAAAAGTGTAACAATTACAAATAAAAAAAAGAATGAATAATTACAGTTTTATATTACATTTGCTTACGGTTATTTTGCGTAAGTATAAAAATTTACACTTACAGTTTAAAATCGATGGTAACACTTACAATTGACAAACCGTAGCTAGATCTATAGCATCAGTTGCTACGCTATCGCTTTATGATCGTAAGTAATTTCGTAAGTATAAGTCTTTACTTACGAAATTCCACGTAATACTTACGGTTTTTTGCTGTAAGTACAGTCCAATTTTGTTGTAGTGTAAGAGAAACCGAACTCGTCTAGGAATCACTTAACCAAATGATCACTGGTGGAGTACTGGTCCCTCACGTACTGGGATAAAAAAAATAATATTGAAAAGTTATGATAGCTCGGCCTGGGGGTGGGCAGGTCTTCCCATCCGCACTCGGTTATGTTTGGGGGTGTTACTACTATAGTAACATAGCTCGGCTCCGGCCGAGGTGACCGTTGAGGCGCTTCTCGCCAGACGGAGCCGAGACGACCAAGCCGATGAATCCTTTTGAGGCGCGCTTGGCCGATGTGCGAAGCTGCTTACTGCTGTAGTAACATAGCTCGGCTCCAGCCGAGGTGACCGTTGAGGTGCTTCTCGCCAGACGGAGCCGAGACGACCAAGCCGATGAATCCTTGAGGCGCGCTTGGCCGATGTGCGAAGCTGCTCCCGACCTCCTGACCTGACCTGCAAAGCCTGCCGAGCCCGCTCGGCGGGGAAACACTTCGATGCTCAAGTCAGTTGCTAGCCGAGCAGAATGGCGTAGCATGGGGGAGAACATCGTACCTTTGCCTGTAGAATGTCTACCCTTTATATAGTGTTAGGACACGTACGTGTAAGCTGGACGAGCCGTCAATCTCGCTGGGAGTTACCGAGATTCCCACCGGATTGGGTGCCGTTACTTCTGCTGAGTTGCGATGATCGTGGTTGCCACCTGTAGGTCTGATTGCTGAGATCATGGCTTTAATGGCCGTGACTTGTGGTTTCGTGATTCTCGGTCATTGCCCTATTCGCCCGTTAACCGTGTGGGCTGTGATGGGGCACATGAGAGGGCCGAACTCCAGGTCGGCTAGATCCGAGCTTTCGATGACCCGAGGTGCAAAACGGTGAGCTCCCTTGTGGTCGGATTCACAAGACTGTCTGGGCCGAGCTGTAGACAGGCCCGCCCTGGCCGAGCTGTGGACGTCCGGGACGTATAGATCAGAGCTGTAGCTGACGTACTTGGTGAGGCCGTAGTTAAGATGTCGGCCAATGGCCTTACTGAGGTCGGTTGATCCGAGGTCCGACCCGACGGGAATACCCTGATCAGTTCGAACGCCGCCATTCTCGTCGACTCTGCCGATCCGAACTAGTTCTCATCCGAGGTTAGGTTCATGCCAATTAGCCAAAGCTACTGAATGTCGGACTATCCTCAGATGTGGTCGGCTATACTTGGGGTTAGCCGACCTGCCTAGAAACCCGCGTAACATTGGCCCCCTAGGTTCAGGTCGGACCGTGATCGCGGGCTGAGGTGAAGCTAAATTTCTCTGCTAGAAATGTACCCTGTCACGTGGCTTGGCTGACACCTGTGGCTCATCAGGACGCCACGTCACCCTGTAGTTAGAGGCCGCCCTGTCGCAAGGGTGCGTCATGGCCTTGTCAGAGTCGCCGAACGTCTCATCATCTGACGAGCCGTCGCGTGCAGCTTCGTACGCCGCGCTGTTGTACTTTCGCCGCCTCCTCTTCCGAGCGCCATCATGCGCTCCTCGCCGTTCGCGCTGATCGGGATCCGGGGGTCGGTTCCATTGCCAATCTGGTGATGGCACGTGGGCCGATCTCAACCACTTGCACTGGAGGTTGCCTTTTTGTCGTTGGATTCGATTCGCCCCCAGTTCTATAAATACTGGGGTCTGCTGCCGAACGATCACCCTTGTTCTCGCATGCGAGCATCTACCAGGCGACCTGCCGACGTGCCGACGAGCGTTGCGCCGACGTCCCTTGCCCGAGCTTCGACCATTTCCAATCTTTGCTTGCTTCCTTAAGAGGTAAGCGATGTCTTCAAGTTCTACATCTTCCTCCTCTGGTCCTCGTCTTCGAGAGGGATCATTGTCTGGAGGTTCTCCTTCCGAGAACTCTTCCTCTCCAGCTGGAGCGGTCTCCTCTGGGGGAACGTCCCACTCTCCTCGGCCTGACGACGAGCTGTGAAACCATTCCGATGATTGTTTCATTGTTGATCTTGGGACTTATGTTCCCAAGGAACCTTCCGCTCATACCTCGGGCGCTCGTCGGCTGGCCGACAGCGTTGCCGATGCCCAATGCGAAGTTACCGATGAGACCCTTGAATGGATGAGAACTCATCCTGGTCTAGTATTTCCGGAGGGCTGCTCTGTGTATAACTCGAGTCAACTTCGCGCGCATTATGCGGAGAAAGGTGGAGTTTGCATTTACGTCGAGGCCGTCCGAGCTGGCTTCTGCATCCCTTTGCACCCTTTCACTACTCTTCTACTCCTCAAGCTGGGAGTCATACCGTCTTAACTGACCCCCAACTCGGGGAGGTCGGTTGTCGGCTTCCTGGCTGTTTGTGCCCTTGCTCGGGTCCTTCCGACCACACGTCTTTTCCTGTACTGCTTCTCGGTCAAAGTCTTTGGGGATTGGCTGTACTTCGCAGCTCGGTCTGGCCGACAGATCCTTGGTCGGATGCCCTCTTCCATTCACAACTGGAAGAGGCAATTCATTTTTGTTCATAGCCCGACGGGGTGGCCATTCCCGACCACCTGGTCGGCAGTGAACGCTCACCAAAAAGCCTTCCGAGCTCCAAATCTCAACGAAATCGAGCTCGCGGAGTTTGATGCTTTACAGGTGTTGGATCCTCCCGACCTGTTTCAGCTCGATGGATTGTTCAAACTGATTGCCAAGGCCGACAAAGGTCATTCCCTTTTCGTCGCTACCTTTATTTTACGTGCGACCTGATAGCTGATCAACTTTCCTCTTGCAGCGATGGCTGACAAAGGCAAGTCGTCGGTTGCCCCTAACGTCGGCCAAAGGAAAGGGACCTCTCTCGCTGACCGAGCAGCTCAGAGGTTTGCGGGTCGTGGTAAGAAGAGTGCCGTAAGGGCACCGAAGCGCCCAAGGGAGGAAACCGGTGACTCGTCTCTTCAGACGAGGCGACGATCACTGGATCCTCAACCGACAACACCACAAGGGCGAGAACTGCCGGAGCAGCATGATTCCGATCTGCATGTCGCGAGCCCTCAGCGACCGTCGACGCGCGTGGGGCTCAATGCTACCGAATGGGCTCATCGGGCGACCCCGGTGGAAAAGTTGGCTCAGTCTTCGACCAAAAGAGCCAACGAGATCGTGGAAGAATTCTACGATTCCGTGCAGCCTCAACTGGGCCTAGTCGGTGCCTTGTTTAGAAAGGCCGAGAAGTCTCAGGCGGCAGCCGACCATCGAGTCCTTGAGGCCACGAACAAGGCAAAAGAGGCTGAGAAGAGGGCTAGGGCTGTCGAGAAGCTCCTAGACGCGGAGCGGCTGAAGGTGACGAGAGCCGAGGAGGACGCTGCTAGGATGACCAAGGCTGCCGAGGATCTGAAATAGGCTCTTCGTACGAAGGAAGAGTTGCTTGAGGCGGCCAAGGCCCAGAGCTCGAGGCTGGCCGAGGAGGAGCGCGAAAGGGTTATCGCAGAGTACCGTGACTCCGAGGAGCTGAATGAAGAGGTCGACAAGCTCTTCAAGGCTGGGTACAACCACTGCATTAAGCACATCCGAAAACTGCATCCTGAATATGATTTGTCAGGTCTGGAAGATGCCGAGGATGAGGACGTTGGCGAGGCTCAGGACCGAGCTGATGTCTCCGATGAGGTGCGGGCTGCTGCGGCCGAAGTGACCCCCGGTGCTGACGAGACAGCCACAACTGTTGCTTCCGATATGGCTGCTACAACTAAGGCTCAGGTCGTCGTGTCTGACGACGTTGTAATTGATTGAATGCCTCACCTTTGTATGTGGCAGTTCGCCTCGTAGTGTATTTTCTTATTAGTAGAACTCGAAACACCTGCCCCTTTTGTTATCGCTTGTTTTAACTGATTGTTGTCGTTCATTTCTTCCAAAAATACTTCTGATCGTCATCCTCTCAGTATGCACCGACAAGCTATGGGTATGACAACTCGTCGTTCTGGCGATGCGACCTGTTTCGATATGATCGTATGGTCCGCTTAGCCTCAAAAGAATCGGGGTAATTCCTCGTCTTTGGACAGTGCACTTATGTCGGACGTTCGTCAGACGTCGCTAATTCCCGACGAGGGCCATTGATCGCGAGAGAGCTTTGATAATCTTCGATTCACGTTGGACTTTCCCTCGGTTCCTGACGATTGCCCAATCGACCTCGTCCATTGAACACGTGGTCCATTTGCATTTCATCTAGCGCCGAAGCGACTTTTGGAGCGTTTTGTCGAAGCGACCTCATTCAAGCTCGGAATGTGGAAGCGACCTCCTCTTGTCAGACGTCGTTAGCCTGGTTTGTGGAGAGTCGGGACATCGTCCAAGAACAGATTCATGTTCGCGTATACCGAAGCGACCACACCTTCAGTAACTCGGAGAGTCGAGGCGACCTCGTACGCGCTACGATGTATTCGTGACGAAGCGATCCCACGCAAGGGCTTGGATTCCTGAGACGAGTACCGAAGCAACCTCGCGTTGGGAGCTCGCATGTATATGTGTGCCGAAGCGACCACACCTTCGGGAGCTTCGTCGTCTTCTCGGTTCTTGGGGGATGCCGAGGTGACCTCGTCCAGAACCACGACGTTCGTGTTTATGCTTGCCGAAGCGATCATGCCTTCAAGGGCTCGGAGTGCCGAAGCGACCTCGGGCGAGCTACAACGTATACGTGTGCAGAAGCGACCACGCCTTCAGGATCTCAGAGCGACCTCGGACGAGCTGTGATATACGCGTGCCGAAGCGACCGCGCCTTCAGGAGCTCGGGGCGACCTCGGACGAGCTGTAATATACGCGTGCCGAAGCGACCACGCCTTTAGGAGCTCAGAGTGCCGAAACGACCTCAGGCGCGTGTCGAAGCGACCGCGCCTTCAGGAGCTCGGAGTGCCGAAGCGACCTCGGACGCGTGTCGAAGCGACTGCGCCTTCAGGAGCTCGGAGTGCCGAAGCGACCTCGGACGCGTGTCGAAGCGACCGCGCCTTCTGGAGCTCGGAGTGCTGAAGCGACCTCAGACGAGCTGTGATATGCGTGCCGAAGCGACCATGCCTTCAGGAGCTCGGAGTGCCGAAGCGACCTCAGACGAGCTGTGATATACGCCTGCCGAAGTGACCGCGCCTTTAGGAGCTTGGAGTGCCGAAGGGACCTCAGACGAGCTGTGATATACGCGTGCCAAAGCGACAGCGCCTTCAGAAGCTCGGAGTGCCGAAGCGATCTCGGACGCGTGTCGAAGCGACCGCACCTTTAGGAGCTCGGAGTGCCGAAGCGACCTTGGACGCGTGTCGAAGGGACCGCGCCTTCAAGAGCTCGGAGTGCCGAAGTGACCTCGGACGAGCTGTGATACGCGTGCTGAAGTGACCTCGGACGAGCTGTGATACGCGTGCCGAAGTGACCGCGCGTTTAGGAGCTCGGAATGCCGAAGCGACCTCGGACGAGCTGTGATATACGCGTGCCGAAGCGACCACGCCTTCAGGAGCTCGGAGTGCCAAAGCGACCTCGGACGAGCTGTGACATACACGTGCCGAAGCGACCACGCCTTCAGGATCTCGGAGTGCCGAAGTGACCACAGACGAGCTGTGATATACACGTGCCGAACCATCACAAACTAATTATAGAAGTTATACCACGATAGAGTCTGAGCCCTGCTCACACTCAAACTACATAAACACCATGTTCACTATGTAAACGACACGCTCCTCAAGCGCTACATGTGCCCATGCACCGCCCATACACAACAAACCACGATAATCAGATAATTATGCCAACATGCACAATATAAAGCCTCTCAGACCTATTAACGCGACAGGGTCCTTGGTCGCCATCAGAACGCGGCCCTTCGACATGTCGCATTCGAAAGATGAACGCGACGGGTCGGGCTGTCGCATTCAGAACGCGATACCCTGGGTCGTCGCCTTCACAGGCGAAAACCCTAATCCGGAAACCCTTCTCAGGAACTTCCATACAAACCACCCTAAACGATAATCTAACCCGGTTTTCATGCTCATTTCATTGCCTAAACATGGTATCTACTGTTTATAAAGCAATAAACAAACTAAACATGCACCACACGCGATCCACACAACAAAACATGGTGGAATCTCCCTACCTTCCCGAAGAATGCGAAAACCGGTAATCACTCGGCATTTCCCCGCTCCACGCAACGTCCTCACGGCGAGACCACGCCAAAAGCACCACCAAGCCGTCGAATCACCCAGTAAAACCCCACAACAAGCTCCCCTGTCCAAGCAGAGCGCACTGCAGCTTTGTTTGGCCAAACTTGCTTAAAAACGCACAGCGGTTAAGAACGCAACGTATCACTCAGTCGCGACCTGAACGCGACGGAGTAGGGCATCACCTTCACAAGGTCGACGTCAGCATGCCACCCCAGTGTGCGACACGCGGCGTGCATGTAGACGACAACTCAAAACAGCGGCAACAAGAGCGCGACCACTAGGGCCGTCGTGTTCAGAATGCGACGCAGACCCTTGTCGCGTTCACAGGCAGAAAACATGTGAGTACTTTGGGCCCAATCTGTCGGCCCACAAAGCCTCACAACCTACAAAAACGCCTGAAACACAGGCTAATGGGCCACACACTGGCCACCAAACCCACTAAACAAGGACCGCGAAGATCCGAAAAATGCGCGACGTTACATGCAAGGCCATCATATCTCTCCTTCCCTTTCCCTCTCTTCCTCTTCGTCCCCTCTCTTCCTCTCTTCTCTCTGAGGTGCAACCTCCTCTTAGGCTCTTCTCCGACTTGGTGGCATTCTAATTTAAAGCTGGATCTTCTCCACTTGTAGGTGACCTCGACGTGGAGCTTGGAACGAGGAAGAGGTGGCCACTCACATGACCAACGGGTTGGTTCTACTATTAGAAGTAGGGAACCCAACCCTCCCTCTAGTTCTATCATGCCTTAGGGTCTCTCCCCCACCTTGTAGAAGCCTTGAAGATCTCGTTTCATGCTTCTTTGCCTCATGCATGTGGGTGGTGTGTGTGAGCATGTCATGCATGTGTGCTTTTGCATGAGTGTAGCTAGCTCTTCTTGCCATGCATGGGTGTAAATGAGGGTGGTTTGAGCTCCTAACACGTGGTTCTATTGTTCTTCGTGCTCCCCTTACTCGGTTAATTGTGGTGTTTGTATATTTTTGGGAAAGTTCTTGAGGTCTCCGCCATGACAGCTAGTCTGCAGAATGAGGTTGTGACACGTTAGTGGTCGTGATCCAACACTTCCTAGTCGCCTTCTGTTTCTTCTCATTGTGTCGGATGCACTGTTGTATTATGGTTGCGATAGAGTGAGCATCGTCTTCTGTTCCAGAACGCGCCAGGCTTCTTGTCACTTTCTAGTTGCGACAGTCTGTGCGTCACCTTCTCTTTGGTGCGACAGAGTGATTGTCGCTTTCTCAGACAGAGAACTGACCATTCTGTTCGAGACTCTGCTTCCACCGAGTTTCAAGTTTCTCTGTTCCTGTGGGACTATGTTATTCCTAGCACGGTACTTCGCTAGTCGGTTCGTCCAGTGCTCGGCACTTGTAGGCCCATTGTAGGGAATTAGGCATCAGTAGATCATGACCACTATCTTCTATTGCTTATGGGCCTTAGTAAATAGGCTATGTTAGATTACAATCATATTCTCTCTCCTTATCTAGTATGTGTCTCATGACTACAGTATGTATAGTGAAACTAAATGCAGTCAAAGATGTAAGCTATATCTTTTCTCAAATATCTTAAATCCTTGGGTCTATACTGCATGAGATTGTCCCCTTTTCTCCTCCATTCATTCATATAGCGTTGATCTAGATCATTAAAAGCAACTTCACTCTTAACAAAAACCTGAGAAATGTTTTAAATTTACTATGTCTGATATAGTAACAGAAGAGTCGACTTTAACTAAGCTTAAGTTACAAGTATGACATCGAATAGATTAAAAATTACAAGGAATCTTTAGATAAATACCTGAAGAGATATGGATTGAGACACCATGAGAAGTCACTCTGGAATCAGACCCAAGTGTCCTTACGGAAAGCTTAACTCTAAATCTTGTCTGGACAATGCAAACAAGGTAAATAATCTTGACAATATATGTGAATCCTTGCTAGAGAGAACGAGTGGAATCTGCATGATGGTCGAGAAATACTCCCCCATGCAACTGCTAGCCCGGAACTAGATCTAGTGATCAAATACTGCTACACTTGGTGGTGGTGCAGGTAACCATCCGGGAATGGAATAGGAATCCTTTGGAATAATCTCCTGTCAGGTCTTGTTGCACCTATTTATCCTCAGACGGGTGTCATGTCTTTCCGCAGGGCTTTTGCATTATATATTCTCCCACCTGCATGTTGTGGGGCCTCTGAAAAAAAAATAAAAAAATCGAGAAACCAATCCATCTGTTCGAAGACATGCATGCTTAAACTGGGTGATGAATACGACGAAGTATGGTGATTGGTTAGAAACTGAGTGTGGAAAAAATTTAATAATTTTGATTTTAAGAGATATATAATAAAATATTATTTATAATTTAATAATATATTTTAAAAAAATTTCCAAAAAAAGACGTACCCACCCTGCCAGTTTGACAAGGGGTATCCCGTACCCCTAGTTAAACCAGGGTACCACCAGGGGTACCCCTGCCTAAAGTACAAAAAGCATTTTGGAGAGGGGGGTGAGTCTACTCAGGAGTAACCTGGTTAAACCAGGTTACCCATGGGTAACTCTGCCCCACCTCAGGAGGTGGAGCAGAGTGACCCGCGTGGGTAACTTTTTTTGTTGAAAAATTTAATAAAAATATTCATTAAATTGTAAATATTATTTATTACATATCTCTGAAAGTTATCTTACTTTTTAATTGCACAAAAAAAAATTTGAGTCAAAGTTCTAAGTTGACTAAAAAAATAAAAAATAAGTAAACCTACTCTTTTTTATTAGTGGTGGTTAATGAGATAAGTTGTCAAAGTGAAAATAAATAACTTTTTGGTTAAGAAACTTATGGTTAAACTACCCGTGGATAATTTAACTATGAATCAAACTAGCCGGCCGCAGAGTTAACTTAGGGGGGGTGGGGAAGGGGGGTTGCCCGCGGTTCGGCAACCCCCCCCCCCCCCCCCAAAGTGGGGTTTGGGGTTACCCCCCTTCTACTCCCTCTCTACGCCTCTTTAACCCCCAATCCAATCAGGCACGCGGCAGGGTCTCCTCCCCAAGGAGTGCCATCTGATCAGACTTACCACATGACATCGATACTATGGTAAAGAACTTGGTCGTCGAATCTTTTACTCTCAAATATTTTTTAACTTCTCTACACATAACTTGATAGGGGCAAGTGAGGAGGTGATTTTCTAGTATTTTACCGATCAAGTCTATCTACCCACTTTAGCCTATAATTATGACTCTACTCCTTGTAGCTCTCTCTCCACGTATTCTTCGACATTTATAAGAGGTGATTGAGCACTAAACTATATATGTTCCGAGGGCTCCTGTCCGGATATTAAGGTCCTCAACTTGCTGCCAGTTGTTCTTGGCAAAGTTTTATCAGTCGATTAGGGCCAGACGCCTACGCATGACTCGCGTAATTGCTTCTGTCAATTATGCCATCCCCACATTTCTTAGGTCTCTTAACTTCTAATAACGAAACGTCGGTGGAGCATCTCCCGACATTTCGAACAATTGACTCGCCATGATTTTATCCCATTAAGGGACCCCCATTAAATCGGGGTTTCAACTATCACCCTCTACGAGTTTTTACAGTCTGCCTGTGCGCCAAACTCCCGGACTTTCACCTATATATGTAAGCTGTTTCAGCAACAATTACTATATATGTCTATTATACTGGAGATATCTTACTCATTTTGATGTGTTTTTTCAATTTCAAACTAAGAAAGTAGAAAGAACGCTAGATTTGAGTTTTATCAAGTGCCACCTTAATTTATATTATTGTCCTCGTCATGTTGTTTTAATTATCATGCAAAAAGGTTCATACTTTGCAAGTATTTCTACATGAATGGAATGTTTAGAAACTCCATTTTCGTACCGAATCTATTCATCGCATCATTTTGTCTAATAACTAGTATTATCCAGACGTAACAAGTATTAATAAGCTCTTTTCCTTCATCCTCCACAGATGCGTCGGCAGCTGGGGAAAACCAAGGGGGATTTGCTACAAGCTAGTCTGGTGCACGCTAAACACAATAAAGCTGCGCAAGGACCTGAAGGAGCATCACAGAGTCTTCTATGGCGTGGCCAAAAAGAAGACAAAGCAAACTATTGCAGCTGCAGGCAGGACAATAAAAGGATCGGGAAGCACAGGTTGAGGAGGAACCGGCGCCAGCTTGCAACAGTCTAGGAAGAGTCCGGTTCCTCTCAGTACATGGGAGGATCGAATTGTATAAGTCATCAATAAGATGAGGAGGTTTGAGTGTAGTTGTCTGTGTTTTACGAAAAAACTCAAACTGAAACGTAATAAAATTTCAGATTTTAAGTTTCTTTATAAAACTCTCTCTAATACTTATAGAATCCGGTCCTCCCATGTACTAATTAAGAGAAACCGAACTCGTCTAGGAATCACTGAACCAAATGATCACTGGTGGAGTACTGGTCCCTCACGTACTGGGATAAAAAAATAATATTGAAAAGTTATGATAGCTCGGCCTGGGGGTGGGCAGGTCTTCCCATCCGCACTCGGTTATGTTTGGGGTTGTTACCACTATAGTAACATAGCTCGGCTCCGGCCGAGGTGACCGTTGAGGCGCTTCTCGCCAGACGGAGCCGAGACGACCAAGCCGATGAATCCTTTTGAGGCGCGCTTGGCCGATGTGTGAAGCTGCTTACTGCTGTAGTAACATAGCTCGGCTCCAGCCGAGGTGACCGTTGAGGTGCTTCTCGCCAGATGGAGCCGAGACGACCAAGCCGATGAATCCTTGAGGCGCGCTTGGCCGATGTGCGAAGCTGCTCCCGACCTCCTGACCTGACCTGCAAAGCCTGCCGAGCCCACTCGGCGGGGAGACACTTCGATGCTCAAGTCAGTTGCTAGCCGAGCAGAATGGCGTAGCATGGGGGAGAACATCGTACCTTTGCCTGTAGAATTTCTACCCTTTATATAGTGTTAGGACACGTACGTGTGAGCTGGACGAGCTGTCAATCTCGCTGGGAGTTACCGAGATTCCCACCGGATTGGGTGCCGTTACTTCTGCTGAGTTGCGATGATCGTGGTTGCCACCTGTAGGTCTGATTGCTGTGATCGTGGCTTTAATGGCCGTGACTTGTGGTTCCGTGATTCTCGGTCATTGCCCTATTTGCCCGTTAACCGTGTGGGCTGTGATGGGGCACATGAGAGGGCCGAACTCCAGGTCGGCTAGATCCGAGCTTTCGATGACCCGAGGTGCAAAACGGTGAGCTCCCTTGTGGTGGGATTCACAAGACTGTCTGGGCCAAGCTGTAGACAGGCCCGCCCTGGCCGAGCTGTGGACGTCCGGGACGTATAGACCAGAGCTGTAGCTGACGTACTTGGTGAGGCCGTAGTTAAGATGTCGGCCAATGGCCTTACTGAGGTCGGTTGATCCGAGGTCCGACCCGACGGGAATACCCTGATCAGTCCGAACGCCGCCATTCTCGTCGACTCTGCCGATCCGAACTGGTTCTCATCCGAGGTTAGGTTCATGCCAATTAGCCAAAGCTACTGAATGTCGGACTATCCTCAGATGTGGTCGGCTATACTTGGGGTTAGCCGACCTGCCTAGAAACCCGCGTAACATTGGCCTCCTAGGTTTAGGTCGGACCGTGATCGCGGGCTGAGGTGAAGCTAAATTTCTTTGCTAGAAACACGTACCCTGTCACGTGGCTTGGCTGACACCTGTGGCTCATCAGGACGCCACGTCACCCTGTAGTTAGAGGCCGCCCTGTCGCAAGGGTGCGTCATGGCCTTGTCAGAGTCGCCGAACGTCTCATCATCTGACGAGCCGTCGCGTGCAGCTTCGTACGCCGCGCTGTTGTACTTTCGCCGCCTCGTCTTCCGAGCGCCATCATGCGCTCCTCGCCGTTCGCGCTGATCGGGATCCGGGGGTCGGTTCCATTGCCAATCTGGTGATGGCACGTGGGCTGATCTCAACCACTTGCACTGGAGGTTGGCTTTTTGTCGTTGGATTCGATTCGCCCCCAATTCTATAAATACTGGGGTCTGCTGTCGAACGATCACCCTTGTTCTCGCACGCGAGCATCTACCAGGCGACCTGCCGATGTGCCGACGAGCGTTGCGCCGACGTCCCTTGCCCGAGCTTCGACCATTTCCAATCTTTGCTTGCTTCCTTAAGAGGTAAGCGATGTCTTCAAGTTCTGCATCTTCCTCCTCTGGTCCTCGTCTTCGAGAGGGATCATTGTCTGGAGGTTCTCCTTCCGAGAACTCTTCCTCTCCAGCTGGAGCGGTCTCCTCTGGGGGAACGTCCCACTCTCCTCGGCCTGACGACGAGCTGTGAAACCATTCCGATGATTGTTTCATTGTTGATCTTGGGACTTATGTTCCCAAGGAACCTTCCGCTCATACCTCGGGCGCTCGTCGGCTGGCCGACAGCGTTGCCGATGCCCAATGTGAAGTTACCGATGAGACCCTTGAATGGATGAGAACTCATCCTGGTCTAGTATTTCCGGAGGGCTACTCTGTGTATAACTCGAGTCAACTTCGCGCGCATTATGCGGAGAAAGGTGGAGTTTGCATTTACATCGAGGCCGTCCGAGCTGGCTTCTGCATCCCTTTGCACCCTTTCACTACTCTTCTACTCCTCAAGCTGGGAGTCACACCGTCTTAACTGACCCCCAACTCGGGGAGGTCGGTTGTCGGCTTCCTGGCTGTTTGTGCCCTTGCTCGGGTCCTTCCGACCACACGTCTTTTCCTTTACTGCTTCTCGGTCAAAGTCTTTGGGGATTGGCTGTACTTCGCAGCTCGGTCTGGCCGACAGATCCTTGGTCGGATGCCCTCTTCCATTCACAACTGGAAGAGGCAATTCATTTTTGTTCATAGCCCGACGGGGTGGCCATTCCCGACCACCTGGTCGGCAGTGAACGCTCACCAAAAAGCTTTCCGAGCTCCAAATCTCAACGAAATCGAGCTCGCGGAGTTTGATGCTTTACAGGTGCTGGATCCTCCCGACCTGTTTCAGCTCGATGGATTGTTCAAACTGATTGCCAAGGCCGACAAAGGTCATTCCCTTTTCGTCGCTACCTTTATTTTACGTGCGACCTGATAGCTGATCAACTTTCCTCTTGCAGCGATGGCCGACAAAGGCAAGTCGTCGGTTGCCCCTAACGTCGGCCAAAGGAAAGGGACCTCTCTCGCTGACCGAGCAGCTCAGAGGTTCGCGGGTCGTGGTAAGAAGAGTGCCGTAAGGGCACCGAAGCGCCAAAGGGAGGAAACCGGTGACTCGTCTCGTCAGACGAGGCGACGATCACTGGATCCTCAACCGACAACACCACAAGGGCGAGAACTGCCGGAGCAGCATGTTTCCGATCCGCATGTCGCGAGCCCTCAGCGACCGTCGACGCGCGTGGGGCTCAATGCTACCGAATGGGCTCATCGGGCGACCCCGGTGGAAAAGTTGGCTCAGTCTTCGGCCAAAAGAGCCAACGAGATCGTGGAAGAATTCTATGATTCCGTGCAGACTCAACTGGGCCTGGTCGGTGCCTTGTTTAGAAAGGCCGAGAAGTCTCAGGCGGCGGCCGACCATCGAGTCCTTGAGGCCACGAACAAGGCAAAAGAGGCTGAGAAGAGGGCTAGGGCTGTCGAGAAGCTCCTAGACGCGGAGCAGCTGAAGGCGACGAGAGCCGAGGAGGACGCTGCTAGGATGACCAAGGCTGCCGAGGATCTGAAATAGGCTCTTCGTACGAAGGAAGAGTTGCTTGAGGCGGCCAAGGCCCAGAGCTCGAGGCTGGCCGAGGAGGAGTGCGAAAGGGTTATCGCAGAGTACCGTGACTCTGAGGAGCTGAATGAAGAGGTCGACAAGCTCTTCAAGGCTGGGTACAACCACTGCATTAAGGACATCCAAAAACTGCATCCTGAATATGATTTGTCAGGTCTGGAAGATGCCGAGGATGAGGACGTTGGCGAGGCTCAGGACCGAGCTGATGTCTCCGATGAGGTGCGGGCTGCTGCGGCCGAAGTGACCCCCGGTGCTGACGAGACAGCCACAACTGTTGCTTCCGATATGGCTGCTACAACTAAGGCTCAGGTCGTCGTGTCTGACGACGTTGTAATTGATTGAATGCCTCACCTTTGTATGTGGCAGTTCGCCTCGCAGTGTATTTTCTTATTAGTAGAACTCGAAACACCTGCCCCTTTTGTTATCGCTTGTTTTAACTGATTGTTGTCGTTCATTTCTTCCAAAAATACTTCTGATCGTCATCCTCTCAGTATGCACCGACCAGCTATGGGTATGACAACTCGTCGTTCTGGCGATGCGACCTGTTTCGATATGATCGTATGGTCTGCTTAGCCTCAAAAGAATCGGGGTAATTCCTCGTCTTTGGTCAGTGCACTTATGTCGGACGTTCGTCAGACGTCACTAATTCCCGACGAGGGCCATTGATCGCGAGAGAGCTTTGATAATCTTCGATTCGCGTTGGACTTTCCCTCGGTTCCTGACGATTGCCCAATCGACCTCGTCCATTGAACACGTGGTCCATTTGCATTTCATCTAGCGCCGAAGCGACTTTTGGAGCGTTTTGTCGAAGCGACCTCGTTCAAGCTCGGAATGTGGAAGCGACCTCCTCTTGTCAGACGTCGTTAGCCTGGTTTGTGGAGAGTCGGGACATCGTCCAAGAACAGATTCATGTTCGCGTATACCGAAGCGACCACACCTTCAGTAACTCGGAGAGTCGAGGCGACCTCGTACGCGCTACGATGTATTCGTGACGAAGCGATCCCACGCAAGGGCTTGGATTCCTGAGACGAGTACCGAAGCAACCTCGCGTTGGGAGCTCGGATGTATACGTGTGCCGAAGCGACCACGCCTTCAGGAGCTTCGTCGTCTTCTCGGTTCTTGGGGGATGCCGAGGCGACCTCGTCCAGAACCACGACGTTCGTGTTTATGCTTGCCGAAGCGATCATGCCTTCAAGGGCTCGGAGTGCCAAAGCGACCTCGGGCGAGCTACAACGTATACGTGTGCAGAAGCGACCACGCCTTCAGGATCTCAGAGCGACCTCGGACGAGCTGTGATATACGCGTGCCGAAGCGACCGCGCCTTCAGGAGCTCGGGGCGACCTCGGACGAGCTGTGATATATGCATGCCGAAGCGACCGCGCCTTTAGGAGCTCAGAGTGCCGAAACGACCTCGGGCGCGTGTCGAAGCGACCGCGCCTTCAGGAGCTCGGAGTGCCGAAGTGACCTCGGACGCGTGTCGAAGCGACTGCGCCTTCAGGAGCTCGGAGTGCCGAAGCGACCTCGGACGTGTGTCGAAGCGACCGCGCCTTCTGGAGCTCGGAGTGCTGAAGCGACCTCAGACGAGCTGTGATATGCGTGCCGAAGCGACCATGCCTTCAGGAGCTCGGAGTGCCGAAGTGACCTCAGACGAGCTGTGATATACGCCTGCCGAAGTGACCGCGCCTTCAGGAGCTCGGAGTGCCGAAGGGACCTCAGACGAGCTGTGATATACGCGTGCCAAAGCGACAGCGCCTTCAGAAGCTCGGAGTGCCGAAGCGATCTCGAACGCGTGTCGAAGCGACCTCATCTTTAGGAGCTCGGAGTGCCGAAGCGACCTTGGACGCGTGTCGAAGCGACCGCGCCTTCAGGAGCTCGGAGTGCCGAAGTGACCTCGGACGAGCCGTGATACGCGTGCCGAAGTGACCGCGCGTTTAGGAGCTCGGAGTGCCGAAGCGACCTCGGACGAGCTGTGATATACGCGTGCCGAAGCGACCACGCCTTCAGGAGCTCGGAGTGCCGAAGCGACCTCGGACGAGCTGTGATATACACGTGCCGAAGCGACCACGCCTTCAGGAGCTCGGAGTGCCGAAGTGACCTCGGACGAGCTGTGATATACGCGTGCCGAAGCGACTGCGCCTTCATTTTATCGTATGTCGGGTTCCCGATTTCTTGTCAGCCGATGTGATCTCGTGTAGAACTTCCCTTTCGAGAAATTGTCGCACGGAGGCAGAGGTTTCAAGGAATGGAGTCAGGCATACCTCGTCGCCCCCATGATTGAGGACATTAAGCGTGTGATCGCGGCCTCTTGTTTAGAGAGTTTAGGCTTCCGAAGCCGGTGATGACTGTTAATAGGAATTGCAAGATTGCCATGAACTTTGGAACTCGTCGGCCCCCGGGCCGTCCTCAAATGAACCTTGAAGGGCTTCACGATATTTGAGCTTAACCGGGCCCTCGAGCCGACCTCAGACATAGGGACTTACGATCTCTTGGTCGGCTCCCTGGCTGCTGGTGCCCGGCCTTGGCCGCCTTGGCGTTTGCAATAAATGCACCAGGGACTAGTTCGTTGTCTATGTTTGGAGGAGTCCTGCTAAGAATAGGAAGGGGGAAACCGTACTGACCTTTTGTAACGATTCCCACAGACGGCGCCAATGTTACTACTATAGTAGCATAGCTCGGCTCCAGCCGAGGTGACTGTTGAGGCGCTTCTCGCCAGACGGAGCCGAGACGACCAAGCCGATGAATCCTTTTGAAGCGCGCGTGCGAAGCTGCTTACTGCTGTAGTAACATAGCTCGGCTCTAGCTGAGGTGACCGTTGAGGCGCTTCTTGCCCGACGGAGCCGAGACGACCAAGCCGATGAATCCTTGAGGCGCGCTTGGCCGATGTGCGAAGCTGCTCCCGACCTCCCGACCTGACCTGCAAAGCCCGCCGAGTGGGCTCGGTGGGGAGACACTCCGATGCTCAAGTCAGTTGCTAGCCGAGCAGAATGGCGTAGCATGGGGGAGAACAGCGTACCATTTCCTGTAGAGTGTCTACCCTTTATATAGTGTTAGGACGTGTACGTGTGAGCTGGACGAGCCGTCAATCTCGCTGGGAGTTACCGAGATTCCCGCCGGATTGGGTGTTGTTACTTCTGCTGACTTGCGATGATCGTGGTTGCCACCTGTAGGCCTGATTGCTGAGATCGTGGCTTTAATGGCCGTGACTTACGGTTCTGTGATTCTCTGTCATTGCCCTATTCGCTCGTTGACCGTGTGGGCTGTGATGGGGCACATGAGAGGGCCGAACTCCAGGTCGTCTAGATCCGAGCTTTCGATGACCCAAGGTGCAAAACGGTGAGCTCCCGTGTGGTCGGATTCACAAGACTGTCTGGGCCGAGCTGTAGACAGGCCTGCCCTGGCCGAGCTGTGGACGTCCGAGACGTATAGACCAGAGCTGTAGCTGACGTACTTGGTGAGGCCGTAGTTAAGATGTCGGCCAATGGCCTTACTGAGGTCGGTTGATCCGAGGTCCGACCGGACGGGAATACCCTGATCAGTCCGAACGCCGCCATTCTCGTCGACTCTGCCGATCCAAACTGGTTCTCATCCGAGGTGAGGTTCATGCCAATTAGCCAAAGCTGCTGAATGTCGGACTATCCTCAGATGTGGTCGGCTATACTTGGGGTTAGCCGACCTGCCTAGAAACCCCCGTAACAGGGGGGTAACATGTTTATTTGACATAAGTTAGTGTGGGTCTTCACTGTTATATTGACAACGAAACTCATTCACTTATATTTAAAAATATTTTTCTACACAAGTGTAAAATATTTCTCATGTTTGGGGTGGACGCGATCGGGGCCGGCTCAAGCCGGGCAGCTAGCAAATGCATCTTAAAAAAAAAAAAACAAAACAAATTCAGGCCATTCATTGGAGGTGATAGGGCTGCCAATGGGTCGGGGTCGAAGTCGGAAATAGATGTTTCTGTTTCCGTTTCTTATAAGAAATTTCGGAGTTGAAAAGGAAAATTGTGTTTTCCCTTCTGCATCCATTTCCATTTTCTATCGGAAACGGAAATGGAAACAAAACAGAAATTTCAGATGTAACAACATCTGTACAATTAGAATTAATTTATAAATTTACAAGTATATTAATTATTAAATTTATGAATAGTTTTAAATATAAATTTAATAATCTTTTCTACCATATCTTCTTCATCATGTACAATATAATGACCCTTACTAAATAAAGTATAACAAGATCAAATTAGTATGGTAAAATCATATAGTGATATATAATGATTGAGTAATAGATAATCAATATATATAGATATAAATATCATTAGAGAAAAAAACTGCCAATAATGGGGACTAGAATAAATGACATTTACATATAGATGGGAGGTGAGAGACAATGAGTTAAAAATTTAAGAGCCAAAGTTTCAAGTTTGAGGATATTTTATTATAAAAATATTATATAATATATATTAAAAGTTATCGAAAACAGAAATGAAAAAGCGGATGCGGAATTAGGTGTTTCTGCTTCCGCATCTTATAAGAATTCGGATATCTATTTCCGTTTTCGTTAAACTATCGAAAAATTCTTTTTGAAGTTTCGCATCTTATAAAAAATGTGAAAACAAGTCGGCTAAACAGAATTCGGAGGTCCATTGGCAGCTCTATTGGAGGCACATTGTGATGGATGTGCCAGCATGAGGCAAAGGAGGAGGGATTTTGGTATATTGCCCCTAAAATCATACATTATTCTAAATAGCACCTTGTAATCTTGATATTTTCTGATAGCTCTTTAAAATCTATTCGGGTTCATAAATAATTCCTTGAGGTTAGTTGCCATCCTTAAAATCAACTTGGGATGTTTTCCCTTTTCTTTCTTTCTTTTTTAAGAAGTGTAGGTGAACTATGTAGACTTTCTGCCACTATAAGGAAAAAGATATATATCAGTGATTTATTGTCATTGACAAAGACGAATGGGCATATATATATATATATGTTAACAATGTTATAATCGCTGACAAAATTTGTTGACAAATGGGCCATTGACACATATTTGTTCGACATATGAGATATATGTTAACGGTCAATAGCCGTTTACATAAATTAGATATATCAATAGATAAAACTGCTGGCATATGTCTCATGCTTCGCAGATTTGCCGCTCGCTCTGTTCTTCTCATCGTAGCACCAATGGAGGACCTCTTCTACCCCGACTACTGGAGCACCCGCCTCGCCCGCCCCGCCCTCCCCAAGGTGGCGCCACCGGCCATGGCGAAGCCTCTCGCCCCGCCAAGATCGTCTCCATCCCCGTCCATTTTGTCAGCTCCGACGAGACCAAGCGGCGGCAACCCGAAGCTGCAGTCCCCGCCTTTGCTGCCAACAGGGCAACCGAGCGCATCACTCCGTCGACCGCCGCCTTGGCGATCCAGAAGACCTTTAGGGGCTTCCCGGTGAGGAAGAATCTAAGGGCCATGCGCCGCATCGAGGCTGAGGTGGACGCGGTCGAGAAGGAGGTGGCACAGGCAGGGGATTGTTTGCGGCGCAACGCGAGGGAGCACCTCTGTGTGAATGAGATGTTTGTGGCACTGCTCTTCCGCCTCAACTCGGTCCACGGTGTCAGGGAGTACCGTAGGAGGGTGATCCGGTGGGCGATCGGGCTCCAGGAGGCTGTGGATGCGATCGCCACGGTGGAGGAACCCAAGGAGAGAGTAGCCGCGGCCGGAAACAACGTCGACAAGATATCGGAGGGAAACGTGCCTCTTGAAGCAAAAGAAGCAACGCCGGTTGAGATCCCGCGATCCATGGACTCCGATCTCCAATCCCTTGACAGCCACAACGAAGAGCCGTGTAGCAGAGACGAGCATAGGGAGGAAAAGAAGGCCGATGAGGAGGATTCCGCTGGTGAGGTCGGTGGCCGGAGCACTGGCGTCTCCATCGTCGGTGGTCGGCGCGCCGCCTGCCTCCTCACCGCCATCCACCGATGCCGCCGCTGCGAAGAGAGCGGGGAAGGGGCCAGGGTGGGAGAGGGCGGGGGGGGGGTGTCTTTTAAAATCTTTTTTTTTTTCGTTTATGAAAAAGGGCGGGAGGGCGACTGCCCATTTATTTACAACATCAGAAATGCTAATTGCACGTGCACACGGGTATAAATTTCACGCTGGATTCACCGGGACGCTTTCGATTGGGCCATGTGTACATCAGCAGCTCAGCACACACCTCTGCCTGGACGCGTATGTTCCCGAGGCCCACCATCATGAAAACTGCCCAGCATAGTGGAAAGTGCTCATGTCAGTTGCCCAGCACAGTGAGAGATATATTTAATTAATTCGAAATGTACTTTTTGGACCGAAAATCAAAATTTCCCATGGAGTCACGAAGTAGGTTTCTTCCGGTGACAAATAGATTTCTTCTGATAATAAATATGTTGATTCTAGTGACAAATAGATTTTTCTGGTGACAAATAAGTTGATTCTGGTGACAAATAATTGATTTCGTGTCTTAAGTGATTCACATAGAGTCACGAATTAGAGTGACAAATAAGTTGAATCCGATAACAAATAGGTTGATTCCAGTGACAAATAGGTCACTCATGGTGACAAATAGCTGACTTCATGTCTTAAGTGATTCAGTGACAAATAGATTGATTCCAGTGACAAATAAGTTGATTCTAGTGACAAATAGGTCACTCATGGTGACAAATAGCTGACTTCATGTCTTAAGTGATTCAGTGACAAATAGATTGATTCCAGTGACAAATATGTTGATTCCAGTGACAAATAGATCACCCTTGGTGACAAATAGGTGACTTCGTGTCTTAAGTGATTCAGTGACAAATAGATTGATTCTAGTGACAAATAGGTCACTCCTGGTGACAAATAGCTGACTTCATGTCTTAAGTGATTCAGTGATAAATAGATTGATTTCAGTGACAAATAGATTGATTACAGTGACAAATAGATCACTCCTGATGACAAATAGTTGACTTCGCGTCTTAAGTGATTCAGTGACAAATAGGTGGATTCTAGTGACAAATATGTCACTCCTGATGACAAATACGTTGATTCTGATGACAAATAGGTCACTCCAATCGATCATCGTATTTGTCCTGTAGTGAATTTAATGCTGACAGACGGTTTCATGATGGCGAGCCTCGGGAAGACGCACGTACATGTGATGCGTGCTGGGCTACTGACGAGAGCACTTTCCCCGCGGCCCAATAAAATGCTACCTGGTGATTCCAGCATGGATTTATGCACAGATATACGTGCAGCTAGCATTACTCTTACAACATATGTCGACAGCTAACATATGTATCATTTGTCAGTGTGAAAGATTTAGTGCATTTTTCTATTGCACTTAAGTGCAATATGACTAGGCACTCATCCCATGTGGCACCACTCATATGGGGGTGATAAAGTGGCAACTCAATGATTGAATGCCACATGGGATGAGTGCCTAGTCATATTGCACTTTAAGTTAAAGTGCAATATGAAAGTGCACTAAGTCTTTCTCTTGTCAGTGATTCAATATAGCCGTAGATATATGATTAAGATTTGGTAACGACTATATATAACCGTTGACAAAAATTGATATGTCAACGACTATATTGAGTCGCTGACAAGTATTAATCATATGTCAACGATTATATATAACCGTAGACATATGATTCATTTGGCAATGACTGTGCTTAGCTACTGACGTTTAGTCGCTGACTAATCTTATTTTTATTGTAGTTAATTTAGTATGTTTTAGTTTCCAATTAACTTGATATGTCACTCATTATTAAAAGGGTAAATTAATTATAGATCGTTATCAAAGATGAGACCTTAACTGCAGGTCCTTGTCAAAAATATCTGCACAAAAAATTCAAGTATTTAAGAGATGTTAATTTTTAGTCCATACTTTATTGAGATTTGTGCTGACAATATTTGACTAATATTTTATATTTTTTATCTTAAAAAATTGTTACTTTAAATCTCATATACTTTAACTCACTGTCACATATGCTTTAACAACTTTCAAAGTTAGACTTTAAGTCATACCAATAATGACTTTAAGTCTTATATACTTTAATTCATCATTACACATATTTTAACTATCTTGAACTCTTACTTTAACACATTCGAACGCATTTTAATGTCTTCAAAGTTAGACTTTAATTTATATCAACTATTACTTTAAATCCCACACACTTTAACTCAATTATCACACATATTTTAACAACTACAAACTCTTATTTTATCGCCATAAAACATAAACTTTAAGTCATATTAACAGTGACTTCAAGTCCTACACATTTTAACTAACGTCACACATAATTTAATGTCTTCGAACTCTTATTTTAACACCTTCAAACTTAGACTTTAAGTAATGCCAACAATTATATTTTAAATCATATTAACAGTTACTTTAAATCTCACATATTTTAACTCACTGTCACACATACTTTAACAACTTTGAATTCTTACTTTAACACTTTTGAACTTAGACGTTAAGTGTTATTAAAGTATGAACACAATGGTCGTACATATTTTATGGCACAAAAGTAGACAGAAGGGTAAAACGGGGAAAAAAATAGAAGGTAGAAACTGACTTTTTAGAGACTGGTTGTTAAAGTCCATCAAAAAGAAAAACTATTTGAGGCACTTTTTTCTGACAGGGACTAGGAAATAAGTTCCTCCTCTGAGTGGGACCTATAATTAATTTTCCTTATTAAAGTTGTTATTTCACCCTCTATTTTATCTCTCATGCTTCACCTCGATGCTTCTCCATGTTAGGTTCTTTTATTACAAGAATAGGACAAGCTGTCAGAGAAGACAAGTGAATTTACAAGCCAAGTGTTGATATGCCATACACTTTAAGTGATATGATAGTTTGTATGACACCAAGTAAAGAGTTATGTGGCAGTGAGTCATAGTCGATAGTAGTGAAGATATCAGACGATACGTGGCAGCAATAGATGATGCTCGGCTATTTAATTATTCTTAATCCAAAGTCATTATTTTTTAGTTCAAAATCTATTTCTGTGATCCTAAAGTGACAATAAAAAGATCAATTGATGATTTTTCAATACTAATAACAATATTTCTGAGTTAAAATTAATATTTATGAGTCCAAGTTCATTACTATGTATAGCATTCAAAAATGGTTGACAAGTCTTCCAACTTCCAACTCTTATAGGTTCTTAAATTTGTTTGATTGAGCTACAGAGAAAGTGGGATGGCACCTCTAAGGCAAATGAAGTAGTCAGAGGGTCCCAGAAGCGATCTTAGGGGAAATTTTCCTAACGCTCAAGTCAAGGAATTGATCGAACTATGGGAGACAGAGGAAGAGGTCAAGTGTAGACAAAGAGTTATTTGTGGTCAATCCTTGTTTTTTGGGGTCAGGATGTCCCTTGTAAGCACTGGTTAGAGGAGTCCCGAGTGTGTGTCCCTCCTTTTTAAGCCATGTAGATATATCATTCGAGAGAAGAGGAGGTCAATACCGTTCTGGAATTGTTGGACTTCTCCCTTCCCCTAGTTGTGTAGATAAGTTGCAAGGGAGTAGAAGAGCCTTTGCCAGGCGAGGTCACTTGCATCTCAGTAGATTTTAGAGGGATACCATCTCTGCAATTTGGGCGCATGCGGAAAGGGTGTACAGGCCATTGTCTGAGGACCACCACCATCGGCTCCAGATGATGTGAGCCAAGGAGAGTAAGGGGTGTAGCAATCTAAATTTTTAATAAATAAATAAATATATTTTTAAAAGATTAAATTAAAAAAGTAACAAATAAAAATTTAATAAGGAATTTGAATGGAGAATTTAAAAATGTAAATGAGCCAAAGCAAAGTTTTAAAAAGAGTTTAAAAGGGAAATACTATTAAAATAGGAATGCCCAATTACCCAAAACTAGACTGGGCTAAATAAACTTAAAGATACTAATTATGGGCCAAATTCGTGCTTAAAATCTAATCCAACAAATTAAGTTTTGGTTGTAAGTATTTTATTTTGAATAATGGTAAAGAAAATCTAAGAAAATTAGATGCTAAAAATGATGAAGATTTTTTATTAGGTTACATTTCAAAACTTAGAGGATATAGAGTGTTTAACAAAAAAAAATTTAACAATTGAACAAACTATTCATATATTGTTTGATGAAACTAACCCTACTATAAAAAGAATAGAAGAAGAAGAATATATTGTTGAAAATTTATGCAGGGGTTTAGAACAATCTACTCTTGAAGAAAAAGGTGAAGTCAAGGAAGATCCTCCACTAGAAGACCTACAGCAACAAGAAGAAACTCAAGAAGGACTTCCTAGGGAATCGAGATATCACATAGATCATCCAAGAAAAAATATAATAGGTGATCCTCATGACAGGGTAAGAACCAAGGGCATGTTAATTCCCTATGACTATCTTGCATTTGTTTCTCAAATTGAGCCTAGGACAATCGATGATGCACTTGCAGATGAATCTTGTATCCTATCTATGTAAGAAGAACTCAACCAGTTCCATTACAACCAGGTCTGGACTCTTGTACCTAGACCTTTTGACCATTTAGCTATTGAGACTAAATGGGTCTTCAGAAACAAAATGGATGAATCACGAGCTATCTCTAGAAACAAGACCAGACTAGCAACTCAAGGATATTCCCACGAGGAAGGCATTGACTTTGATGAGACATGCTCCACTTGCTAGATTAGAGGCAATTAGAAATTTATTAGCATATGCATAGTTTTGAAGATACTAAATATTCAAATCATGTTTTTCGTCTAAGGAAGGTACTTTATGGTCTGAAACAAGTCCCACAAGCTTGGTATGAAAGATTAAGTGCTTATCTTTTATCACATGATTTTTCAAGAGGTAATGTAGATAGCACATTATTTATTAAGAAATTTTCAGAAGAGATTTTAATTGTACAAATATGTATTGATGATATTATCTTTGGTTCTACAAGTGAATCACTTTGTAAATTCTTTAAAAATCTCATACAAAGTGAGTTTGAAATGAGCATGATGGGTGAGCTTAATTATTTTCTTGGCTTACAAATTAAGTAGACCAAGGAAGGGACTCACATTTGTCAAACCAAGTACATTTTTGATTTGCTTAAGAAATTTTGGTTTGATAAGTGTGAGCCATTGAGTACTCCCATGAGCTCTAGCATAAAATTAGACAGTGATCCAATGAGTAAAAAGGTAGATCAAAATATCTATAGAGGTATGATTGGGTCATTGCTCTATCTAACTACTAGTAGACCAGACATAATGTTCAGTGTCTGTTTGTGTGCTAGATTTCAAGCTGATCCCAAGGAATCAAATTTACTTGCTGTTAAAAGAAATTTCAGATATCTTATAAATACTAGAAAACTTGGTCTGTGGTGTCATCGATGTTCTGAATTCAAATTGCTTAGATATATTGATGTTGACTATGCTGGATGCAAAATAGATAGAAAAAACACCAATAGTACCTATCAATTTCTTGCAGGGTGCTTAATCTTTTGGTTTTCCAGAAAACAAAATTCTATAGCCTTATGCACAACAGAAGGTGAGTACATTGCTATTGGGAGCTGTTGTACCCAACTGATGTGGATTAAATACCAACTGCAAGACTATGGTCACAAGTTAAATAAGATTCCAATGTTATGTGATAATGCAAGTGCAATCAACCTGACAAATTGTAATATCTTCAAAGTTTAAACATCATGATTTACTTAGTAATGTCTACATAATAATTAGTCTTAAATCTAGATATTTAGACCCAAGGGTGCATGTAAGACACACTGTCCTACACCAGTACCACTTTCGGTCGTGCGTACCCCGACAAGGCGACACCAGATTTTGATAACAGAATTAAAATTCGAGACCACCATAATTCTTAGAAAAATGTGCTGATTCCAAAAATATAGATACCTAGAATTAGTGGTGCACGGATATCGAGATTTAGTCAATTTGTTTATTTTTAGGGTAATTTTCACCCAACAAAATTATAAATTGAAGTTTTAAACTAAACTCACCGTAATTTGTGGCACCTTTCAATTAGCTTATGTTTCAAATTTCATCTTAAATGGACATCATATGGATACTAGATCAAAGGTCCAAATAAAACGGAGGAATTAAATTGTATTTACGTAAAGAATTTATGTAATATTTTCTTACTCACGAAAGATACTTAACCTTGAAGCAAAGCCATGGCACGTGTTGGGGTGTGGGTAAAAACCCTCCCAACGTGGCCAAAGCTAGCCATTAAGTTAGAAAAAAAATGATAAGAATTAGCCTCTACATGTTGGCATGCATGAAAACGCATGCAACCTTGGCTTTTGATAAGCTCCTAACGTGGATTATGGAGGAGGGTGAGGAATGATGGGGAATTCCCTCATGCTCATCGCTTGCGTAGCTTGGATAGCCTTTATAAACCCCATCTATTCACTCCTATGTACCCTTTGGACACCTACAACACCTCCTTTTGTTGTTGTTGCTCCTTCTACTGCCATAGGAGAAGCTACGCCCAAGAGGAGAGTAGAAGAAGGAAGGAGGATTTCTTCTCATCCTCGGGTAGGATTGCCCTTTCTCTCTTTTCCTCCTTCAATTAGAGTCCTTGAGATTAAGCCTTCACCTACATTATTACCTTTCCTCAATCGTCCTATTTCTCCACATACTATCCATATTATGTATGTCTCCTCACTTCATCTGTAACGTCGTGCGTTTTTCGGATCCTTGTGGATCATTGTTTAACGGGTCTGGTGGTCAGTGTGTGGCCCATTAGCTTGTGTTTCAGGTGTTTGCGCATGATTGTGAGCCTTTGTGGGCCGGTAGTTGGGCCCAAAGTGCTCACAGGTTTTGTGCTTGTGAACGCGACAAGGGCTTGCGTCGCATTAAGGTCGCGACATCCCTAATCGTCGCGATCATGTTATCACGGTTTGGCAGTCTTCGTCTGCATGGCTACTGCGTGTCGTCCACTGAGCAGTCAGCTGACGTCGACAGTGGGAAGGCGACGCCCTAGTCCGTCGTGAAGGTACGTCGCGATCCCAACCGCTTGGTGTTTTTTAAGCTGGTTCGGCTGGACAGAGCTGGGGAATCTCTGCTCGGCCAGGAGGGGAGCTGTCGCAGGCTCTCTCAGGCGATTCGGGCTTCTGGAGGTGTTTTTGTTGCGCTCCCGCCGCAAGGACGTTGCGTGGAGCGGGGAGACGCCGTGGTGTGCGTGGTTTTCGCGTTCTTCGCGGAGGTAGGGATATCCCTCCTCGTTTTGATGCTTGGATTGTGCGTGCGATGTGTATGATGTGCTTTCAGTTTACAAACTATAGATATCATGCTAGGACAATCATTAAAGCATGAAAAATGGAAATTAAAGGTGTTTTACATGGTTTGTGGGGGTGATCTGGGAAGAGGATCCCGGGTTAGGGTTTTCGCCTGTGAAGGCGACAAACTCGGTCGTTGCGACAAGGTCACGGCAGGCCGACCAATCGCGATAAGGTTTGCCATCGCGACAAGTTTGAGTGTCGCGATCAGAAGGTGACGGACCTTTTTGACGCGACATGGTCGCGTTAGCTTGTCGCGACAGATGACCCTATCGCGACAGGGTTTGTGGTTGTGACCTATCGGGGGGTCACGACCTGATTGCGACTTAACCCCATGTCGCGACCACAGCCGAGTGTGCTTGTGGTGTTTGTTTTAACGGTATGATTATTCGATTATCTGTCACGTATTGTGCATGGCACTGGTTTGTGGGGCGTTGGCACTCGTGGAGTGTGTTGTCCACATGGCGAGCGTGTTTTTAAGTAGTTTGCATACTTCTTGTGTAGTATGCGTGGTGTTTACGTAGTTTGGGTGTGTGCATGGTATTGTGGGTTAATGTGTTGATCGTGATGGTTTGGCAGTGAGGTTCCGGTGTGAACCTAGCCTCAGTCATGTGACGTCTTTTAGAGGCGAATAATGATGGTTTACTTGGAATTGTTTAAATAAGGTTAAAAGTAGTGTATGATTAATATACATTGTGTTTACGTGGCTACGGAGGTCATGTGATGACTGATGATGAGCCGAGTTATTATTTAATAATGTGGTTCATATAAGGGTTTGTGTAGGTTAGATTGTGGGTCACGAGTGACCAGGACAAGCTACCCTTTACATGTGTACCGTGGTTTGTAATAAAGATGAATGTGTAAGAGTTGTGGTTTGTGTATTGATGAGTGTGGTGATCCGGCGCCTATTCCGGAATGCCTCTCTAGTTGGGTACCCCAGGTTCTGTGTGAGCCAGGCACGTGTGTTTGTGCTCGGGGTTTGCCCCGGTACAGTGTGGTACCATTGAGGTCTGTGTCGTCTTCCTGGATACCCTCACTCCTGAGTTTGAGTTGTACGTCCGGCTGAGAGAAAGACGACAGAGAGCAGCGACTTGTGTTGAGCTGGTTTTACATTTGGTCGCTTGTAGCGCGCTCGTAGTTGGGGGTACAGACACCAGTAGTCGACACTGGTCCCCAGCTAGTTCTGTTTTCCAGTGCCTCACTTTAGGGAGCTCGGGCCTGAGTCCCTAAAGGTGCCAGGCATGGGCCTGCAGTGTGTGTGAGGCTGTAGGTAGTGGTGGTGTTTGTTGGTCTCCATAGTTAGTTGCTTGACTCGTGAGTTTGTGGAGTCGTAGCTGGACTGAGGGTCCGTGGCTACGAGACTGAGAGGTTGTTCTTGTGTTGTGTTGTCCGGGTTGGATACTGGTTTGATCAGCCAGTAGTTCGTTCCCGTGTAGTAGCGTCATTCCTTTCTGACTCGTGCTTTGCCAGTGGTCGTAGCTTGTGAGCAGTGGCTCACTGGTTGTGGTTTGATCCGTATGATGTGCCCGTCGTTGGCACATGTGTTAAGATTTTACCCGTAGTGGAGTGCCTTGTGATGGCACTAGTTCAGTTTTGGATTCCGTGATGGTACCTCGTGGTAGTAGGTACCTGTACCTTTTGTGGGTACCTGTTTCTCGTGGTACGTTGTGTACCAGTCTTTTCAGGTGTTGAAGTGGAGGTCGTGTGGTGAGATCTTCCACTTGTTATATTTTGCCCTTCCTTGGGTAAACTTCCGATTATGGTTATATTATGTGATGGATTGGCATCGTGGTAGCCAGTCCTGTTATTTGAGTGTGACATTCGATATATCGTGGTTTAAAGGTGAAAAGGACTAGCTCTTGGTTAGCAACCCTGTTACCCATGTGTTTGGGGTTCGCTTGTGAAGCTTGAAGCCTAGGCAAATGATTTGCCCGTGTGGCTTGCGGCTTAGGCTATTACTTGTTGAGTTAATGTGCCTGTGAGGCTAGTGGCCTAGGCATTTCAGTTGTTGAACAAACTAGTAGTACTGTGCTAGTCCTGTGGTTTCTCTTTATTTCCAAGAAATATGTATTTGTTTATGAATTATTGTTTTAGCTGTTATTTATTGTAAATGTTGTGAGCATGCCATGGTTTGACTTTTAGTGTTGCCAGTGAGACCCTCTAGGGTTGAGGTTCTTTAGTATTGCGTGTGGTTCCCTAATGAGCATGTGACTCGTTGAGGCTCACTCCCCTACAGTTCTTTTCAGGGCTTGCCGTTTGTGTGGCTTGTGGAGGCGTTGTGACAGATTTGTACCACCAGCAGTTGAGTTATAGTTAGTGTTGTGTGAGCTTGTGCTCCCTCGAGGTATGCCCCAGGTAGTTGTACTTTTTAATTGGACATATACTAATGTAATGGGACAGTTGTACAATGTGGTTTACAGATATGAGCACATGTACTTTCTTGTGTCTTATACTGTAGTTGTTGTCTTTTATATTCTTACTGGACACGTGTGTGAGATATCCCTTGTGAGACTTCGATCCGTTCGCGTGAGGCGGATCTGGATATGGAGCCTTAATGGGCATAGATATCCAGGGCCGTCACATCATCCTTCTAGTTGTTTCATCATGTTGAGCATGGAATCTTATGTATAGGAATGTGCTCAAGACTTTAAACCATTAGCTGAGCTTCAATAATATAGAGTAGGATCACTTTAAAAGTGTCTTTCCAGCCAATTTTAACCCCGTCCAGAAAGAAAACCAGTGTCTGTCAACAGATACATATGGGTTCCAGAACCCAAAAACCAAAGCTGTTGACAACCAACCAGTGGTTGTCGACAACCAACCAGTAGCTGTCGATAACCACCAGTCGTCTATCGACAACCACCAGTAGTTGTCGACAACTAGAGCTCATATTCATGAAAGTAGTTCTGGATGGAACAGTAGATGTCGACAACCAACCAGTAGTTGTCAACAACCACCAGTATTTGTTGACAAACAGAACCAGTTCTTCATCAATTAAAGTTGATACACTTCTGTATTGTCTAAACAAGTTGTCTTTCCTAATTTCTTGGATTCTAAACTACTTTACCACCAAGATGACTTATTTAACCATCAACCAACCTATCTTTGAATCTCTATCTCTATTGTGCTCATGAAATATAACTTATGATCTTAAGGCAGTGCTCTCTTCAAAGAGGAAATTATGATCACTTGTGATAGCACCAGTCACTTGTGGTCAGCTGTGGGCGACAGTTTGTAAGTAAATCCAAGTCAGTGGTCTGATGATGGTGGGTAATAAACCCTATTATTGCGCAATGAACAAGATCTGAGGTGCTGGAATCGCCTAAGCACTAAGGATGTATTTATGTTATTTATTAACCTCTTGAGAGCAGTATGATGCCTTTCGAATTCATTTTTTAAATTAAGTTATGATCTGAAATTTGAATGATATATGTGACTTTTGTTCTGAAATTCGTTTGGGCCCGATATGAAACCAACTTGGGCTATATGTTTATATTAAGTCTGAAAGTTCATGAGCAAGTATGTCAGTGATCCTTAGGCACTTTTTGAATATTCATTAGTTCTGCAATTTGAATTCCTATTCTTTACTGCTCAAGTTTTAACAGATTAAGTTATGAAATTTGAGTTATGACTTCTGTTCTAACACCAGATCTAAATCTTTATTTTGTACGACTTCCATACATTTAACTTTTGAATTCTAGACATTTGAAAAGGAGGATATCATATCCTACAAAAGTTACTACTCAGGACTTGATTAAAAAGACTTATGCTTACTTCCACCTACTAAGTCCCCCGACTCATGCCTTGATTTTCTCTAAACCCTTTTAGATTGAAGGTGGATGTAATTTCAGCTACAAAGTACTTTTATTCCGCTGCAGATCAAGAAGAAGAGCATAATCCTATAATCTCTTTAGAAATTGTTGTTATAGTATATTAAAAGACTTGAGAAAGAGTATTGGTGTAATGTAAATTATGGATGTTAGTACAAAAGAACCTTGTTGATGTATAATACTTTTAATGATGAGTTTGTGGAATGCTTTGCTAGTTTTGGGCATGTCACAGGTCTGTCTGTCCATAACGAATTTTCGTCAGTGTAACCCCTCTTCCATACATAAGTATGTATTGTGTGTGTGGGGTTGGAAGAGGGTGTTACACAAAGAATCCAATTCAGCACTTAAGAACCAAACACATAAAGGTTAGACATCACTTCATCAGAGACCATGTAAGTAATGACAATATCTTACTTGATTTTGTTAGTACAGACTATCAACTTACTGATATTTTTACAAAACTCCCAAGAGGTATTGTCCCCATGCTTACCCATAGGAGTGGGTCGCCATGCACTATACAGAAGGAAGCCACATCGTGACCCCAAGAGGTTGAGGGCATGGGTTTGAGCTGGCCTAAGGGGTTGACATGATACTAGACTACTATTGGGTCCGAGCCCACTTCTGCCTATCTAGGTTGCGACATTCAAGTCGGGCTAGAGGTCCATGCCTCCTTCAACTCCCACAGGCTAGTATAAAGGCCAGGTGTTTGGGTCTTAACAAGCTGATCTAACTTTCTCATCTACACTATTAAAAGTCTAATTAAATTTTTTAAAACTCTAAAAATTTTATTTTTTTAATATAAATTTGATATTTATGAGTTCAAATTATTATTAAAAGTCTAGTTACATTTGAAATTTTAAATCCTAAACGTATTATTTTTAAGTCTAAAGTTTATATCTCTAATATCAAAGTTTTAATTTATATACCCATGGAAACTTGTCGCCAGTGTTGGCCACCTTCGCCCACCACATCCATCCACCCACCACCCCATCCACCATTATTGGGAGAGAAATTCGTGTTGCACATCATCCCCCATGAATGTACACACCCATAATGAGAGATATTGGGTGGTCCATCACATCAACATGATGGTCACCCAATCCACACACCCCTTCTTTGTGTGTAGTAAATATTTCTCTTATTAAAATTAGTGACACGAGACGTCTCCTTAATTATATGACATCCTCTGGAACACCACATGGATTAGAAGAAATTCCCTTGTCCGATAAGCTATCCGATCGATATCGTCGTCTGACTGGCTCGCCCTCCATGATAGAGAAAGCCTTCAAGCGACGTCCGGCTAGCTGCAAGTAGGGGTGTAAACGAGCCGATACGTTCGACGAGTAGTTAGAAACTCGACTCGATAAAAGCTCGGTCCGGCTCGTTTATTTAATTAACGAGCCGAGCTTGAACAAAAAAAAAAGCTCGATTCATAAACGAGCCGAGTCTAAACACATGTGAGCTCGGCTCGATTATACTCGTGAACAGCTCATTTAAGAACTCGTTAAGAGCTCGATTAAATACTCGTTAAGAGCTTGTCTAAGTACTCGTTAACACTTCGTTTAAATATTTCTTTAAATATAATAAGTATATATTGATATAAAAATATTCATTTGTTTTTATATAGTTATTATTACAATATAAAATATTTTTGAGGACTTAAATGTCATAGACTAAATCCACAGTGTATATACACAAATTATGCAAATGAGGATATTATTACAATATAAACGGTGCAGAAAGGGGGCTCTAGGCGGTGTGCGAAGGGGAGTTACAGCACCGCCCCTACCTTGTCGCGCACCAACCCCCTCCCGTGCGGTGTCTATCTATTAATCTCATATTGCTTGTAATAAATTATGAATATATTTCAAACATTATATTAAAATAGTTAAATTAAGTAACTTATCAAAACTATTGAGATATGAGCTTGAAATAAGATAAATTTAGGTCTTATGAACGATCAAATTTTTACTTGTAGATTGAATTGTACTTACTTATATATATGAACTCGCAAATTTAATTAAGCTCGTTAAGATACTCGTTAAGGGCTCGAACTCGAGAGTATTTAAACGAGCCGAGTTTGAACATGCATTTTCAATACTCGATGTAACTCGAGCTCGGCTCGAACTCGATTAAAAATTAACGAACAGAGTTTGAGCAGCATACTACTCGGCTCGATTCGGCTCGTTTACACCCCTAGCTGTAAGTAGTGAACTGTCGAGTAAGTAATTATTAGGTTACGCCACTCAAGAATATTGTCTTTCATGATCTTTATATGTACGTCGCATGCAGTCGGACAAAGTTGAATCGATCTGGATATGTTATAAATTTGTTCGATCGCTAGCTCTTATCTTCTTTATTAACCTTAAGAATCTGCAAGCCATACTACATTATATATACACACAGAAGCTTATCCTCGTCTGCAGAAACTTCAAGTGTTGGATGTAAAGGGTGTTAAGGGAGCAATCTATAATAGAAAGAAAAATTCAAGGTTGATGAAGTAAAGGGTGTGCTAGCTTAGTCTCCTTATGTGTGAGGTCTTTAGTCCCATATTGAAAACTCAAAAAGAGTATAAAGGCTTTATACCCCCAAAGGTGTAGGAGATTATGAATTATAGACAAAGATGAGGATATGCTTGACCATAACACACACGCGCGCCGCAGGGCCGGGCGGGGCTGGGCGGGCGCGCGCGTGTGGTGACGCCGTCCAGCCAGCTTGCCTTAGCACATTTTTACTTTTTCTAGTTGTGTTTTTGCCCTTTCTTGGAGAGTTTGGAGCTGTTTAGGCCGATTCTCCAAACCGGGCACATTGTTTTGCCTTACGCGTGCGTGTGGCGTTTAAGGGGCGCGATTAGGGATTCCTAATTACGGTTACGCTCTTTCTTCTCGGAGAAGACGTCTGTTTGACTCTCTTAGGAACCGCTCGCTGTCTGCTCGCTCCAACTCTCGATCTCTCGTCTACATCGCTCTCCCCGGCCGGAAGCACACCTTCGGACGTTTGTCCCCGCCTTCGTTGTGCCTGTGTCCGACCGTTCTCACTGTGTCTCGCCGGTGTTCGGTGCACGCTCTCTTTCCCTTTTGTTCTGTTTAAAGAGGATTAGGTTTACGATTACATAATTTTACGAGATAGCACAAGTGCGAATGTTAATCTCGTTGTGGTAGTCGTATCCTGAAAGAAGACCGCCATACCCGACGCACTGTTCTTGTGGAGGCGATATCTTCTTTAAGGGGAGTCTCTTTTTAAGGCGCTTCTACTGCGTACTTTAATTTATTTTTGTATCTATCGATGCACTTTGTCCATCTCATATATAATATATTTTGGTTGTTGTTATCTGAACTGTCGAGTAAGTAATTATTAGGTTACGCCACTCAAGAATATTGTCTTTCATGATCTTTATACGTACGTCGCATGCAGTCGGACAAAGTTGAATCGATCTGGATATGTTATAAATTTGTTCGATCGCTAGAGATGTCCTTTTATCTTCTTTATTAACCTTAAGAATCTGCAAGCCAGACTACGTTATATATACACACAGAAGCTTATCCTCCTCGTCTGCAGAAACTTCAAGTACTCGATCACCCGTGGGGAATGGACCCGTACGTGCGAATTATTGGTTCTTTGAATCCCGTTCTCATCCATCACGTACCGGTCACTGCATTGGAACGGCGAGAAGAGGCCGGGGACCAGGATAAAGACAAGCATATCCTTCGTCGATTCGCTACAGATGAGCTAGCTACTGCCGGCTTGCACATGGAGTGTACGTAGTAGTGGCCGTGGACCCGAAGAAGAAACCAAATTTGAAGAGGAGCATCTCATACGTTCGAACAATGGTGGAAGCTAGAAGACAAAAGCTAAATTACTTTTGGGCTACACAGGAAGATATGGTCCAATTAAAGAGATGAGAAGAACAAATTCTCCGGAAGAATTGAACACTAGGGGACTGAAACAGATCCTGATCTCATCGGTGATCACCAACAAATGGAAACGGAGCTCGACCTTTACAACAACAACAACGACAGGAAGCTAGCTAGACGTCCACGCAGATTATTCCAAGAACATTAATGGAGAGAGCACCAAAAACGCACACAGTTGGAAGCGTCTAGGTTTCTTTCATCTACTACGTACGCCCTGGAGCGCAACTTAGAAATCGCTGGAGAGCGGTGTATGCTCCGTGGTCAAGAAGGCGTAGGTGTAGACCAGCCCGGCCAGGCCGCCGCCGATGAGGGGGCCCACCCAGTAGATCCAGTTGTCGGTGAAGTCGCCGCTGGCGACGGCGGGGCCGAAGGAGCGGGCGGGGTTCATGGATCCGCCGGAGAAGGGCCCGGCGGCGAGGATGTTGGCGCCCACGACGAAGCCGATGGCGATGGGGGCGATGGTGCCCAGCGAGCCCTTCTTCGGGTCGGCCGCGGTGGCGTAGACGGTGTACACGAGACCGAAGGTTATGATGATCTCGAACACCACGCCCTCCGCCGCTCCCACTCCCTTCGCCAGCCCGTGCGTGGGGACGGCCTGCAGGAATAACCACGGACGAGGGTGATGAGCGCGCGCGACGCCGCGTCGTCGAGAAGTTACATGCAGTGAATCGCTATGCAAATTAAAGAACTCTTGTGATGTACGTTCTTCTTACCAGGCCGCCGGTGACCACTTTGAGAAGGAAGCTGGCGACGATGGAACCCAGGAGCTGGGCGACCCAGTAGAAGATACCTGTGAGGATGGTGATGTGCCCACCGAGAGCCAACCCGAAGGTGACTGCGGGGTTCACGTGGCCGCCGGAGATGTTGGCGCCCACCGCGACGGCGACGAACAGGGCGAACCCATGGGCGACGGCGACGGCGACGAGGCCGGCGGGGTCGAGGGCCGCGTTCGCGGTCAGCTTGTCTGCAGTTTACCATCACAGCAGGGGGGGGCAGGGACGTCATTAACCCAACACATTTATGTACACCCAGACGAGTAAAAGGAGGCCGGGTTCCATACTGTAGGCTATGGCGGATCCGACGCCGGCGAAGACGAAGAGCAGCGTGGAGATGAACTCGGCGAGGTAGGCCTTGAGAGAGGCCGCGCTGAAGGAATCACCCAAGCTGCCGAAGGCGATCCCATGAGCCATGGCGAACACCCGAGAGCTAAGAGCTAGCAAGCCGGAGTGGGCGTTCTCCCCCAAGCTTTTGCGCAGCAGTGGAGCTCGGTCGGGATGGTAGCGACCACAGCAACTGGTGTTAATATACGCACACCGCTCACATGCGTAGCGGAGCTGTTGTGGATGAGATGGGGCGGCTGGTAGGCCCTCCGTCCAATGTCCACATGCCAGCTGTTTTCTGACAACATGGTCCTTTATTTGGTGAGGTGCATCGCAAAACCCACTCATATAATTGTGCATCTGCGTCAGCCATGTGCGGTGCGAGGGCTGCCGCCGCGGGCCACAACGAGGGCCATATGTATGATTATTTTATTGGGTGGAGACGTTTCGGGTAAGTTCTGGACCAGGACTGAGGAGCCCCGGCCCATCGGCGTCCGGAGCCACAAGGCCCACCGACCATTTGAAAATATCGGCCGCGGGCAGACAGAGACCCCAAATGAGGACAACATCAGAAAAAAAAAAGTTTTGAATAGAATTTGTGAAAGAAATATATTTAATGTTCGATTATAAATAATATTCGGTCTTCTCTCTAGGCATAATTAAGTGGGTGAGTCTTGCTGTCACATGGTCAGCAAAATTGACATCCACTTGTATCAAGGGACATGGGCGGCCGAGTATATATTTTGGTGGATCACTGAGTATTTGATCTCTTTGTGAAATTATATATAGCAAGGTCTTAAGATAATTCAAATATAAAAAAGGTTTGATCTAGACATATATACATCAACTTTTTTTTTTTTGATAATCTTAGCTTACAAGAAAAGGGGTGTGGTTGGGTTATTATAACTGATCAATCATGATCGATCGTCTGGCCTTAATATGAGTTGATAAATTCTCAAGTAACTATATAGTTTATCCATATATTGTATATCACAGTGAAAGTTGTCACTAATAAATCATACTCTTTTTAAAAAATTCTCAGTCGATCGATTAGAACTCTTGCTTAAAAGTAGGAGGTTCCGAGTTCGATTCTGGGGGAGGGCTTATCTGATATACATGCAATCCTCAAAGTGTGTAAATTCGAATTTTTCTGGTCAAGTGAGGTAAGGACAATACGGATATATGAAAAGTAAGAGCTGTCAAATCCTGATTTTGGAGTTCACGAACACCAATCTTGAACCCACAAAACCACACGGAGTGAGATTTCCTTGTTATCAAAAAAAAAAACTCTAAAAAATCTCTCTTATCGTGGGGAAACTCTCGTGGGCCCACCCATGCCAAACATCATGTGTCGGCCATGGGTGGAAGGGGGGGGGGGGTGCATAGAGACTTAGAGAAGAAGAATAATTAGGCCATCTTTAATAATCAAATAAGTCTTAATAATCTCTTATAAAATATATTTATCAATCTTAATAATTATTCCGTCATTTTGATAAATTAAATAGTTTATCTGATATTTATTAATATTTATTGGTGATAAATTTTGATAAATTTAACTCTCAATTTTTTAGCTAATAAAATTATTTATAAATAACAAGAGATATGTTGCGTTCTCAGCTGCGATCGTTTGCGGTAGGGCCACGTCGTTTAAGCAGGCTCTCATGAATCCTACTGATTTTATTGGCCGGATACATAGCATGCAGTACTACATACAAATATATATACATGCGCGAGTTTTTTTTTTATACATGCGCGAAATTAATTACACGCTGTTCTGACTATTTAATTTGCCTTCGAACTTTCTCCGTCAACAACAATTGCTAGCTTCATATCTGTCAACGATGGATGACACAAATATATATCTAGGACTCATATGTACCCCACCTGTGACAACATATTCCAGAACCAAATGATCACGATACAGAGACTTTTTTTAGATATTAGAATATAAGTCACTAAAAAATATGTAGATGAGTACTTTAACCATTGAATCATGATTTGGAGATAGACTTAGAAACACATATATAGATGGCCATCGCGCGCTGCATTAATCCAGCTAGCTAGCTATTCACTGGATGGCAAGAAAATTAACAAATTCTTCTTCATCATATATGATTCATATCGATGGACTTTCTTTTCTTGTTGTCTCTCCTACAATGCAACTAAAATGACAAACATAACAATAAAAAATAGTATTAACGACAAAGTTTTGGACGGAGATATATCTATCGAAAATTTCGTCGATAATATTTTTCGAGGGATATAATTATCAAATTTTTTAACAAAAATTACATCAGAAATTTCAATAGAATTTTTTGTCGAAAATAATTTCAAAAATATCGACAAAATTTGGTTGCTAATATTATCCCACCAACTTTCTAAAGTTGCGTTCTCTCTCACTCGCACTCTCTCTTCGGCCATTCGACGCCGCCACACCGCCACCTCCAGTTCGCCCTCCGCCGCTGTCGATTTACCCCTCACCCCCCCCCCCCTACTCGCACTCTCTCTCTCTCTATCTCGCTCTCTCTCTCTCTCCGGCCTTCGACGTCGCCACCTTAAACCCTAAAATCTTAAACTATAAACTCGCCGCCTCCAATCGGACTCAATGGACGGTGGGTTTGATCGGTTCCGTCCGATAAGACGTCATTATCCATTAGACTTCGTTGGGCTTTGATGGCATGCAGCTGCTACTGATGTAGCTAGACTAGGTGCATGAGTGCGCTTCTGCAACCATCCCATCTTCTTCATTTGATAACTATTTTGTTAACTGCATGAATGAGAGGGACGTACGGCCGGGCAGGTGCATCTCTCTCGGTTAGATAATGCGCAGAGACGCGCATCGCATGGCCGGCAAGGAATTGGAGGAGATAGAAACAAAGAGAGAACTGTACGTGCATGGGGAGTCCATGATTACTTCACCGGCAGGTTTTCCCAAAGTTTTTTTTTGCGAAACCCTTCAATCTTTTCCCCTCAGTCTGATTCCCGCCGGGTACATCGATCCTTGTCACATATGCGCTTTCCCAACTGGAATATTTCTATTCCTGCATCCGCCATATCAGAAGACGCCACTGGAGCTTCGTCGGGAGTCGCGAATTGTTGTCCATCGTGTTCGCAAGACGTACGACGGGAGGGACGCAGAGTTAAACCTAATGTGTATGGGAAAATCTTCGGAGATATTCCTGTCTACCATCTGTTCGAAGTAGAGAACAAAACTTGTTTCACCTCACGTTGAGCTGCCAGCCTTTGCAGCTTCATGCACTGTTAACAGTAATTCTTCTCAGCTGGCTGATCTCACAGGGATTAATGCGCATGGTATATATAATATATATATATATATATATATATATATATATATATCTTCTAGGTTGTGGTGGCCAAATCTGGCCACCTAGGTCCATCAAACCTATTACAGCACTCTAAAGTCCCGTCAATAGGCGTGACCCTTCTTGGGCGCTACGTCTTTATAAGGACGTTTAGGGGCCTTCAAAGCGTGACCCCCGTGATCGGACTTCACCAAGCACCCCTAGCGGCATGTCTCCGAACAACTCCGCTGATTCGGAATGGGCCTCCGCCCGCCGAGCAAGAGTCCGCATCAGACCTGTCCAGAGCAGGACTTCGCCTGCCAAGCAGGCTGCCGGTTCCCGCGCCACGAACAGCTGTGGCGGATACGAACAGCGGGTTCAACCTCCCTACGGGTTATTTGCTCGGTGACATCCGCTAAAGGCTTCCGAGCCCTTCACATCCTCACGGCGGTTGTAACTGCCGCAGGCCACGCGCCCCACATCCAAAAGTGCATTAACTGCCAAGCACCACAACGGGCGTACGGGTGTATAACCCCCCGTTGTGCGCACCAATCGACGCGCCTTCCAGGCATGATCCAGAGGCGTTACGGCCGTCCACCTCAGCGTCCATGCCTATAAAAGACATAGGATAGTGCCATGCAGTGATACATCTTCTCCACGCTTACACACAAAAACTCCCTGCCTTTCAAACCTCTCACGACTTAGGCATCGGAGGGTTTTCCCCGGTCTTCACCAGGCCCCCTGATCGTTCTTGGTTTTGCAGGATCTTCGTTCGCCATCAGTGTTCTCCCTTTTTCCTTCAAGTGTAGGCCCACCAGGCTCCGGCCCAAGCAAGCAACGCCTCCACCCTTTTGACTCCGTCTGTGGGAACGACGCCGCCATGGCTCATGGGACGATCTCTTACCATAACATAGGGAGCAGGGCGACGAGATCTCGCCAGTCGCGTGCGGAATCTCGCCGCCGGTCTCTCTATCGATATCGACACCGCCCCGCATGCGCCAACAATGACGTCCCTGCGCCAGCGGCCGCCGCGCCAGCAACTGCCCTGGAAATGCTGAACTCCGGGGACGATTGCAGCAGTTGACGGGCATCTGCCCAGCCCTGCAGGTCCAGTTGGCTGAACCACCAGCTCCGGCGGCTTCTCTTCCACGAGAACGGCAGGCGGAATCGTCGCACCGACGATCTCGCGTCCTCCTGGCGCCTCAGGATGAGCAGGTGGACTCACCGCACCATTCGCGTCGAGCCCCGTCCGAGGAGCGGGCACCGGAGCGCCGCGGGCGTTCACCCATCGCTCTGTCGCCGCCCCCCATCCGCCGCGCTCGGTTGTGGCCGCAAACTCCACGGGTCCGCCCGAGAAGGCTCCGCCAACTCTGAACAGGAGCTCGCCAGGCGCCTGCGACGCGTGGTCAACCTGGAGCGCCGTGTGGACGCGATGGTCCAACGCGCGGAGAGGAAAGCTCCGGCGGAGGATGACCTGGACTTCCGCTCCCCTTTTAGCAGGGAGATCCTGGAAGCTCGGGTCTCTCCCAAGCTCCCTCTGCCCACCATCGCGCCCTATGACGGCACCACCGATCTGGTCGACCACATCCACGGCTTTGAGTCACACATGGTGTTCCACGGAGCATCAGATGCGGCCAAGTGCAGGGCCTTCCCTGCAAACCTCAAGGAGACTGCCAGAGCCTGGTTCAAGATCCTTCCAGCGGGCTCTATCTCCTCCTTCCGCCAATTGAAGAAGTCCTTTCGGGACAATTCTTGGTGGAAGTCACAGCCGCGAACGGCGGCTTCCATCATGGCCGTACGCCAGAAGAAGGGCGAAGTGCTCTGGGGACTTTGTCAAAAGGTTCCGAACAGAGGCGCTTCGCATCTCGCACTTGGAGTCCCTCTGGAAACCAGTTCCCTCATTCAGGGCACTCCCGATGGCTTCTTACAGAGGACCCTCGGCGTCCAGCAGCGCCACCTCGCCGAGCTAATTCCATCGCTCAACGCATGTGGGTAGGGCGGAGCAGGGGGAGCAGTAGGACAAGAAAGGCCTTCCGACAATAGCTCCGACTGTGATCGGAAGAAAGGATGGCGCAACGGTGACTCTCCGCACGTCCGCGCCCTTACCAAATACACACCTCTTACGTGGCACCGAACATCCTGGGGGAGATCAGGAACGAAGCATAGTTCGGTGGCCACAGAGGATGCGCTCCGACCCCCGGAGGCGCGACCAAAACAAGTACTATCGCTTTCATCGCGACCACGGCCACGACACCTTCGAGTGCCTCCAGCTAAGGACGAGATTGAAGACCTTATCAAGCACAGCTACTTGGGCGGTTCGTGCGCCGGAATGAAGACGCCCAGACGCCGAGAGCGGACTCCCGAGCAGCCGATCAAACAATGAGCCCAACGAGCAGGAGATCAATGTGATCGCGGGAGGCTTCGGTGCAGGCGGAGAAAGCACTCGAAGCCAACGCGATTACGCAAGGCGAGTGCACGTCGTGGATAGGCCTTCAGCACCTTGGTCGGCTCCATATCCCACCAGTCCTGCATGCGCACCTCCCAAGGAGGCTATAACCTTCTCGGACGAAGACCTTGTAGGGGTTACTACCCCACACGCTGATGCGTTGGTCATCTCGGCCACATCAATCATTGTAATGGCGCCGGATTTTGGTGGATAATGGAAGTGCCCACGATGTCTTGGCTTATGATGCTTGTCCTCATGGGCCTAAAACCGACAACTCTCCCCGTAAACTCGTCTTTCTTCGGCTTTTCGGGAGTTTCGGTGCAGCCCATGGGAAGAGTTCGCCTCCCAATTACTTTAGGGACGGCCCAAGGGTCGTGACCAAGGTGGTCGACTTCTTGGTCATCAACAATATGCTGGTTACAACGCCATCCTCGCCAGAGGCATGATCGGGCGCATCAAAGCGGTACCTTCGTCACTCCATCAGAAAGATGAAGTTTCCGACCCCGAGCGGAGTCGGCGAAGTACTGGGTGTCAGCGTGAGTCTCGCGGTGCTATGTCCTTTCTCTAAGGGACAAGCAACACTCGCAGACCCGGTCCCCCAACACCGATCAACCCATCCACTAGCCGAGGAATGCCAGATGAAGATCTACTTCCTGTCCAAGTGGACGATGACCCCGAGCACGTCCTCTATATTGGCGCTCTACTGGCAGAGGCCGAGCAGGTACGCTACAAGGCCTTTTTGCTAGCCAATCTTGACGTGTTCGCGTGGTCCGATGAGGAACTTCCGGGCATTCCTCTGGAAGTGGCGGTGCATCGCCTCCGTCTGGACCCCCGGGTCCCACCGGTTCAACAGAGAAGGCGACCTGTGAACTGAGAACGACAGACCGTGATCCAGGATCACGTCGTTAAAAGCCGAACTGTTGGGCTCCTCCGAGAAGCCCAATATCCAAGGTGGGTCTCCAATGTAATCCTCATGCGCAAGGCCAACGGCAAGTGGCGTGTATGCATCGACTACAAGGATCTCAACAAAGCGACGCCCAAAGATAATTTCCCTTTGCCGCGCATCGACCAGCTGGTGGACGCTACCTCCGGGCATGAGCTTCTCAGCTTCTTGGATGCTTATTCTGGTTACCACCAGATCAGCATGCATCCTCCGGATCAAGACACTACGACGTTCGTCATAGACCTAGGGTTATATTGTTTCACCAAGATGCCCTTCGGTCTAAAAAACGTTGGCGCGACGTACCAACGGCTGGTCAACAAGATGTTCGAACAACAGATTGGGCGTAATATGGAGGTCTACGTCGATGACATGCTGGTCAAGACTCTTCCGAGCGCTGACCACATCTCCAACCTTCAAGAAACTTTCGCAACTCTGCGGAAGTACAACATGAAGCTCAACCCCTCCAAGTGCGCGTTTGGTGTACGTTCGGGTAAGTTCCTCGGCTTCCTCGTTTCAAATAGAGGGATAGAGGCAAACCCAGAAAAAATCCAAGCTGTGCTGGAAATGAGCAGTCCTAAGACAGTGCGTGATGTCCAACATCTGACGGGGCGTCTTGCGGCACTGAGCCGGTTCATGTCCCGAGCAGCAGAAAGAAGTTTTAACTTCTTCAAGTTGCTCCGAGGCCCTAAAAGTGCCTCGAAGCAAGGGGGGCAAGTACGGTGGACTGAGGAGTGTGAATCCGCCTTCACTGAGCTGAAGGCGTATTTAGCAGCCCCCCCTATTCTCTCAAAGCATGTGCTCCAGGAACCCTTGCTCGTATACCTTTCAGTTACCGAACACTCCATTAGCGCAGTTTTGATAAGAGAGGAAGAAGCGGTGCAGCATCCGGTGTATTACATCAGCAGGGTCCTCCAAGAAGCTGAAAGGAGGTACCCCCGGGCAGAGAAACTCGCCCTTGCTCTTGTCACAGCTGCCCGGAAGCTTAGACCCTATTTTCAGGCCCACTCCGCATGGTTCTAACCGATCAACCGCTGAAGTCATTCTCAGCGGCCGGAGGCTTCCGGCAGACTCATCAAATGGGCAATAGAGCTTGGCGAGTTCGACATCAGCTTTCGCCCAAGGACAGTAGTCAAGGCGCAGGCGTTGGCAGACTTCGTTGCGGAGTGTACTTCCCTGCGAGCAGGATCCACCGTTGGCAAATAGCCCCCATGGGAACTCTACGTCGACGGATCCTCTTGTGTCACAGGGAGCGGAGCTGGCCTGGTCCTCACCTCCCCGGAGGGGTTAGAGTTCCAATACGCCCTCCGGTTCCACTTTCCGGCCCCCAACAACATGGCCGAGTATGAAGCCTTGTTGTCTGGTATCCGCATGGCTAGGCACCTCGGAGCCCTTCGGCTAAGGGTCTTCAGCGACTCCCAATTGGTCGCCAGCCAAGTAAACGGGCAGTTTAGAGCAAGGGAGCCCCACATGGCTCAATACCTTCAGCAGGTCAAAAGCCAAGCAGAGGGCCTCCTATACTTCGAGGTCATACATGTCCCACGGGAGCAGAATGCGTGGGCCGATGCACTCGCCAGCTTGGCGTCTTCAGGTGACATCGCCCCTTCCCGCTCCGTGTTCATTGAAGAGCTCGCCTCGCCGAGCACTGAAGTGAATGTCGCAGCCATCGGAGTAGGTCCACCGGTTCCGAGCTGGATGGACCCTCTTTTGGCCTACCTACATTGGGGAGAGCTTCCGCCCGAGCAGGGCGAAGCTCGGAAGATCAGGATGCGTGCTCAGTGCTTCGCCCTTATAGAAGGCAAGTTGTACCGACGGTCCCTTTCGAGACCCCTTCTACGGTGCCTCAACCCCGAAGAAGCTCTTGCTGCCACCGAGGAGGTCCAAGAAGGGCTGTGCGGAAGCCACTTGGGGGGCAGAACGCTGGCGCGAAGCATCGTTCGAGCAGGATTCTGGTGGCCATCTCTACAAAAGGATTGCATGTCCTTTGTCAAGAGGTGCCCGGAATGTCAAAAGTTTGGGTAGCTTATCAAACAGCCTGCCGAACAGCTTCACAACCTGTTTGAACCCCGCCTTTTCACTAGATGGGGCATTGATATCTTGGGTCCCTTCCCGGAGGCCCAAGGACGGAGGAAGTTTCTGTTCGTGGCTATCGACTACTTCACCAAGTAGATCGAAGCCGAACCTGTTGCCACGATCACCGAACAAGCCGCATGGAAGTTCATCTAGAAGAACCTCCTCTGCCGGTTTGGCGTCCCAATAGTGATCACCTCCGACAACGGGAAGCAGTTCGACAGCACCTTCTTCAAACAGAAATGTGCCGAGCTCGGAATCTATAACCACTTCACCTCCGTGGCGCATCCACAGGCAAATGGCTTGGTAGAAAATGCCAACCGGACGCTGCTGCATGGGATCCGCACAAGAGTAGAGGCTGCAGGAGGATCATGGATTGACGAGCTCCCTAACGTTCTCTGGTGTCATCGGACGACTGCGCGAGTAGCCACGGGAGAAACACCCTTCCACTTGGCTTACGGCTCAGAAGCCGTTGTACCTCTGGAAGTAGCTCTCCCCACCATCCGAACAACCCACTTTGATGAGGCATCCAACAATCGTGCTCTTTGGGAAAACCTCGACTTGCTCGGTGAACGACAGAACGACGCCATCATTCGACTCGTTTTCTATCAGCAAAGGCTCGCACAATATTATAGCGCGCGAGTTCGGGAAAGGAGCTTCAGTGTGGGAGACCTAGTCGTGCGCCGATGCTCGGCTTCGGATCCCGAAAAAAGCAAATGGCAAGCTGCCCCTAAATGGGAAGGACCTTATCAGGTCACCAAGTCCTCGGGAAAGGATCATACAAGCTAACTACCCTAGTGGCGAAGCCATACCCGGATTGGCATGTATCTAACCTTAAGGCTTATTATCTATAAAAGCTTCTGATCGGCAATCTACTTCTCTTCTCCCTGTTCCTATGGTGCGCCTGGAATTGGGTCTGAAACTATCAATACTTTAGGTTCTTTAAACTCAAGGTGGATATGAAACCCTTCAGGTCAGACAAGCGTTAAGCATTCACCCCCGGTTAAGAACCCTACCCGGTTCCAATGACCTACGCGGTACATGCGACGTAATAAACAACGAGCTCCGGTTCAATAGGAACAATAGCAGAAGGGAGGAGATAGAAAAAGAGAAGCCATAGACAAATGATGGAAAGGGAAATTTTCATTCACGTTTTTTTTACAAGAGGGTCCCCTGGATCTCGGTTACAAAAAGCAATATAAGAAGGAGTGGGAGTGGGGAGACTAAGGAGCCTGTCGGAAGGGCCAGCATCTTCATCCGAAGAAGGCATTCACCCAGATTGGAATTATGTGAAACGCACACTGTCCAAACGGGCGTCACTGGTGCGACGCCGGCACTCCCGAACAGCGACCTCAAAGGCCTCTCGGGCACGTTCAACCCAAGACAACCGCTCCCCGAAGTCCTTCCCGGCTCTCAGACCCACTCTGTAGCAGCGGGCCCCGTACTGCTCAAGATCCTCCTTATAGTCTGATCCTGCCTTGTAGTCTGCAACAGCACGGGCCCCCGCATCAGCTACAACCTTGGCAAGGGCGTCCTTCTCGGCCCGGGCCAAGACAACTTTCAGCTCTGAGGCTTAGAGGGCGGCCTTGAGGTTCTTCACCTCCTCCTCCAACGTCGCCTCGCGAGCCTTATGTGTTGCTGTGAGGTCCTCGCAGAAAGCCGCCTGCGCCTCACAGAGATACTTTTGATTCCGGGCCCGAGAAGCCAAGGCCTTGAGGACACCCAACGACTTGGATATCCCGTCCGCAAGAGCCTCCAGGTCGACGTCACTCGTGCCGTCATCCTCCTGGCTCTCTGGATGGTATCCTTCCATTGGTATCTCCGGAGTCTGCTCGGGGGGAAGGTCCAGGCACCTCGCTAGTTGATCGAGATGCTAGGCGGTGGGGCTAGCGGGCAGCTTCCTTGGCGATGTTTCAACACGACGAAGTGTCGCCTCTAGTGCCGCTACCGAGGGCACTTCGGGAAGCTTTCTTTGTAGCACTTCCGTGAGGGGCCTCCAGTCCTCGTCGGACTCTTCAGCCCGAAGTCCGCCACCAACCTCCACTGCCCCCCCGGCAACATCGGTTACCTTGGTGGTTGCAGTAACACTAGCAACCACCTCGGTGGGGGGCATGGGGGACAGGCCTGCCCCCGCTGTGTCAGCTCCTATCGTGGCTGCGACTCCTTCAATGGCCCCCGCTGCCATGGCCGTCTCCTCGGTGGCCCCCGCGGCAGGGATCATCTCCTTCCCTTCGGACGGCATCACATGAGACACCGGGGCCACTGCACCTGCCGCCGACACCCCTACAACGGGGAAAACCTCCGTCGCGCCGGCGCCTTCATCGGCTCTGGTGCCTTTCAGAGCAACCTCTTCAGTAATGGCGGTTGCTGTGGCTGCTACTCCTCCCGGGGCGTTCGCCACTTCGATGAGCGGGGGGTTCTCCTCCCCTCGAGCAGAAGACTCAGCAGCTCCATCGTTCCTCCGGAAAGAAGCTTCCGCAGCCTGGCCGGCAGCACCGGATGCGGCACCGCCAGTGCCTGAGGCGTCAGAAGGCACCCTTCCCTCCGAATAGGTGGAGCCCCTTGCCTCTTCTCTGGCAGGGCTTTCTGACTCGTTGCTCACCACGACGAGCCCCAGTTCGGTCGTCATCCTCTGTGTGACCTCCGGACGTACCACGGGGGGCATCCGCGATGCTTCATATTTGGTCGACTCCACGGCCTTACGCTTCTTGCGCAGCAGCAACTGCGCCTCTTCAACCCCCTCTTCGGTCCCCTCCTCGCTGTGTTGAGGGGCAGCAGGGACCATCCTTTTCTTTTTCCGAGCGCGGAGCTTGTCTGCGTCCTCCGCGCCCTCATCAAACAGCACCGGCCTCTTCTTCATAGAGGCGGAAGGGCGAGCGTCACCCTCCTCGATCAGATTCCGAGCTCCCACTGAAACCACCTCCATGGTGGCCTTCTTCTTCAGGCGAATTCTTCCGGGCCCCTTCTCAGGGACCCGTGCATTTTCTGGACGCTCCTTGGTGGACGAGGGAGCCACAAGCGCCGTTGTAACTACGGCACCAACCCTCACAGCAGAAGGAACCCGAACAACGGCCGCAACGTCATCATCCTCGTACACCATATGAGCCAGAACAGGGATTTGTTCGGCGAAATCCTCGTTCGCCTCCAGATCCCTCCCAGCCTCCAACTCCGCAGCAGCTGCACACACAAAAAAATAGAAGAGGAAAAGTTATAGCATGGTCACCAAACCGGTAGGTAAACGACCAAAGTCCGCACACTTACTCCACGGTTTGCTCAGGCCATGCTTGACAAGCGAGAATTCGGTCACATAGCCTTCCCCATTTCTAACACCTGCTCGGAGAGACTATCTGAGGCCTTGCCTCATCTTGGATCAGCTTGGGAAAGCTTGTCCTTCCGTGCCGAGCGGACGACATTGGGGAATCCCACTCTGCACCATCCCGGCGGCGCACGAAGAACAACATGTCCATCCAACCTTTGTTGTTGGAATATTTGTTGGACAGTTGTATGTGCATCCTATCCTGTTCGGTGCTTGGCGTAGTAGGTATCCGCTCCTGACGGCCGAGAAGCAGAAAGCTTGAAGTGAGCTCGGAATACGTCCTCTGAGCCCCGGATCTCCTTAATCTTACAGATGACACCGAACATACATATGTAGCTCCATGTATTAGGCGTCAGCTGTATCGGCGAGACGCCCCAGCAGTTCAGTAGCGCCTTCGCCACTTCCGGCAGCGGTAGTCGGAATCCTGCCTCTATGTGATCCACAGAGAGGGGGAGACAACCTGGTTTGTTCACCAGGAACGATTCCCCTTCCTTCGCATCAATAATCTCGTACTCATCACCGATCCGAAAGCGCTCGCGGAGCCCACTGTAATGGCAGCATCGAGGCCCGCTAGACACCGCAACGGTGACTCCGCTAACTCCGGCAACCGCGACCGCCTTCCCTTTTCCTGTCATTGTTGTAAGACGTGGAGGAGAACAGCAAACAGGAGGAAGCGCGAGGAAGAAGGCGATCGAAAACCTAAAAGGAGCACGAAAGCTCTCAAGCGAAGGAGGAAGGAAGCTTGGGAGGCAAGAAAGCTCGATGGCTGGATACTGGAAGGGTTTTTGAAGGCATGACTCCCGCCTTCACCCCCTCCTTTCCTTATAAAGAAGGAGGGGCGCAAAATTCGAAGCGGGCCCTAAACGGCTCTCCTTCTAGTTTTTGAAAATTCCTCCTCGATCGCACCGCTGGCGGCCGTTCAAGCGCAAAGCGCGACGCTCCTGGCTCGACACGACCTCGCACCCATCATGATGGGTTAGCCGTTCGATGGGGCTCCAGGCGACGGCACCAGATGGCTCCCTGCAACGGGCCATCGCATTAAATGCAGAAATGACGCCCTCGAAGTGCCCATGTCTCCAAGCCACTCGAGGGCGTGGGGGGCAAGTGTGGTGGCCAAATCTGGCCACCTAGGTCCATCATAGCCCATTACGGCACTCTAAGGTCCCGTCAATAGGCGTGACCCTTCTTCTGGGCGCCACGTCCTTATAAGGACCGTTTAGGGGCCTTCAAAGCGTGACCCCCATGATCGGGCTTCACCAAGCCCCCCAGCAGCATGTCTCCGAACAATTCCGCTGATTCGGAATGGGCCTCCGCCCGCCGAGCAAGAGTCTAGGCGTCCACGACCTGTCCGGAGCAGGACTTCGCCTGCCAAGCAGGCTGCCGGTTCCAGCGCACCGAACAGCCGTGGCGGTTACCGAACAGCGGGTTCAACCTCCCTTACGGGTTATCTGCTCGGTGACCTCCGCCAAAGACTTCCGAGCAGCCCTTCACATCCTCACGGCGGTTGTAACTGCCGTAGGCCACGCGCCCCACGATCCAAAAGTGCATTAACTGCCAAGCACCCCAACGGGCGTACGGGTGTATAACCCCCCGTTGTGCGCACCAATCGACGCGCCCTTCCAGGCATGATCCAGAGGCGTTACGGCCGTCCACCTCAGTGTCCATGCCTATAAAAGGCATAGGTATAGTGTCATGCAGAGGTACATTCTCTCTCACGCTTACACACGAAAACTCCCTGCCTTTCAAGCCTCTCACTGACTTAGGCATCGAAAGGTTTTTCCCGGTTTTCACCGGGCCCCCCTGATCGTTCTTGGTTTTGTAGGATCTTCGTCCGCCATAAGCGTTCTCCCTTTTTTCTTCAAGTGTAGGCCCATCAGGCTCCGGCCCAAGCAAGCAAAGGCCTCCACATAGGTCATTCTTGAATGATTTAGAGGTTATGAATTCCAAACCAAAAACCACTCCGGAATAATATTAGATGCATCGTCTTTTTCTCAGATCTTATGCTAACGAAAACTTTGTGTATACTAGATGTCTTTTTTTTTTCTTCCAAACCCAAGATCAGAAGACATTAAGCCGAATCCGCTACTCCATGAGTGCCAATCTATGTCTTCAGGATCCTCATAAAATAGAAATATTAATTACCACCTCCAACCGAAACCTTAATGCGAGTGCATCAGCATTGTAAATGGATGCAGAACAGATTCTACCCATAATGGACGGGGACGTGCGGGTGGCATAGTATATACGAAGAACAAGACTAACGCACGCTCAGACAAAAGCGTCTCTCTCTCTCTCTCTCTCTCTCTCTCTCTCTCTCTCTCTCTCTCTCTCTCTCTCTCTCTCCCCGGTGCATTACTGTCTCGTACATGGCTCCACTCTCTCTTCATATATAACGCTCAAAGTAGGTGTAAACGGGTGATGTTCCAACTCGTATTCTTATAAAAATTAGGATAAATTAATTAAAAATATTTATCAGATATTAGACTTATTTTTTAATCTCTAATAGAATTATAATTCATTACAATAAATATTATTTTTTGTTATAATATACGTTAAATTTTATTACAGTAAAAATCTCCACTGCTACAGTTAGAGATTATTAATTAATTTACCCTAAAAATTATCAAAAACTATCGGATTCAAAATTGGATACAGAAAATTGAATCCGTTTCTTTAAATATTCAGAAATCGAATAGTATTGAATATAAGTATGTTTGAAAAATTGGAAAGTTACATAATTGAATAGTATATAATATATATTATATATAATGCAATATATATTATATATGTTATCGGATTCAGAAATTAGATATTTATTATTTCCGTATTCGATTCCTATCAGTAGATAAATGACTTTTCAAATTTTATAATTTTTATCAAAATCAGCATATACATTTGCCAGCTAGGTTATATAGCAGAATCCCCCATCTCGATCTTGAAAGTTGCTAGGATCTAATTAAAACCACTCAGAAGTAGTTACTTGAGCTCTTGAAGCTATGGCATGTCCATGAAAAGTTCTCGATGATCTTATTAATTAAAGAAAATTTACATATTCACATTTTTCTTTGGTACATATATACAGAGAATATTCTTACTGAGCCCCCAGTCCACACTAGTACAGGCCGAGCTGTGGTTTATATATCATTCTGCATCATGTTAGTCTAAGTTTTCAGCTGGCAGCAATAATTAAGCATACACAAATTCTTACAACGGTGTCATCGTGGACGAACAGGACTATGTATATATAATTCTCTCTGATAGAATCCTCTAATTACTACTTAATTTGACTGTTTAATTGAAATGGTTTAGAAATAATGTACCTAGTATATATATATATATATATATATATATATATATATATATATCATACCTCAAGAATTCTGAAGAACTCCAGTAACAAAGAAGCAATTAAATCTAAAGTTTTAATTTCCTCCTTAATGGGAGTGTATGGACAGGCGTGCATGGGGCAACCATTACTGCTTTGTCACACAAAAAAGGGGCAACCATGTCTGTACTATTATGTCACTCTTGTGTCTTAAAAAAAAAAAAGAAAATTTGTTTCCCAAAAATATTGAGCTACGCTTTATGCCTCTTCTCTTGTAGGTGTGCGTTCTTCTTTCCGTGCTTTCCAAAGGCTATTCATTGCAAAAAAGGGAAAAAATAGTTAAAAAGTGTGAAGGAAACTGGAGGATGATTCAGAAACGCATATAGACTGCACTGTTCTGTAGTTATTGTTCACTCCTTTTGTAATGAATAATGTCTCAACGTGTACACACAGAAATGGGACAAGGTGAAGAGTTACTTAATTTGTCACCGTGAATTATGATTTGTGCGTAGTCACATGCATTAACTATTATCACTCCGTAGATCAAAATCGCAAAATTTTTGACGCAGTCAAATATATGAATAATGTGGACATGACATTTGTCGAGACAACGATCACATATGTATATACGGGTCAGAGTTGGAATTGAAAATATCAATTTTCGAATCCAACTCCGATAAGAATTATCGAAAATAATTAAATTCAGAATCGAATCGATACGTTTCTTCAAATTATTAGATAATTAGTTTCGAAAGTTGGATAGTGTTGAATATGAACAAGTTCAGTAAATTAGGTTAAAAAATTGGATAATTAAATAATATATAATCTATATTATGTAATATATAATCTATATTATATGATATATATTATATAATATATATATATATATGTGGAAGAAAACAAATAATTGGACAGTTTTCGTATCCAATTATGATAGTTTATAAAAAATATCTAAATCCGATAAATTATTTGTAGTTAAACGGTTTTCGACTCTCATAATTTTTATTAGAACTAGATTGTATAATTGGATAATCAAATATTTTAATTTTACAGTCCTAAGAACACAAGTGAGAACAAGTGATTTATAATAATTGGACTTTTTTTTACTTGAGAAAAACTACACATTTCTTAGTAGTGGTGACTCTTCAAACACGCTCCATGTAACCGTTCCCTTATATAGAATTTTTTTAGCAAATTTATAATCCCATTATAAGTGATTATATATCTATATATATATATATATATATATATATATATATATATATATATATATAACACTAGCGACGGATCTTTTGTGACGGCTGCAAAACTTAGTCGCAAATAAACATAATTGTGACAATCCCAAGGGACCGTATTTGCGACGGTTAGAAGGAAATGTCGCAAGAAGCGACATATTTGCGACAAATGGAAGTATGTCATTGCAATTTTTTATTTTTTTTTTGGCGACAGCAAGAAACTATGTGTCACAAATACAAATTTTTGCGACAGACATATTTTGTGAAAGCTTACCGTAAGCTGTCGCACATAGACTATTTGCGACAATGGTAGCCATCGCGAAAGTTTTTTTTTGCGATGGGATAAGCAAAGCCGTCACATTTTTTTCTCAATTTTTTTCCTTTTGATCTTTTTGTAAATGTATATTTTGCGATGGATGAAAGAGTTGTCGCGAAAAAACTCCTATTTGCGACAGGGATCCATAGATTCGTTGCATATACATTTGAAAAAAAAATTATATTCTGAAAAATATAATATTTTAGCTATTTGCAAATAATATAATACGTCGTCGCAAATAAATTGTTATTAAGTGCGAAAGAAATATTTATAGAAAAAACAATTGTCATGTTTGTGACTGCTAGTGATGCTCATCGCAAATAGATCATTTGCTACAGCTTGCCACCTGCGTGATAGACTTTTTTGTAACAGGAGCACAAATATTAGTTTTTTTGTAGAAGTATTTAGAGAAAAAAAAATTGCTTCTTTATGTGAGGCTACAGAGTATTCATCACAAAGACTATTTTTGCGGTGGCTATAAACTGCCAAAAATACATTTATTACATGCAATCCTCGAGGTGTGTAAATCCGGAGTTTTTCTGGTCAAGTGGGGTAAGGGCAATACGGGTATACGGAAAGTAGGAGCTGCCAAGTCCTGACCTTGGAGCTCGCGAACACCAATCCTTGAGTCCGCAAAACCACACGGGGCGGGATTTCCTCGTTATCAAAAAAAAAAAAATAAAGTTTATTTGACGAATTTATATTTTTCATCGCAATTATAGTGAGCAAAATACTCATAGAAATTTATATATTTATATTTTATTTGAAGAACACCATATTCTATTATATGCCTCTAAAATATTAATGTCTTCATCTCTATTTCATATATTATAAAAATCTGTTGATTATATCCGATAGATTAACTTGCCCTAAACATCTTAGAATATTTAAACCAAGAGAGGTCGGTGAGTACTTAATGTGGGAGTGGGATAGACTTGTCTTTTTGCGGTTTGCCCCATTTAACCCCACATCTCACAGAAACAGAAAAAAATAATTTGCACACTATAAGAAAAAGCAGAGTTTCAGACGTCCTAAATCCATAGAAAGTCCATCAAAAAATCCATCAGAAAGGGAGTTATTAACGGATTTCCGACAACTTTTTTATGGAAAATATCGGTCGGGAAATTCTCATCAGAATTTTTTGATGCCTAAAATATACCCTTAATTTTAGACGGATAAATCTGCCAAAAATCAGTCATTAAAACCAGCAATAAAAATATATTAACATTTTTTAGAAAATTAAAATTTTTTGACTTCGTCAAAAAAATTGACTAACAGTGTAGAGGAGGGTATCCATGCAGTCTGTAGCATTGCTCTTTCACATGACCCGGGGTTGAACAGTGTGAATAGCTTCTTATTTAGTTTCTCACATACAGCATCGTCGAAGACAGTGTGAAGATTTAGTACATTTTTCCAATATATATTGTTGCTGGAAAAATCAGCAGGGATCGTCGGCCGGAGCCGAGTTGAGTGAGCCCCGAGGGATTGGCCGCGCCGCGCTGTCGTCGGAGAAGAGAACCCGACCTGCAAAGAACCACCGAGACTCCTCGGCGGTCGAACACTCCGACGATCAAGTCAGTGAAGGTTGTGAAGAGAGAGAATAGAGAGAGAATTTTGTGCTATAAATAGCGTACCTTTTTTTCCGTGGGCACCCGTGCCTTTTTATAAGGGCTTGGTCCTTAGGACGGAAAGGGATGGGTGGACGAGCCGCCGCAAGGCAAGGACCTCATTTAGGGGACCCTCGCCAGCTGGGCACGGAGAGTCTCGCCTTGACAGCCGCATGCCTAAAGCGGACTCGGGCCAGCTGGGGGGGGGGGGGGGGGTCGTGATTGGCGGGACTCGTCTGTACCATGGGTAAGTGCGACCTGGCGCCAGCCAGGCGCGCCCGGATGTAGCGCCAGGCTAGAATAGTTCTCGGCAGTGATTCGTTTGGCCACGGCGACAACGTCCGACAACCTGACTGTCGGTTCGTCGGCGCGACCGGTTATTGGACCTGACTCGTCGGTTGACCCCGACCGGCATCATATGTTATTCCCTCTTTGGAGTTTTATCTTTTTTTTCTTTAAAAAAAAAATTGGGAGACAAGATAAGTGTCCACTTATGAACAAACATTTATTTTTACTCGTCTCCGATATAGAACTAATTAAATCTTCCCCTGCAGAACGTTCAAGACTGTAAGCATGTTTGATATTTGGATAGACCGTCTATTATATCCTCACTATATTCTCGATCTATCTAATAATATCAAACATGTCCTAAATTTTTGATCTATTAGAAGGGGGAAAACGATCCTTAAGATGGGACCATACACCATAAACATCTAAAACAGAAGGGACTATGTCTCGATGAATAGAATTCAAAATTCATGAGAGAACCATATTATCTACACGTTCCCCTGTGCTGTGAAGAGGATCATTAGTTGCTTAGTGGCTGTTTCATTAACAAAGCCTAATTTATTCTTTGCCCAAAGTGCCACAGTCATAGCGCTTTGCAGTAGCCGCATCAGCCGCGAAGAGAACCCGCCGGTGGCCGTTTGTGTTACCATCCATGAGGTGATCAAAGAAACCAGGTGGAGGAGAGAACAACGAAAGGAGGACTTTTTTTTATATGTTCTGATACCAAATTAAAAATATAAAGTCATCTCCAAAACTTAGAAGGACAATAACCCATTTCTTAGATTTACCAATATGGGATAATCCTAAATCTTAAACCTTATACTTTAAACCCTAAACAAAGGGGCCACAGCCATTTCTCCCCGTTTTCACCTTCACACATCCTCTAGGTTCTTTCAATCGATCAAACGCAGTGCCCAACATCAGAAATATATTCCACCTGTTCCTCCGTTTGCCTCCTCGTTACTGTGCTTATATTCCCTTTCCCATTTACGTGGGGCCTTCTGAACACCCCTCATGTTTTCTCAAAATTTTCCAAGTTTTTCTCACTGGCCGGGATGGCAGCTTTACTGGGACATTCTTGTTTTCAATAGGCAAACTTGCAGAAACAGTCATTTTCATATGAATAATTGCATAATTGTCCCTCTTAATTTATTTATTTTTTAATAAAAGAGGTCACAGGGACGGCTGCGGGCTGGACCAGCTAAGTGCACTACCCCCATCAGAGGGTAATGTTATTACTCCCCTGGTGCATCGACCTGTGCCAAATATATTATAAAGGATAATAAAAATACAAAGACCCCCTGGGCATACCCCTAGGAAATAAAACCCCTTTACACCAAAAAGGAAAAGAGGACCGAGCCACACCCCAAAACCAAAGAAGACAACTAATGGAAATTTTTAAAACTAAGAAAACCAGCTTTATCCAACACAAAAGTACCTCTGGCTGTGGCCGGAGCTCAGAAACATTTAAGAAAAGTTGGCTCCTGTGAAAATTGCAAGCATAAGAGGCTAAAGAGTCTGCAACCTGATTGCCTTCTCTGTAAATATGAGATATTTGACAATTCATCTCTTTAATCAACTTCATCATGTCATACCACCAGGGTAGGACAGACCAAGAAGGGGGTGCGTTAAGGCCTTAATTAAATATAACCTCATTGAATAAAAAAATAAATTCACGGTGATCCTCTATTGCACCTTATATTTCTGCATGCAAGAAGGTTGTAAGCGTGGCATTTCTGTAATTGTACACGCAAGAAGACTATTTTTTAAAACAATGGGCCAACCTCATTCAACCAAAGCATGGCCCAAATTCCAGTTCTACTTGTCCAAGTTCGATCCAAGCGAAGCGACTTTAGATCTACTCGGACCAACACAGAGTGATATAACTTGAAAAGGGAATAAATTGGAATGAGGTCATGAACTATGTCGAAGGAATTGAAATGGGTCGTGAATAGTTGAATCTAATGTGTCGTGAACAGTCGAGTTTAATCTCCTTGTACATGTTTTATTTGGGCTTTGGGTCAAGCTAGAAACGCCAAAAAAAAAAGTGTACGAAAGAGTCAAACATGCATAAAATGTTGGAATTATGATGTACATGTAAAGAATGTGAAGAAAGTTATGATTGCCCGAACTATATCGGTTTTCGGGCCTTTTGATGTCAGACACGGTCGACCCGATATATATTTTTTTTATCTTTTTATTAAATTCTAAATAAGAAACCAAGCTAAACCAACAAAGCAGATCAATATATATATTTTGGTTCGTACATATATTTGAAGAATCCGGTCCGATTTGGTTTACACGTCCGGCCAAATCTTGGTTTAGAGAACACCAAACTTTATATGAATGAGAAATGCACAATTTGCCGAAGAAAATAGAGAGTGAAGTAGAAAAGGACTTGTGATTGGCCTACGAGTTGAGGCATCAAGATATATAAGTATATATATGGGTTAAATAAAACAAAACAAAAAAGGGATAAGTATATGGGCTTGGATAGAGTGGAGGTCTGGAATCATGATTTAGCGTGATGAGCTTCACAATTTGAACCCATATATATGACTTCAACGTTTTTCTCGATTTGTTCACATTGTCTCGAACTAGAAGAAACCCTTGCATCATACGGAGCGCTAGCTTCTTCCGTAACCATGCGTCGGTTTTGGACAGCTCCTAGGGGGCCGAGGAGAAAGTGATGGCAGTAGCAGGTGGAGATCCACGCTTTCCATTATTACAAGAGTATCTTCCAAGAAGACAGCCACCATGTGCATTCTAATATCAATGTGTGCAACGCTTATTAATTTGTCTATGTACGTACACACTACAACGAAGAACAATTCCTGTAAACATGCTTCTCAAGTAAGAAATGCTCAACATCATCAATTGTGCGTGTCGTCGATGCGTATACGTATGTTCCAAGTTTGTAAAAAGAATTAACCATTTTAGTAAAATGACATTGGAAATATAGTAATTAGATAATAAGCGAATGCATATGAGCATACTTTTGATATGCCTAATTTGAGAATAAGATCGAATAATGTTCACAAACATTTTTTTAGATCCGTCGCAACTGAGATTTCAAGTCCAGTACTAATTCTACTTCGGTAGACTATCTTGACTTTCTATAATTTGTTATTTTTTAATTTAGTGGTCACTTTCATGCGTAGCTTGTGCATGTGCGTGTCTGCAAGTGGCTTCAACTATCTATATACAGTTCTACGCATGATTTGGTAACCACTAAAAATTGACTATATATAAACTACTAGTATTTGCCACTTCCACAAATTTGGTCGTACTTGTCAGTAGAGGCCTTTTGATATGGCTTCTAATATTATTATGAAAAATATTTGCTGCGCCGTGATTACATGGAATGCGTAGTGCGCGCGTCCTCAACGTGCCACGTCGTTGCCTTGCCGGTTCATCGTGTGCGTCAAATTTCGCCCCTACACGTAATGATGACGTCACACACTATGCAATGAACAGGAGAGAGACTTTGGCGCACACAATGAACCTTAGTCATGCATGCTCTCCAGGGGTATAGATGCTCTCTTGAAGATGTAGATACTCTCCTAAATATATGTGTTGCGGAGGTTTCCAGGCAGGTCGGCAAAACCAAGGATGGCCGACCACATTTGAAGATTGTCCATCCCTGAAGACAGCCGACCACATCTAAAGGTAGAGTCCGATGTTCCACATCAAGTATTAGCCGCCCGACAGGCTCGCCTCCAGTTCCTCTCGGCTCGGCCTCGAACTCGAATGAGGCCGACTTGGTTACCAACTTTCAGAAGAGTCCATGAGACTGACGAAGGTACAAGATATCTGAACTAATCGGTGTTCCCATCAGGTCGGATGGGATCTCGGATCAGCCGACCTCATTAAGGTCACTAGCCGACATCTTATCTACGATATCAGCGATGCTTTATGCGTCTCGGACCTCTCTACAGCTCGGACCCGAGCAGTCTTGTAACACCCTCAAATAAGACCCTCCAATTGAGCATCTCGGGTTATCAAAGCTCGGGCCACGCCGACCTATAGCTCGGCGTCCTCACGCCCCCCGTCACAGCCCTCACGGGGTCAACGGACGAATGAGGTAACCACCAAGAATTGCGGAACTATAAATCACGGTCATTAAGACCACGATCTCGGCGATCAGATCTACAGGTGGCAGCCACGATCATCACGGTTTGACAAGAAAGTAACGGCGCCCAATCCGGCGGGAATCTCGATAACTCCCAGCGAGATTAACGGCTCGTCCAGCTCACACGTACGTGTCCTAACACTATATAAAGGGTAGACATTCCACTGGCAAAGGGACGCTATTCTCCCCCCACGCTAGGCCATTCTGCTCGGCTAGCAACTGACTTGAGCGTCGGAGTGTCTCCCCGCCGAGCCCACTCGGCGGGCTTTGCAGGTCAGTTCGGGAGCTCGGAATCAGCGTCGCACGTCGGCCAAGCGCGGCTCAGACAGGATCCATCGGCTTGGTCGTCTCGGCTCACACTTCGGCGAGAAGCACCTCAACGGTCACCTCGGCTTGAGCCGACCTATGTTACAATAGCAGTAACATCGGCGCCGTCTGTGGGAAACGCTTCTAAAGGTCAGTACGATTTTCCCCACATTACTTTAGTCGATCTCAACCAAACGGAAGGTCAGTATGGTAGTCATAGAGGTCAGATCCGACCTCGAGAATTGACCTCATTTCAGCAGTCATAGAGGTCAGATCCGACCTCATAGTGGTCAGATCCGACCTCGAGAACTGACCTCATTTCAAGCAGTCATAGAGGTCAGATCCGACCTCATAGAGGTCAGATCCGACCTCGAGAATTGACCTCATTTCAAGTCATAGAGGTCAGATCCAACCTCATAGAGATCCAACCTCGAGAATTGACATCTTCAGCTGTCATAGAGGTCCGAGCTCCGAGCTGACCTCGAGAATTCACATCTTCAGCTGTCATAGAGGACATCGCCGACCTCAAGAATTGACGGATCAAGTCATAGAGGTCCGAGCTCCGAGCTGACCACGAGAATTGACATCAACTGTCATAGAGGTCATCGCCGACCTCGAGAATTGATGTATCTTCAGCAGTCACAGAGGTCGCTTCGGCACTCAACGATTTCTAAACGAGGTCGCTTAGCCACTCTACCGTCTTCAAGGAGGTCGCTTCGGCACTCCGAGCTCTTATGCGAGGTCGCTTCGGCACTCTGAGCTCTTTAAACGAGGTCGCTTTGGCACTCTACCGTCTTCAAAGAGGTCGCTTCTGCACTCCGAGCTCTTATGCTAGGTCGCTTTGGCACTCCGAATTCTCCAAACGAGGTCGCTTCGGCAATCTATCGCTCTGGTCAAGCCGAGTTCTCTAAGGAGATCACTTCGGCACCCCGAAGTCTTTAACGAGTTTGACACTACGAGTGGTCCCAGCCGATCTCGAGAATTGACCAACTGTCATAGAGGTCATCTCCGACCTCAAGAATTGACGGATCAAAAGTCATAGAGGTCCGAGCTCTGAGCTGACCTCGAGAATTGACCAACTGTCATAGAGGTCATCGCCGACCTCAAGAATTGACGGATCAAAAGTCATAGAGGTCCGAGCTCCGAGCTGACCTCGAGAATTGACCAACTGTCATAGAGGTCATCTCCGACCTCAATAATTGACGGATCAAGTCATAGAGGTCCGAGCTCTGAGCTGACCTCGAGAATTGACCAACTGTCATAGAGGTCATCGCCGACCTCAAGAATTGACGGATCAAGTCATAGAGGTCCGAGCTCCGAGCTGACCTCGAGAATTGACCAACTGTCATAGAGGTCATCGCCGACCTCAAGAATTGGATCAAAAGTCATAGAGGTCCAAGCTCCGAGCTCCGAGCTGACCTCGAGAATTGACCAACTGTCATAGAGGTCATCTCCGACCTCAAGAATTGACGGATCAAAAGTCATAGAGGTCCGAGCTCTGAGCTGACCTCGAGAATTGACCAACTGTCATAGAGGTCATCGCCGACCTCAAGAATTGACGAATCAAAAGTCATAGAGGTCCGAGGTCCGAGCTGACCTCGAGAATTGACCAATTGTCATAGAGGTCATCGCCGACCTCAAGAATTGGATCAAAAGTCATAGAGGTCCGAGCTCCGAGCTGACCTCAAGAATTGACATCTTCAGCTGTCATAGAGGTCATCGCCGACCTCAAGAATTGTATCCAGCAGTCATAGAGGTCCGAGCTCCGAGCTCCGAGCCGACCTCGAGAATTGACGTACCCTCAGAAGTTATAGAGGTCCGAGCTGACCTCGAGAATTGATCTCATTTCAGCAGTCATAAAGGTCAGATCCGACCTCAAGAATTGACCTCCTTTCAGCAGTCATAAAGGTCAGATCCGATCTCTAGAATTGACCTCATTTCAAGTCATCGAGGTCAGATACGACCTCAAGAATTGAGTAGTCAGATGTCCGAGCTGACCTCAAGAATTGACATATTTTCAAGTCATAGAGGTCCGAGCTGACCTCAAGAATTGACGCATCTTTAGTAAGTGTATGAGCCGACCTCGAGAGTACAAGGCCGCTTCAGCACTCGTAAAGATTGATCAACGGGATGACGCGATTCTGAGCAGGCCACGTGGTCTAGCGGAACCACGTGGCCAAACACCTGCTTTAGGAGAAGAGATTTAGCTTCACCTCGGCCTGAGCCCGACGTGAACCTGGGGGGCCAATGAGAAGCGCATGATGGCGCTCGGAAAATGAGGCGGCGAAAGTACAGCGACACGGTATACGGAGCAGCACGCGACGGCTCGTCAGATGATGAGACGTTCGGCGACCCTGACGGCCGTAACGCACCCTTGCGATAGGGCGGCTTCTGATTACAGGGTGACGTGGCGTCCTGATGGGTCACAGGTGTCAACCAAGCCACGTGACAGGGTACATGTTTCCAGCAGAGAAATTTAGCTTCACCTCAGCCCGCGATCACGGTCCGACCTGAACCTAGGGGGCCAGTGTTGCGGAGGTTTCCAGGCAGGTCGGCAAAACCAAGGATGGCCGACCGCATTTGAAGATTGTCCATCCCTGAAGACAGCCGACCACATCTAAAGGTAGAGTCTGATGTTCCACATCAAGTATTAGCTGCCCGACAGGCTCGCCTCCAGTTCCTCTCGGCTCGGCCTCGAACTCGGATGAGGCCGACCTGGTTACCAACTTTCAGAAGAGTCCATGAGACTGACGAAGGTACAAGATATCTGAACTAATCGGTGTTCCCATCAGGTCGGATGGGACCTCGGATCAGCCGACCTCATTAAGGTCACTAGCCGACATCTTATCTACGATATCAGCGATGCTTTATGCGTCTCGGGCCTCTCTACAGCTCAGACCCGAGCAGTCTTGTAACACCCTTAAATAAGAGCCTCCAATTGAGCATCTTGGGTTATCAAAGCTCGGGCCACGCCGACCTATAGCTCGGCGTCCTCGCGCGCCCCGTCACAGCCCTCACGGGGTCAACGGACGAATGAGGTAACCACCAAGAATTGCGGAACCGTAAATCACGGCCATTAAGACCACGATCTCGGCGATCAGATCTACAGGTGGCAGCCACGATCATCACAGTTTGACAGGGAAGTAACGGCGCCCAATCCGGCGGGAATCTCGGTAACTCCCAGCGAGATTGACGGCTCGTCCAGCTCACACGTACGTGTCCTAACACTATATAAAGGGTAGACATTCCACTTGCAAAGGGACGCTATTCTCCCCCACGCTAGGCCATTATTCTCGGCTAGCAACTGACTTGAGCGTCGGAGTGTCTCCCCGCCGAGCCCACTCGGCGGGCTTTGCATGTCAGTTCGGGAGCTCGGAATCAGCGTCGCACGTCGTCCAAGCGCGGCTCAGACGGGATCCATCGGCTTGGCCGTCTCGGCTCACACTTCGGCGAGAAGCACCTCAACGGTCACCTCGGCTTGAGCCGACCTATGTTACAATAGCAGTAACAATATGAATGTTCCATAAAAACTGTATATGCTCCCCAAAAGATATATATATTTTATCCTGAATACTGATATGTATACATCCCTGTGGATACCGGGGTGGAGGGTTGGAGAGGGGGACCTGGGTTCGAACCCGGGCAGGGCCGAGGGTTTTCTTTGTGGCCCGCCACTGGGCTATTCTAACCAAAAAAAAAAAGAATACTGACATGTATACTCCCCAAAGATTAAGAATGTTCTCTTGAAAATGAAGATGCTCTCTAAAAATTGCATATCCTCCTTAGTATATACATATACTTCTGAACGTGTGTAATGCGCGTCATCATTATACATAGTGGCGACCTCGGCGCGCGCACGATGATTGACAAGATAGAATGACGTGGCGCGTTAGAGACACGCGACGGATTCCACGTAAATTTTGCTGCGCCCCACCGCATCTCCGTGCAACTAGCATTTCTCTATTGTTATTATCGGGTGGGGTTCTCCACATCTGTTGGATTATTATTTGACTAAGAAATTAATGGCCCCTCCTTTCAATTTTTTGTACATCCAAACAGTCCAGATCCAACGTACGAACTGAGCTAACTTTGGCTGTTGATCTCTTGATATGGAGACGGCATGCGCTGCTGGAGTGTCACCAATGAACTTAGTTCTAAAGAGAAAGACGACTTTCTACCCAGACCGAATAGAAATGTTTAGGTGAGTTACTCGGTCGCCAGTATGATTGATCGAGCTGCCAGACCTACAAGTTATTGGTGTGTGCCCAGCAATCCAGCGCAGCAGCCCCGAGTAAAAGGGCTTTCTCTATTAGACTATTCCAAATGGGAAGAAGAGATAAATTAAGACGATGCACCATTAATTAGAACATATTTCCTCTTCTTTTATGTATAATTCTTACGAGAGAGACGTACACGATTCAGTACACTGATGAAAAGGTAAAAGGAGCTGCTTCTAATTACGAGGAGCAAATTAATTCTTGTCTCAAGCTTATGAGCACATATTAATGGATAGCAGGAAATTATTATTAATTGCAAGGAGAAACCCAAGATCACCACACGCGAGAGGATCCATCTACGTACGAAGAAAAGCTTAACGCACAAGAGATTGGCTAACAAGAAAGCTGGGCCGGGAAATGGAAAGATTATTCCTTAATAGTTTTCGTCTTCCCTCGGGAGCAGAGCATGGCTGTTTACGATGAACAAGCCGTCGTAGACCAGGCCGGCGAGGGCGCCGCCGACGAGAGGCCCGACCCAGTAGATCCAGTGGTCCGTCCAGTCCCAGCTGACCAGCGCGGGGCCGAAGGACCTAGCGGGGTTCATGGACGCCCCCGAGAAGGGCCCCCCGGCCAGGATGTTGGCGCCGACCACGAGCCCGACGAGCAGCGGCCCGATCCCGGGCGTTATGGTCTTCTTGGGATCCACGATGGTGGCGTACACCGTGAACAGCAGCGAGAAGGTGAGGACGGCCTCCATGATCAGCCCCTGCCCGGCGTCCATCCCCGCCACCAGCGTGTGCACCGGCGTCGCCTACGAACCAAACCCCGTATATATAAATATATATAGTCAACATATAACCCGGAACGTACATGAGAGATGCATGATTTGCGGCGGGCAGGGGACTCACCAGGCCGCCGGTGAGGTATCTGAGGAGGAGGCACGCCAGCGAGGAGCCGAGAAGCTGGGCGATCACGTAGACGATGGACCGGATGACGGTCACGTGGCCGCCGACGAGGAGTCCCAGGGTGACGGCCGGGTTGAGGTGCCCGCCGGAGATGTGCAGCCCGGCCGAGATCATCACGGCGACGACGAGGGTGTGAGCGATCGCCACCGCCGTCAGCCCCGCGATCCCCGCCCCTCCCACCATCTTCCCTGTCCAAAGCAAAACCCAAGAGAGGTGTCAATGAGATCACGAGACGTCGTACGGACGAAAGGGTCCGCCACCCAGAAGGGGACGTACGTACGGGTACGGCCGGGAGGTATTAGCTAGCAACCGTGAAATTAACGTACCGGCGGCCATGGCAGCGCCGACACCGGCGAAGACGAAGAGGAAGGTGAGGACCACCTCGGCGAGGGCGGCGCGGAGGCAGTCGATCTGGACTGCCTCCTGGCTGTTTCCCCACGCTATCTTCATCTTGACCACCTTAAGACCAGTTCCCCGGCCGCTGCGGCAGCCGCTGCTAGCTAGTGGTGTGGTAGTACTACTCCACCCTTTGTTAGGGGCGACCGGCCACCTTACTTGCCTTTGCTTGCATGCTCTCCATCACCCCAGCTGGTATATATACACACATATAGAGAGACTAGACTAGAGTAATAGTGTGGGAAGATGTGTTTCCAGCGGGATCTTCTCTAGTAGATGTGTGTTTCCAGCGAGGCTCTCTCCTCTGCACACCCTTTTCAAAACATCACAAACCCAACTGTTGCATGCGCCGATTAGATATATTCTTCTGAGAACGCTCATCTGCCGCGTCTATAGACTTTTAAAATGCACGGAACGTGGCCTCACATTTTGGACACAAGTGGTTCTAGCAAGCGATATGGGCGGGTCTAGGTCTTTTGTTACTGTTCGCGTCCACGCCAACCCGGTGATACGTCGATTTCAAGGTGACGTTGGCGCTATATACATATTTCCATAATGTAATTTTTTTTTAGTTCCTTGGCTATTTTTCTTCTTTTTCCTTCCGAGCTAAGAAATTATTTCCAGCTTTTGAGATCACGACCTTCTCATAAAGTTCGTGAAATCCATTTTAAACGAGCTTGCCCACTGTACATGTACGTACTTCTCTCTGCTATGGAATGGAATAAATCCATGTTCAGAAGCGGCATGACGAGCTCCAGACTTGACAGCCTTCTCACGATCACTCCTCTAATATTGTGTCATTAAAATGTTTGAGTGATCTGGACGAAGTGACAATGATGTAAACTATTGTTTTGCTAAAAGATAAGACATATATACTTTACTAGTTTTCCAAAGGACGATAGATAGATAGATAGCAATTTTCTTATTACATTGATAGCACCAAAAATTATTTATGTTACTCTCCCTGGCACTCATGTTTAGTAGTTAATGAGATGTATCACTGTCCTGGATTCGTAAAACGGTTGGTCTCAGAGCATAGAGTATATGCAGCTCCTCAAGCGTGCGTAGTCCATATGATATACTTTTTTAAAGAAAAAGGCCAAAAAATATCTCATAAATGTGGAGGGTTGTGATTGGTGTGTTGAAAAGGTGTGTCGATCAAATGTGTTACTAAATATTTTTATTTTTTTTAATATTTGGGAGGCGAAGTAGTTTCTCTTCACACGTTAAATAGTAAACAATATGATTCTAAAAATTTAATGCTGGCGGTGATGCTTTTAAAATGAACAAAAGATGATATGATGATGATGATGATGATGTGTGTGTGTGTGTGTGTGTGTGTGTGTGTGAGAGAGAGAGGAGAGAGAGACGCAATGCACTGTTTCCTTTATAAATGGTGGAAACTATTGGGTGTAGACAAAAAGATAGTGTCGGAATTGTCCTCATTCTGCTGCGAGGGAATCCGGAATCCACCACCTCTCCCCCAAACTTTTGGTAGCATATGTAAAACCCTGATTATACAAGTAATTACCTAGCAAATGGTATGGTTGTTTATACAAATTTTTGGACAAGACACTTAGAATAATCATGAATTTGTGTCTCTCCATAACATTTCCTATATATGCCCACAGATACCCCCCATGATTTGGTGAACCTAAGAGGGCCACAATTCTGTACGGTAATCACACGAAATCTTTCAGGTACATTCGTTGGTTCTCACGAATATCGCCATATTTTCACATGTTATTTGCCTAACGCCTTTGTTTATAGACTTTCTAAGGAGTGCAAAATACATATTCGGAATATATATATATATATATATATATATATATTTATTTATATATATATATATATATATATATATATTTGTAGTAATCTAAAGAGTCCTTTAATTATTACCTTACTGAGAAATCAAATAACATTAAAAAGAACATATATTGGTTTAACGCTCGCTAATATTTCAAGTGTTGATCCTTCGGACTTCTACACAGATAGTTGGAACCATAAAAGTACGTTTATAGCTTATCCAGAAGTGAAAGACATTTTGCACAAATAAAGCTTTTTAGAAGTTAAACATTGATTATAATGAAAGACTCCTCTCATGATTCCCTAGTCCCAACACACTCCTATGTCCACATGTATAAGATTCTTGGAGATGCATAATGCAATAAAATATAAGCATCTCTGAAAAACAAAGTATAAACTTAAATAAAGTCTTCAACCAGCTGGCCCATGTACTAACATGGTTCTAGTTCTGCCACCCTTCTTGTCATTAGTTTCAAATCTGCGTAAGGAAGCATTAAAAGCTTCCATCATATATTTCTTTTTCATTTTAAAATGTCTGATAGGACCCCTCAGTTGCCCTCATTGAGTTCGGCCCAAACTAGCACATTAGAGACTCGGGAAACGAGGAAATAGAAGTTACCAATGAAGAAGTTAATTTCATAATAAAACTCACAATTTTCTCTCACCTGAGATTTACCTTCATATATATAGAAGGTCAACAGTCACAAGTGAAATTATAAGAGGATGTGTCTAACACTTTCTATCTAGATTCCTCGAACTCTTAATTAACTCAAATCTTATCTTTCTTCTTACTGATTTGATCGTCAAAAAATCGTCTCCGAAACTAATTATCTTGTAGGTCAAACGGACAGTCGATATGAGTTAGATATTTGTTTCTCTCTCTTAATCTTTGATGCCAAGACCTATCTTCGGACTCATCGTAGTCGCCTCCACTAAAAATTTGAGAGCCGAGTCGGGACCAGCCATATCAATTTCTAAAAATAATATAATACGGTACGTAAAATATTTTAAGTTTGGATTGAGATCATCTATGCACTCACTTTGCACACTCCATTAACATCTAAAACTAATCTTAGTGAGCTGTCTCAAACTAATAAAGTAGCAACAAATGAAATGACATGATACCTTGCTAAAGCTTTTGCATGACAGTTTATAACACGCCGAAACATCTCTCCCCGGACTGATCATCTTCGTAATGTGTCATTCGCCAGTCTTTCTTTCAGTTCCATGAAACAGGTGCTTACCAGGACAGGCTTTATCTTCCTTTTTCTTCTCTCTTACGCAGTATTTTTTTTTTTTTTTGGTGGGCAGTATGTGCAAGTGAAAGTGGACTGACTCCATGCACAGTTTGCTCCCTTGTCATCTCCTTTCATCACATGCGGCGTGTCGTCTTCTCCGTTTGTTCCGAGGCAAACCCTGTTCATCCTTTGGAAAGTGGTGCTCCCTTTGACACACAAATAGCTTAAAGAATGCTCATGATTAGAGTACCAACCCTGCCACCACCACCACGCATCGATCTCGTCTCCGTAGCCATTCATACGCCCTTGGACTTTTCACTGCCAGCGAAACCCATATGTGCCCCCTTCAATTATTGAGCCCGCACAACGTGATCCCCACAACTAAAGAAATCCTTAGTTGCAGATTCCGAGAACTCAGTCAGATTGTGACAAATCATGCAGTCTGCTCCTAATGTTTGCATATATATATATATATATTATCTGCTGCGAAGAAATTCTCATGCTCGTATCGTCACTGCAGTACTACCGCCTGCCAGCTTCCTACGTCCCGAGAGCTAGAGAGTAGCCTCGCTCTCTCGTAGAGTACTGTAGTTGTTGTCGTCATGACTTCACAGCGCAGAAAGAAAAGTAGAAGCAAATTTGGCCGCCCGCCGTGACCATCCTTTCTTGTCATCATCGGAGAACGCTTTAAGGAACAACAAGAAAGGTGGAATGACCAGTCCAAACGCACGTAAAGAAACGACGAGAATGTTAATGGGCTGCCGGGCCCATATGTTCCCCCGGACAGCGCCTGCTTTAAGAGAATCTTTAGCTTGATGCGCCTACTAGAAATGTCTTTAGAGTTCCACTTCCTATCGCCTGCTTTAAGAGAATCTTTAGATTGATGCGCCTAGCTACTAGAAATGTCTTTAGGGTTCCACTTTCTATCTAGACGACCGGGTAAAAAATTCACCTGGCCGCGTCGAGATTGGCTGTACGTGTGGGCCCGCACCTGTCGAGTACGCGTGGCAGGCATGGACGGACCTAGCTTAGGTCCAGTGGGGTCAAGTGACCCCACTGGATTTTCAAAACTTTATTAAGGAGTATAAATTTTCTATTAGTTAACTTTGGTTGAATTTTTTTTTAAAGGAAGTGACCCCACTGGACTACAAACAAAATCTATAGGTGCACCATAATTTTTTGAGTGACCCCACTGAATAAAATTTCTGGATCCGTCACTGGTGGCAGGGGCACGTCAGCCAATCCCGACACAGGCCGGTAAATTTTTTACCCGACTGTCCGGATATATATTTATAACCATTTCCCATGTCTTTAAAATGTTTCCTATGTATAGGTGGGAACTATACCAATACCTTATTTAGAGATCCGGGTTAGATTGTTAGATGAAGCATTCTTTCTAGAGACCGGATACACTATCACTTCTTTTGCGAATGAAAAACACTTGTGGCGAGAGAACTTGTCACGCCCTTCTTACATGGCACGTGCCGGAGGGCCGACACATGCTTAGGCGTCGGCACAGCAAGCGCACCGACCAACCAGCACGTGCCACACAAGAGGACCGCGTCAAGCACCTCTTGCACAACAAGTGTTTCTCTTAACCGACGCTTTGAATCAATGCAGAGGAAATTGAGAGCTGTGAAATCTTAGCTTTTGACATAAGGTCTAATCTTTGTGGAGACTAGATACATATCGCGAGCAGAGTAGTAGTGGTAGCCCTAGCCTTACCCAAAGGGCCCCATCACTTGGCTTGCAACAATTTTGATAGGACTCCGGATGCTAAGAATGGCTTCATCTTGCCATCAAAGATGATGATAGATAGCTGATATAACATCATGTCCCATGTAAGATCCAGGAAAAGCAAACTTTTCTTCTTGTCAAAATGCTTCCGTTTTTAACCATCATCCTGTAAGGTTTGATGCCTTAGTGTTGAACATCACCAGTTTTATGAAGACTGAGATTGATGAGTTAGACAGATAGAATTCAAACGCAAGCAATTTGGGTTAATTATATAAACTTGTGGATTTTTCATGGGGATTATCATGTAGGGGACTCTTATCATTATCACTCGGTCTGGTCTCTACTTTTAGTTTTGACTTATTTTCTAGTACTAGAGTTAGCTTACAAAGATCATCTTCACAAAAAATAACAATGTTATTTTCTACTTTTAGTCTCATATGCAGACTTACCTATTTTTTATGCTCTCTCTCTCTCTAACATGTTATAATATTTTAACTGACTAATTATAACTCATAACCAATTAAACAGATATTAGGTTAATTGACTAGTTAGTTAACATGTTAACAATGTTGTTGGATTAACATGTTAAACAATAGGGAGAATTATCAATTAATCCCTATTTTTTGAAAACTTATTTTTAGATCACCGACTCCTTTAGAAAATTATGTAGTTACATACTTATGTCTGTGACTATAAGTATGTAAGTCAGGGACTTAAAAATAAGTTCCCAAAAAATAGGGACTGATTGGTAATTGTCCCTAAACAATATTTTAAGATCTTAATTGATTAGCCAGTGAATACATTAACTGATTAAGCAGTTAACTAGTTAGCAAAGTTCATGTTAAAATTTTAGCAATATTATTGGAATTAATGTGTTAACACATTTAACCGTGTGGTTAAATTTAATATGTTAATGTATTTGTGACATTGTTTGATTTTTTTGTTAGGTCTAGTGTGTGTATAGTATACGAATTAAGATGTTAATAATATCTTAACTTATTAATTGATTCACATGAAATTGTGTGAGAGAGAGAGAGAGATTGTAACACATTCCACCTTTCAGGATGCCTTAAGCCCAACCCTAAAGCTCCTGTCTATCTTCCCCTTCTTCCTTTATGAACTTTGGAGAAACAGTAACTATAACCTCTTAAGGCTCCTATTAAGTCTTCTTTCAACATCTCCAATTCATATCCACCTCTTTTCACACAATCAACCAAGTCAGCTGTTTTAAGATATGTTCCACTGTCACCTGTAATCGATGATTTTTCCTGATGGAAAGACAAAAACAGCAGTAACCACCATTCCAACCTATAAATAGTGCACAGTTTGTGAAGAAACCTGAAGATGATTGTTTGAACCTAAAAACATATGTATATTGAAGACCATAACATTTCAATCTTATAAATATGATGAATGAAATTCAAAAGGCAAAGGAAGAGAGATGCCGGCAATGCAAGATCTTCCACATGACAAAAATCGTCCACTAGGAACACGTTTTAATACGTATGACTGTAAGCAAAGCTATTGATGAAAAATTTTTACATAAGAGAAGAAAAACCATGAATCACCTGAAAGATGGAGCAAGATGCCAACTGTTCTCTCATCGGAAGCAGGCAGTCCTGCTCAGGTGCGATTCAACAGTACAATCACCAGCAATGATAAGTGGGCTCCACCTACTTGATAGGTGGACCCCACTTCAGAAGCTGCTAGGCAACACATCAACAGCTACTGTGCTGGACTTGAATGTTGTAAAGCAAAAGAATTAATGCCTGTGATCATCAAGTGGTGCAGCATCTCTGCTTTTAAAGAACTTGGGCAGTGTCTAACAAGGCTTTGAATGACTCCGATGTGACTATCTTTTTTTGGTTTGGGGGGGGGGAAGAAGAAGGGGGGAGGGGGGGGGAGCTCTTTTGAAATATCACCAGTCTTCAAACCAGTCAGGCATTTTGGATCCACAGTATCCTCAGAAAAAGAAGAAACTGAAGCTGTAGTGTTCTCTACATGATTCTCAAGGTAATAGTCTATTCTGGAAGTGATTTCTTGAGGAACAGGGACGTTACAATTTGCGAAGGCTTTCCAATCGAGGCCGTGAAACCATGGGTGCTTCTTTATGGAGTCAACACCCTGACTGCCAAGTCTTTCTGTTTCATCAACCTCCAGCAACTGGTAACAGCCCCAAGACAAAGACCGTCATGATAACAGGTTTATGGAACGAAATGTGAGCATAACATTTTTTTTCATAATATGGTGAGGAATATGAGGGAAAATTCTCATCATGATTCCATGGCTCTGGTGAAGAAATAATAAGCAAAAGAATCAAGAGCACAAGAACCAACCTTGGTGATGAGATCAATCACTTCTTCACTGAAGGTCTCTGGAAGGGTTAAATGTCCTTTAGCAATCTTGGCAAATGTCTCTAGTTCACTTTGCCTCCATGAACCAAATGGCATTTCAGCTTCAAGCATGAAATAAATCAGGACTCCCAATGCCCACCTGCAGATTTTTGCACAACACCACATATGTATGTTGAGACTCAGTCAAAAAGTCGCAAACTGCAGAAAGTATCTACAATAGTATAACATTTTTTATAAAACACTAAGTAAGAAAACGCAATTGAAAGGAAATAAATAAATCCAGGAAAAAGAGTTGTACATGCTTCGATTATTCTATTGACTCTATGGCACTATAGACAGACACAAAACCCTAGAACAGAAGAGAAATTAATTCAAAATCCACTCACCAGTCAGTTGCAAAACCATGCCCTTTCCCTTTAAGAATATCTGGAGATAAAGAATCAGCTATCCCACATATGGTAAATGTTCTTTCACTCTTTAACTTCTTTCCAAATCTGAAGTCCACTAGCTACATACATTGCAACGTAACACTCAAAAAGTATTACAAAATACAAACTTATGTCCAAGTTATCTCCTCACTTTCATGCATAACATAGAGGAAAGCAACATAAAATATACAACACATGCAGAGTCAAACCTGCAGATGCCCATGTTGGTCAAACATTAGAATTTCTGGTGAAACACCTCTATAAAGGATAGCATTCTGCATTCGATAAGAAATATTAGAATGACAATTGTTTTCCCTTCAGATAATACATAGTAAATAATACCAATATAAGGGAAGAAAGATGAAGAAACTGACATTATGCAGCTCCTCCAAAGCAACAACAACAGAAGCTGCACAGAACCGTGCTGATGCTTCATCCAGTGGCTTGTACAGTATTGAGGAGAGAGAACAAGATAAGCAAGCATTTATCAATATTCCAAGATATGATTGATCGGCACAAGTACGGAGTACACATGGCACATGAGCTGATTGGCTCAAACTCTTCATCAAATCTCTTTCCTTCAAAACTTGAGCTTCTTTTCCAAGTTGTTTGATCCTCTTCTTCGAAAATCTTTTCAAACTTAGAACATTGTCTAATAGCCATATAAAAATGCAGTCAAAGCAAGTGAGTATACATGTGAATGAGCTTCAAAATATTTGCAAATTGCTAAAGAACCTCAGATAAACATATTTAATCAATAGTAAGTTACAGCAAACAAAGAAGCTGATCAGCAAGAGCATAATTATGTGCCAAAAATAATTTATTTAATCACCTGATCCTTTCAAAAGGACAAGACCTAGCTCACTGCAGTCCGTTGCACATATACCCATTCTCCATTCCTGAATAGAAGCATTATCAGATAATTTCATCTCTTTATAGAATAGAACAATGAGAATGCAAGTGATCCGGAGGAGGTGCATGCTATCCAAAGAAACAGAATCATGCAACTAATCACATACCAAGTCAGAAAGCTGAACATTAGACAGCATTGTAGCATCGTTCGCCACGTGCTCTTTCAACGAGTTTAGGGAATGTTTTAACCTGAGGCATAATAAAAACATGAGTATCCAAAGATGGGCAGGAAGGACATCTCGTAGGATTGGTCTAAAGACTCCAAACATAAAGCACAATGGTTAAGAGTTCCATGCTCGCAACAACAGACTGTACAGAAGACAACAAAAATAAGTGTGAAACAAAACCACAGTGGAGCAACATACTTGCGATCATCTGGTGGAAGCTTTGGTAGAGGTCCTATAGCTGAGTCAAATTTATCCTTTGTAATAACAGCACAAACCACTTCACCAACAGCAACAGCACTCAATGAGCTAATTTTCTCACCAAGAAGTGTCCATTCACCAAAGTGGCTTCCTTCTGAGAACAACACTTCATTCTCACTATTGTTTTGTGATTGATGTTGCTGCTCAATAATAACAGATGGGAGACTGCGAATACTTGGTTTTTGCAAAACTTCACCATCATATGTTACTCTCACCTGGCCTTTCAAAATAATATGCAATGCAGATATACATTCATTCTACAAAGGAGAAAAAAACAGAATAAACTTAGTGTATGCAGAGATCATGTATTTTTACATAAAACATCTATAAAGAATAATCATTATTCCTTATATGAATAAGGCCAAATCATATGTAACCTTTTCAAAAGGGACTCTCAATATAAAAATGTCAAATTGGTGCCTTCAAAATGAATTAAAAGGAATAAAACACTGGACAGCTAAGAGAAGCTTTTCATAAGCCACCTTTTTGTCAGGCACATCTCTCCATGTAACCTAATTGGGTAGACATCCCAAGCATATGGCAAAATATATAGGGTTTCACATTCAGGTCAACATACCAGCAGCAGACTTTGTCAAAATGGTTGACTTGGAACTAAAATTTCAAGCACATTCTGAATTAATGGACATAGGCTTCATTGTGATAACAAAGATTAAGGACAAAGGACAGCACATTCTGTACCTTGCCCATGATTGTCTGCCCATCTGAGTAGGATATCTCTTCAAGAACACTGGAAATATTGTTCAGCTGTAATATCGTCAATCTTGAAAAAATTTCTACAGATCGTAATAATTTCAGAGATGATAAGTTGGAAAACTCAGACATGAGAATTCCTCGAAAATCTTCCCTCTTCAGAGCCCAGAGGGTGCCGCTAGTCACTGCACGAACAGATGCCTGAAGTGGCTTATTATACCTGCTTTCACAGAAAAAAAAGGAAGGTTAAATGATAGTAGAACACTGAGAAGCATCACCCTGTAGCACACAGGTAATCAGAGGATGACTTTAGAGTAATGGTTAATAAGAAGTATCTATGCATTATGCTTCTAATGCTTAAAAGTTAAGGTTGAAGCACACAAGCCCAGAGTCTCACTGGCATCAGACTAGTGAAAGAAAGTACGAGGTTACGCAATTACATATTTTCTAGCACCCAAAAGTCAGACAATGCATCAACAAATCATGGTCAACCATATCATGAGATTCATATTGCTTGGCATCAAATCCCCTTATAACTAGCTTTCTGCTTATCATTTTTATTTCTCTTACTTTGAAATTGAAGAAAGCTGCAACCGGATTCCACATTTGATGGATTAGCTTTAAAACTACTCAAACCACAATTCTTTGATCGCAAGAAAACTACTACTAAGTCCTCACATACTCTTAAGAAAATTGAAAACTTCAGAAATAATGTCACGCAAGATGCATGCATGGTTTCTTAAACTACACAAGAGCTATTTGTTCACTTTTCTTATTGAACTCCAGTTAGATTCTACCACTATATGCTCAAGTACAAAAACCATTTCAACTAAACAATTAGCATGGTGTTTTTTTCTCCATTGTGACAGCTTGTAAGCCTTTCATATATGAAAAAGGTACAGTAGTGACTTAAGAGTACTCACATCAATGCCAGTTCCCCAAAGGATGACAGCTTCTCTGCAGTGTACGTGTGAAGAACTCTGATCACCTCCTTTCTATTTTCCTCCTCCTGAAATACCATAAGAATATATAGCTGATGTACCAATTGAAAGTTGGGATTGTTTATGAAATGACAATTTTGGATAGTCAGTCAGGGTTTCGTGTTCGTGAGTAAAAGAAAATCATCAATCAATCACATGGAATCTCTAATGATTTCCGTTTTCTTTATGTATATATAGAGAGAGAGTGTGTGTGTGTGTTTTAGCCTGGCCTACTAATGTAAACTTGTGTCCTTTGTCTCTCCCCATCAACAAAAGCTGATATTAATTACATTGATCACATAATTGAACACCCATGATTAACCACCACGTGATACCCATAATCCTCCTAATTGGAAAAGAAACTTGGAAATAAAGGAGTTTCTAAAAAAACTTAATTTCATTATCCTTGTTCACTAATTTATTTTCATGCTCATTCATTGTTAGGGTACATTACTGCCCCCTTTTTTTATTTGAATATTTAAGTGACATGCTCTGCTCATTTAAATTCTTTCATTGTCTATAATGTCATGGCATTCCTTTGTTTATATATTCCATTTAAGATTGCATAAACTACCTCCTTTAGGGAACAATTCATGTAATTACACGCTCAATGTGGACTGATTAGGCAATTAACCAGATACTTGAGTAGCATTGCAATTTATGAAGAGCTCAGGATATTATTGCAATTTTCCCAAATATAGGGATATTGAGGTGACCGGTGTTCACAAACTTTAAAACAAGACTCCCCCTGCCCTTTTTTTAGGGGGATATATTTCATGGATCAAGTAAAGCTGCACAAACTATCCCTTTGGCAAATAGTTCATATGATTGCATGCTCAGTTTGAATTGATCCAGAAATTTGAATTTTATCACAATTTCTGAGGAGTTTGGGTATTATTGCAATATTCTCAGAAATAAGGATATTCATGTGCACATATTTTCACAAGCTAAAAAAACTTCCTTTCTTGATATACTTCATGGATCAAATATCGCATATCAAGACTTAAACAAATTTGTACAATTTAAAAAGGGTCTTGATGAATTAATTAATTTGCAGGGGTTTTACTGCAAATCTGCAGTCCCTGCCCTCAGCACGCAAGGACAGCATTTTGGGATTTTCCCTGTGCTGATCCCTTTTGGGTCAGCTTTCTCTTCCTCTTTCCTTCTTGGTGCTGACCTGGTTACCTTCTTTTTCTTCTTCTCTCTCTCTTCTTCTTCTTCTCTTCTTCTCCCCCTTGGCACAGGGAAGACCTAACTAGCTTGCCTTCTTCTCCTCTTTTTCCTGTGTCCTCTTTTTCTGCATTGGAAGCAGGGGTGCAGCCCCCCTTTATATAGAAGAAGAGGGAGCAGCATGGGGGGGAAGGCAGTGGTGCCCTTCCCTACCTTATTTAAAACCCCACCCGTGAAATGCTCCAGTGTTTCTTTCCCCCCTTTGCTCTTCCCTGCTGGACCTGCTCATTACCCTTTTTGAAGCCCACTGGTTTCATGCACTATTGGGGATTTGAAGTAGTCAAGTAGGCAAGCAGTGAGGGGAGCCTATATATTTCCTTATTTTGAATCCCACTGGTGTCATGCACCAATGGGGATTTGCAATGGACTGGCAGTGGGGTGGCCACTGAGTTTCCTTATTTTGAATCCAACCAATATGTACTGGTGGGGATTTGAAATGGCCAAGTCGTGAGGAATGGCCACTGAGTTTCCTTATTTTGAATATGAAGAATGACAAACTCACTGAAAATCATATTTCTCCGTATAGAATAACGTACATGTACCTGGGTATGCAACTTGTACCCTAGGTGCACAATAAAAATATAATAACCAAAAAAATGCTAAAGATATAAATATGCTAACACACCCCCTCAAGCTAGAGCATATATGTTACACATGCCCAGCTGGCCACAAAAAACACCAAACCGACCAGCTCCAAGTGATTTTGTAAAGAGATCTACAATTTGATCTTCAGTAGGAGTGAATGGGGTACTAATCTTTAGGGACATAATTGCATCTCGAACAAAATGACAATCAACCTCTATATGTTTCATATGCGCATAAAACACAAGATTATTTGCAATATGAATAGCAGCCTGATTATCACATCTCATTATCATATGACCACAATGAGATACTCCAAAGTCTTCCATCAAAGATTTCAGTCACATCATTTTACAAGTTGTCTGAGCCATTGTCCTATAGTCAGGTTCAGCATCAGATCTAGCAACAACGCTCTGTTTCTTGCTTCCCCAAGTGATAAGATTACCACCAACATAAGTACAAAAAATTGATGTAGCGTGTCTGTCTATTTGAGATCCTGGATAATCAGTATCAAGAAAAACTTCAATACATAAATGACCCTGTTTCTTGTACAGAGGCCCTTTTCAGGAGCTCCTTTGATGTAGTGCAGGATCTTTAACACTGCTTTCCAGTGGCATAACATTGCCTTTGGAATAAACTGACTATGGACACCAGTGTCATGCACTGGTGGGGAATTCCTGAGTTCCCCTATTTTGAATCCCACCAGTGCATGTATGGACACCAGTGTCATGCACTGGTGGGGAATTCCTGAGTTCCTGAGTTCCCCTATTTTGAATCCCACCAGTGTCATGCACTGGTGGGGAATTCCTACTTTGAATAGGAATGAGAGCAGCTAGGCTTGCCCTTTTTGAAATCCCTATTTGAAGAGGAAAGGGATGGCAGCCAGACTTGCTCTTTTTTGAGTCTCACCGGTGTCATAAGCCAGTGAGGATTAGAAATAGTTTGAATATGACAAGAGAAGAAGAGAGTTTGACTTGGATTAGAAATGGGATTTCCTTTACCTAATCAAGTTTCTATCAAGAGAAGCGAGCAGGCCAGTCATGGTAGGGTTAGAACTGGGAGGAGGGAGAAGGGAATAGAGGGAACCCCTTTAGATGCTATCCCCACCCCCACCCCCCTTTTTCCCTCTCTTCTCTTCTTTCCTTTCCTCTACCCCCTCTCCTTCCTCACTTTTTGGCCCAGCAACCAGGGGGAAGGAGGGGCTTAAAAATCGGCCAGCTTAAAGGGGTTTCTAGACTAGCTTTGGCAGAGGCGCAGGTGTCCAAGGTGGCTTTTTCCTTTTAATTCCTTTAAGAGAAAGACTTAGTGCACTTTCATATTGCACTTGACCAGGCAACAAGTACATGTGGCATCCAACAATTGGGTTGCTATTTTATCACTCCCCATGTGAGGGGTGCCACATGGACTATTGCCTAATCATATTGCACTTAAAGTGCAATATGAAAGTGCACTAAGCCTTTCTCTTCCTTTAATACATTATGGCATATGAGACTGTGTATGAGTGTGCCCCCTTCCCCCTCATTCAAATCTGTGTGTTATGAAGAAGAAATCATTTAAAAGGGTTCAACAGGTTTCGATCGAGATGACTGTGAAAATAGGTTATGACATATAATCAGTTTTCCTGATGACCTTGAAACTAGAAACAAACAAGATACCCCAGAAAAGAATCTTGATATTTTAATTGTAGAGCATCTCAAAGAACCTTAAGAAACAGGCCATGTAATAAAGTTCGAAATACATTGTCAGCATCAGGGATTCAGGGGAGCCATCTCAACATTTGTCTTTTTTTAAGTGGGTGGTGGGAGCCATCTCAACATACAACAGAATTCAAATGAAATTGATTGCAGTAGACAATAAAATAGTAGGCACACATATCAAAGATAAAGGAAGTAAGTATCATATGGCAGGGACAAGCATGACACCATCCCAATATCATTTCATTTTGACCTTCAACATTGAGGTGATTTAGGAGGAAGAACAGATCAAAAAGTGAGCAAGGTTAATGTGAAAGGTTCCCTTGAATGTTTGTAAGATTCAACTAAAGGGCACACCTGAGCAGCAAAGACTTCAAATTCTCCACTTCCAACAACATAAAAGCAGTCACCCTCTCCACCCTGGAAATTACAAACATCACCATTTGTTAAATTGAGATAGATGAATTTTTTCATAAGCATAAAAGCTTTATTGAATAGTGAGAAGAATTGTCAGAAGAAGTTTACCAAGGCTAAAGCTCACCTGCTGAACAACTACATCACCAGATTTAACTTCAACTCGTTGCATGCAGTCCAGCAAAACACGACATTGAGAGTCTGTGAGTCTTCTGAATAAGAAATGATCATGCAAAACTCGTTCAATATGTGCCTAGTATCAGGAAAAGTCTCAATAAGCTACATCATATTTGTCAAACTTCAATTGATCATGGAGATCTAACAATCTCACACAAAAGAGAAATTGATACAAGGTAGTCTATACTTCTTCTTCCCACGTTTTTCTATGTGATGGAGAAGGTGGGACCCAAGCATTGCCATTATCAAGGGAACATTCAATGGCCCTCAGTCGTGCCCGTGATATATCATGCCTCACACGCTGGTTCCTGGAATTCCAATTAAAGGTGGATGGACTCTGAGAACCTGTCACTTCAACAACTTGCGGCAGAGATCTCGGATTGAAAATGGGTGCATCTTGAATAGAACCTGTCTGGCAAAGCATGCAAGGTTTTTTTTCTCTTAAGAACAAAGGGACAAAAGAGAAATGAAAAGAACAAAGATAAGATTACTTAAGAAAATTGCCAGAGACATTTTCATACATCACTTATCCCATTTATATGTACAACAATGATTGTAATATCATCTGTACGAGTTTCATACTGTAGCCAAAGTCGATATGATTCAGCAACAATGGCAGCACAAGCATCACGAGGATCTGTAAACTTTGCAACCTGAAAATTCATTGGAAAGTCAAGACACCAGAAAAGTGGATGTGAGCTTAAAGTAGGAAAGAAGGTGCATGCTAGCACAGATGGTTGCAAAGGAGAAAAGCTAACGGAAACTGATCGATCTTCTTGTAAAGGATCATAAAAAAGGATAAATTCACAAATTACCTGCCAAAAATAAAGAGAGACAACAAATGAGAAAATGGATGAACAAGCCTCATGAATCACAAAGTGATACCATGATCATCATCATCCTCATTAGAGCCCTATCCCATTATTTGGGGTTGGTTACATGAATACTTTTCCGCCAAAGATTTTTATCAAGTGCTATATTTGTGTTTAAACTCAAGAAGTCCAAATCCTTCCTAATAACATCACACCATCTCATTTTAGGTCTTTCCTTGGCTCTTTTACTGACCTCCACTAAGATATGGTCATATCTTTTAACCGGCACTGAGATAGGGTGACAGTATACATGTCCAAACCACCTAAGTCTATTTTCTCTCATTTTCCTATCAATTGGAGCTATCCCCAAGCCCTTATGGAAGGTTCATTCATAATCTTATCTTTCTTAGTCTTACCACATATCCATCTCAACATCCACATCTCTTCTACACACATTTTGTTAATGTGTTTCTTTCGCACTGCCCAACACTTAGTACCATATAACAAAGTAGGTCTCACAGTCATTCTATAAAACTTTCCTTTAAGTTTTACAAGTATACGACGATCGCAAAGGACTCCTGATGCACTTCTCTATTTTAACCAGCCTGCCTTAATCCTGTGTGCCACATCGCCATAAATCTCCCAATTCTCTTAGATAATAGACCCTAAATATCGAAAGCTACTACTCTTAAGAATATTTTATCCATCAATTAGAACCATATCTTCCTGTAACACCCTCTCATTACTATAATTATAATACATAAACTCTAACTTGTTCCTACTGATTTTAAAATCTTTAGACTCCAAGACATATCTCCAACTTTCTAACTTAACATTTAAACCATCAATACTCTCATCAATTAAGACAACAACATGATAAGAAGTACATATTATAAAGTAAAAAAGAAAACAAGAATTTTCAATAAATTAATCAATTAATGAAAGTTTTTAAAAGGTTTTTCAAAGTGTAACCATGAGAAGAAAGAACACTCAGTTTGACAACCTAATTCCATAAGTAGACAAATGATGCAAATACCTTTAGAATCTACGAATTTTCTCCCTCTTAAAATCTAATACCCATGGGAACAAAAATGTGAATCAAAATGTCTTCAATTATGAACTTAGTGTGGCTGCTCCTGCACTCTGCACCATCCTTGTCTTGTTATTGACACCAATCAACCCATTCTACCAAAAACCAAAGCAAAGCCTTTCAAGGATTTTAAGAACCAGTTAGAAGATAATGACACAATCCATTCACTACCTCTATGAAGAAAAGCTAGGTCCTAGACTTCTAATGAACTCTCAAATTTTGACATAAGCCTTAGAACTCACAAATTCAAAATAAATTTGGTAAAAACATCAAAATTACATCTCCCCCTCCTCAAGACCATGAAGTCATTTTTTTTTCTTTTTTGGTTGTAGCCTAGTGGCATAGTTGTCAAGGCGTCAAGGCGACCAAGGCGTAGGTGGGGTCTCGAATCGCCTAAGCGCTTAGGCGCTCGCCTAAGCGGTGCCTAGGCGTTTAGGACGGAACCAAGCATGAGTTGTTTTCAAGTGTCCCTCTTACATGATATTTATGTATCTATAAATATATATAATGATGAAAATTCAATAAAAAATATCATAATATGACAGACATAAAGACAATGAAAGCAACAAAAATTAAACTCAAAGTAAACAAACTCACATTATATATCATAAAGTCATAAAAAATCTAAATTGACATCTTCAAATAAATAAGCACACTAAATAAGAACAAAAAGTGCAAATATCATTCTATCATCAGAAAACTAATTTTCAACTTTTAAAACAAGCAATACACATACATGTAAATATGTTAAATAAAAATAAGAAGTGCAATATCTTAACACACTTAAAACAAGTAAAAACTAAATGAGTCCATTACATAATCCCACAATATGCCTAAAAATTGAAAAGAAACTAGAAAATGACAAGTCTCATGTGTTTGGGTGATGATAGTTTAAGTTTGACCAAATCCTGAGAGATCTCAAACAGACTAAGTGTTGTCAGTAGGAGAGCGGCTCCCTTGGAGAAGTCATATGCACGTTTGACTTTTTTTACCGGACTTTGGATTTTTAGTGTTTCATATGGTTTATTTGAATTATTAAATTTTTAGATAGGTCAAATTATGAGAGATTAGAAAATTAGCATTTCGCTAAAATCATCGAAATCGTGATTTTCTTCTTCGATGGGAGAGTTGACTTTTTTTTTGGTAAGAGATATAATTTTTTTGATATTTTTATTAGATTCAAATAGTTCTCACACTAGTAGTAGCACCATTGTACATATCCTGAATCAAGTCAACATATCCTTGAGAGACTCCCTTCTTTGTTAATGCCCACCAAATCAAGTCTCTCGGTACTCGATCATACGCCTTCTCTAAATCAAGAAAAACCATATATAAATCTCTTCTCATCTCTCTATACTTCTCCATTAACTGTCGCAATAAGAAAATAACTTATGTAGTAGAACAAATGGTACCCCATTTGAATCCACTAAAAATATCAAAAAAATTATATCTCTTACCAATAAAAAGTCAACTCTTACATCTAAGAAAAAAATCACGATTTTGATGATTCTATCAAAATAGCGTCTTTCTAATTCCTCATAATTTGGTTTATCTAAAAATTTTATAATTCAAATAAACTCAATAAAACACTACAAATCGAAAGTCCGATGAAAAAAATCAAACGTGCATATGACTTCTCCAAGAGAGCCACTCTCCTACTAACAGCAAATAAGTCCTAGTCATGGTCCACTGTGATATTCAGATAAATAAGATATTTTACCATGGTTCCCTTGTCATGAATTAATTTTTTTTTGTTTATGCTTAAAGTAAAATCCTATGGATTGAAAAGTGAAAATGCACATCCCGAATCCCAATTCCCACGCTCTTATTGTATGATATATGTGAACCTATGTAATCCACACTTTTATGTTATTCTAATCTCCCAAGATCTCTTCAAAATCTCTTCTCTTTAACCCTCCCGAGACGAAGCCGCGATCCGATATGGCAAACATTGCATGAGCCCCTCCCCCCCCAACCCCGCCCCATGTCCAACTCGCGGCGCCTAAAATGCATTTTTGACTAGAAGATGAAGTACTTGTTTTTGTAATTGATAGCTTCTTGTCACTTTAAAATTACGAGCATCAGTAAGAACAAATGGTACCCTAAACATCTGCTTGTCACCATTTTCAATGCATGAGTAGGGGGTGGCAATGTGTGGGACCAAGATTTGGCAGACCCCTGACCAGCTTAGGAACCTCAGAGCTTGAGTTCAGGCTCATGCTTGACTTGTGACGAAAAAACCGGCCCAAACTTGCATTAACCTGATTTTACAGAGATGCCTTCCATTGTGCAACGTAACGTGCGTATATCCCCCTTATTTCACTAACCACCACATGCCTCCCTAGTGCCCACCATCATGAAAAGGTTCTAGTGTCTGGGATATGAGTGTGAGCATTACTCAGAAACAGCGTGGAGAGGACTTTTGTTACAAAGAACATGATATGTCTAAAGCAACCTTGTTGACCAATCCATCCTTGCTTTAATATTTAAAGACCAAGATAAAAAATTTAATAATCTGGCTTCTTCTATTTTGTCCAAAATGACAAGTATGCGATAATGAGCAACATCTGCGGTGCATGTCCAAACTTTTATCTAGACATAGATGAATCTACAATTCCCAAGCAGCATGAAAAAGGAACAGAAAGATGAGTGCATGTAAGTAGGCTGCAAAGAGTCCATGATCAATAAAAAATACCAGGGTGGGATAAACCCCTTTAATGAATTGGGTAATAGTGAGCTTTAAGCTCTTTACCCACCCAAAACCTTAGGTCACTCCATTTCCTCCTCAGAAATAAAAGTAAAAAAGAATTCCAGCTACTTATCCAGAAGAGCCTAATTTCCCTTTCTACCATTATGGCCCTAAGTTACATGATTAATTGACTGCAAACTCCTATAATCATCATGTAACCTTCACTAACTTGTCCAAAACAAAAAAAATTGAAAACCTTCACTCCATGTCCGTGATTAGCACCTCTAAGCTGATGGATGTCCTCTGCCCAGCTGCACATTCTGGAAACCTCCCTCTCACATTAGCTGAGATGAGGGGCCTATGTTCCCTTTATCCTCCTCAGAAGGAGCAAGCCTGTGCAATGCCTTCCAGGTAATGAGTTAGTAATGTCACTAATCAGTAATCTCATATGGGAAAATTTCCACATTGAAAATTTGATATTTTAAATAGGATATCATATGTGTTTCATTAAGGGGTACTATCCATTGCAAACTTATATGCACGCTCATAACTTCTTCTAGTATGTGCAACAGTTCATCAGATGTCTCAACTTCCTAATCATGAAGATTCTTCCAGGATCAATGTTCAGCAACCTTTCTGGTAAAGGGAAGGTCTCCACCAGAGCTCTCTCACTGCACCACATATCATGCCAAACGTGATCTTCCATTCATTACCTAATTGCACACATTCACTTGTGTATATCCTATCCTTAGCTTTTAGGTTCCATCCCAAAGATTTGTGATGTTGCTCCATATAGGACAGAAGGGGGCTGCATATGTTGCACCTATCTTGCACTATTTTTGTTTTACGACCTTGAGCTAAAATCCTCCTTCCTTCCACCACCAATTTTCCCAAAAATCAGAAATCAAAATCTCTAATGTTTCTCATCCCTCATCTGCTTGATTCTTGCATGCCTCACCTGTCCCCGGGCCACAAGTGGGCTCCTGCAAATATTGTGCCAGCCACCCTCAATTTCCCTCACATCCAGTGCCACACAAATCTGCTATGCCTCTCCAGCTTCCTTTCTTATGTCTTTTGGATTTTGTCATTTTGATCAAAAATATTAAATAAATTGCTACGCTATGTAAGACTGGTTTGCACGAGAACAACTGTAAGAAAAACATGATTCAATTTTCATCCCAATTATGTCTCATTCAAAATTAATACTAGAGAGTGCATTACATTCCTCTCTAGTTTGACATAATGAAATTAGAAACTTAAAGTTTCCGATAAGAAATTAACGAATAACTGATATAAGGCATCCGGTTATCAAAGAGAACCTTAAAAAATCCAAGTTAAAACCTACATGCCCTAAAAATCATCTGAAATTTACCTGGTCAAAAAACCATCAGAAGAAAATTAATATTTTCCTTTGAAGATCAGAGACTATGTTTCAGCCCCAATTACCTGGAGTTGTGAAAAACTTAACATAGTTTGACGAGTACATCTTTATCTATAGAAGTCATAAACCCACAAAAAGATACATAAAGGCATTAACATATGAAACAAGATGATGCACAGGCCACTCAGATTTCACCATATCCAGACAAAGAACCAAAGGAGGCAAAATGCATGAGAAGGCTCATACCATGTCCACCACAGTTTGGCTGGAGAGGAATTCAAAAACTCCATCACTTGCAAGCACAAAAAATGGATGATTCTCTGTAAGCTCTAGAACAACAATCTCAGGGCTTGCTACAACACCAATAGATTCTGCAATCGAATCTCCAATACTTCTGGTAAATGCTGTTCCTGGATACATTCCATTCTGCACCCAGACTCTAGGAGGATCACCATCGTCACCTTCTTCTGTGTCCCAGCACTGGACATCTGGATTCTTCAGGCCCTCAATCTGATCCAAGGTGAGAACCCTAGCTCCAGAAAGCTTGACCCTTTCAAGTTCATCAGCTCGAAAAGGGGTCTGATCAATTGACAGGTCCATGGCCACAAAATCCTTCCCTCTTCTTTCTGCAATGACAGCCCTAGAATCACCACAGTTTGCAACATAAATTGTTCTACCCCGAACGAGTACGGTGATTGCAGTTGTCCCACTCATGGTGTCATCCAAGCTGTCTGAATGCAGTTGAGAATTTGTGGTCAAGAAGGCGGCATGACAAGCCTCCACAGGATCCGTACAGAACTGCCCATTTCTAAGAAGATTTTCACATAGCTTCCTCTTTACAAATTGGGAACACTGAGCCCCATTTTCTCCATGCCCATCGAATACACCAAAAAAATGGTCATCAGAGCTTGTCCCGAAAGGTGTGTGTATGCAGAAGCTATCCTGGTTCGCCTTATCCAGAGCATCAGGGTAATACCCTCTTTGAGATAAGTAAGAGTATCTCAGGTAATAGTTTCCCAGTGGAACCTTAACTGTGCGTGAACCATCTGAGGGGAGAAACTGTGAAGAGACCCTTGATAGCCGATTAATACCAACATTGGAGTCCCTAGTTAGACTGAACTGATGAAGCTGACTCTGGCCATCCTCTCCCAACCCATCAGAAGAGATGGGGGAAACAGCAGCACCTGCAGCAGGTTTTCCATTTTCAGATTCCTTCAACTTGGAACTTCTGGATGACTTAGACACATGCCAGGTGCAGCAATCCTTTGAATATGGACACCCCATCACGCAGAAAGCTGAAAAGAAGCAAGCCACCGCATGGATAGCTCAAAAGAAAGCAAAGATCAAAAACCAGGAATACAATACCACTCGCCAAAATCACTTTGATGGCTCAAGAGAAATTGCACGCCATGATTAAACTATGAATTGAAGAAAGACATGCTCAAAAGTGTGAAATGTCGCTGTCAGTTCGTCATGTTCACTTGAAATCCGGACTTAGCTGGTTTACCCAATTTTCTAACCAAAACGCAGTCTTCAAATATTCCAAAGCGAAACGAAGAGACAATTCACAATACCAATCACAAGGCAATAGATTGAAATCCCCTCAAATTTCTGGACCACAAATTCCTCTCGCAATCACCTTTTGAATCATCCGCAAAAAGATCACCTTCCGTAGATGTTGTTCTCTGCACTCTCCAAAAGAATTGAGATCCTAGTTCCACGTCGAAAGAAACTTACAAGCTCCTGATATTAATGGCTCAGAATATACCAGACTTCTAGAAAGATACTTCCGGGAAACAAAAAGTAATGCCCACGTCCCGTCGTCAGCATAAAGACAGAGCGCGGGACTCAGAACTCTCGCAACGCTTCGCATTCATCAAATTCGAACAGAATAAAGAATAAAAGCAAAAGCAACTCAAGAAATTGTTCCTCGACCAAGTTCTCCACAAACTTAACAGAGCTACTGACGAAGCAACACTGAGAGTAGATGAAGGGAATAAAACTATCTGGATCACCGAGTTAAGGACCTCCAAATCTCAGCCAATCCAATCCGTTTTAATTTCCTAAACCTCCCAAAATGAGAACAAAGGATGAACAGTGAATCCCGCGAACTCCGGTCTTTTTCCCGACCCACGCAGTAAGAACAAACACAAGCAAACAGGGATCTTTCTGAATCCGAAGCTCCCCAGCCGCAAGAAAAGGTTACCCCGAACCAACAAAAGAAGCAGATTCGGTGAATAAACAACCGGATTTCGCGGGGAACAGCATGCGATCGTAGGATTCTCGCGGTACCCAGATGCGGCAGGCTGCAGCAGCGGTCAGCAGGAGTACTTGGCGCCCCCCGATCCTGGACCTTACCTACCCTGCCCCCTTCTGGCTTACGTTACCATTGTGACCCTCCTACGTCGTACACGGGGGGAAAGTACTGTAAGGAATCCCTTTTCATGCACCCTACGCTCTTCGCCGCAGCAGCACCCTACCCTGCGCTTGCAAAGCCATCAAGCCGACGGATAACTCCGACCCACCAATGGGACGAAAGGCACCGGCGTGCCCCCCGCAAGATGGAAGCTCGGTCCCACGAGGACAGTTCAAAATTCGTCCTTTATCCGCCTACTTTATTGAAGGGACTGCTGGTTTGGGTGGTCGTCGAGCCGTCTGGGGAGTAAAAGGCCCCACCTTTGCCGGTGGGGTGATCCCGACACGCACATATTTGCCGCGGAAATCCACATTCCAGCCCTGCTTCCAGCGTCTTTCTCCTGACTGTGGGCGGCACTCCCCCATCTATCCCTTCTTGGCCCGTTTCCCCCTCCTCCTCCCATCACCGTGCCCCTTCAATTCGGTGCCGTCCGTTTCGGCAGTGTCCGCGCCTTCACAGAACACTCTTCTCTATCCGCCCACGCCAGTGGGGTCTGGATTTCTCGGCTGCTCCCCACGAGAAACGGCGTAGGGACCGCGGTAGCTGCTGCCCGCTGCGCCGCCTCAAAATTAGTAGGGATTTTTGTATATATACTCTTACAAATTTGACGTATTGCACTTATATCCCTGATCTATATATATTATTTACAATATCCCTAATCCACCTAAATTGTTGCCGATGTACTCCTGTCATTGGTTTAGGGGGAAAATTCGTATTAGATGCTAACGAAAATCATAGGACGGTAAAAAAAAATACCAGAAATGCCCATGTTTCCTTCTCGGACCGGCTTTGGCTAGGCCGATAGATAGAGGAGCACAAAACCGACCACATCTCCGATCTACAGTCTCCGACGACATGCTCCTACGATCGTGGGCGGGGAAGAGTGTAACGTTGTGATCGTTTGGATATATATTTATTGGTTCTGATGTGGTGTTCATGACTAATGTGGGGTCGTTGAACTCTGATCGTAGTCTTTGTGTGTTGTGTGAGTGTTGTGAGTCGAAAATTTTAGCCCAAACAGTTCATAGGTTCACTAGTTGTGAACGTGACAGAGTGGGGTGTCGCGTTTTGAACTCGACGATCACATGTATCGCGTTCTCCGCACCGTCTTTGTGACGCGTGCATGGAGAGTTTTCAGAAGGTGACGGTTAGGTGCGTCGCGTTCTGAAGGTGACAAGATGCTACGTCGCGTTCTCATTTCCGATTTAGGATAAATTTGACCCTCCGGTCAAACAGAGCAAGAAGTTCTGTTCGACCAGGGAGAGGGTTGCTGCGGCAATTTTCGACGACGTTGACTTTAGAACATGTGTTTCTACATAATTTTAACATGTAAAAACTGCTCAGAACGTAGAAGGTACCGATTGAGCCTTATTCTGCGAGCTCTTCTTAACTAAGCGACGAATTCGTTCGTCCTCAATCCCTCAAAAACACGCAAAAAAATCTTCTAGTGGAGAGAAGGCGCCCTCCACTTTTGGAAGGAGCATCCACCTCGCCAACAGCACGCATCGCCGCTTCTAATGCCAGCCACCCCCGAGTTGCCATAGTGGTCCGGGCCAACACTCGAGCCTCCATCTAATCACAGGGGAAAGAGAAGGCGAGAGGGAGGAGCCATGGCCACTGCCGAGCAACTTGTGTAGCAGAACAGGTCGGAGAAGGAGGCGCAATAGTAGTGGGTGGGGCGGCACCAAGCGGCACTGGCAAGGGCCAGCGGCAGGGGGACCTCCTTCCAGATGGTCATGAACAGAGGATGGGATGCACTGGCCCACCTCTCCAGCTCCTCCTCCAAGGAGGAGGACGACGACAATGGTGGTGTTAGCAGCAGCACTCGGGCTCTTCGCCTCAATATGGTGGGGGTCGCCACTATAACAATTCAAGTGGATTGGAGATATTTCAAATAACATATATATCAAGGGTATACATGAATATCTCAAGTTTATAGGGATATATATGTAAAAATCATCAATTAGTATTCTATTAATACTACAGGAGGTGAAGCGTGACTGTGCAATATACGGCAGACACTCCTAGAAAAAAAAAAGTGAAATGTTAAAATGTTCTTTTAAAAAAAATAGAATATGCCACATCTTTGTGTAACATTCACTAATTAGAATTAAGAGGGGGAAATTATAATATATCTTTTTTTGAACAAATAAATATATGATCATCAGTACATATATACAGCTACAAATACTAATATATAAGTATAAGCATTTGTATGCAATTATAAATGAAAACACAACCACAAGTACAAATATATATATATATATATATAATTATAAGTACTAATATAAAACTATAAGTATATATATATAACCATAAGTATTTATATACAATAATAAGTAAAAATATACAACTATAAACATATAATATAATCACAAACACTAATATATAATTAGAAACACGAATAACAAAAAGAATATATGACAAGACAGAAATTACCTTTTGTCGTATTATAAAATGAAAATATATGAATAGAAAACACCAAATTCATGACCCTGGTGATAGGCATGGCATGCGTGTAGACAACAATTTGGTATGTTTTGGTGGGTGTATGTCCCGGATTTCGGACATAAAAATTCTCCAAGGCCAAAGGCATGATTCCAAGGAGATAACTGGAGAACGTGAACGGATCTATTCCAGGTCTTGGCAGCTTTGCTTCCGACGGCGGACTGGTGGGCCCTTCATGGGCCTTATCTAGTCCTGGCTTTAGGCCTTTACAGGGTAGCCCCCAGTCACTGTCCAGGAGTACGTGGCATGATATCATCGGCATGTGGGCTAGCCCAACGAGTGGAGCCCAGTGAATGATGACGAGCATAACATGCATTTTCACTTGTTTTATACAATAATGTTGATAAAGTTGGTTCCGAAACCGTAAAAGTCATTATGGACCAAACTCTGGTGGACTCTGAGAAGGCGAACTCGAATCTGTCGATGAATAGGAGAAAATGAAGTCACAGATGTCGCTTGTTTTCGATGTCGGTGCCGACGTCATCCGATCTGTAAGAAATCAATTCGAAGAAGAGTTCTTAGTTGATCTTCTGATGCTCAAGTCAGGTATCGGCTCGAGGAGAGGAACAAAGAAAGCATAGTATGCAGAAGAATTAGGGGGAGAGAGCTGGCATCGAGATTAGACCGAGATCTGTAGTGTGAATCCAAAAACTCTTGGCCCTTTACCTATGGCAATGAGATACTTTTATAGGTGAAGAGGCGTAAGTCAATTCAGCTCCTGTGTTCTTATCGAACTGGAGACCTTTCTTGAGATGTCTAGCTTCCAAGGTAGGTCCATTGCTGGGCTCTAAAAGTATTTCCCTACTTAGATACCTATCATAGGGAAAGTTGTGATGGAGCTCAGAGTCGGCCTAGCGTCCTGATAGTAATAGGAATCTAGAAACTATGTGGATCTCGATCCGTGTTGGACTTGTGTAGCACTCTCCCTTCTAGCCTAATGATGCTTACTGAGCTGACTGATATAGACTTGAATACTCAATGGGCCAGTGGATCTGGGCTAGATGTCGTGACCCATCACAAGCCTCCCACTCCAAGGCTAGACCTCGGTCACGAGATCTAGTCGGGGAGTATTCATTATTCATGAGATCTACCATGTGGCACCAATTGAAGTGTCGCTTTTGGATGCTTCAAAACTAACACCCATTATGGAGGGCAGTTGTTCCCTGCCTGATGCCAAGGCGTTGCCCCTACACAGCTATAAATAGGAGTCATAGGGAAACGAAAGACACCTTTCCTGTAAGTGCTCACCTTAGGAGACATTAGTTGCCATTAGCATCGCATTGTCTAGGCTGGTGGTCTATTTCTCGGACTAGGTAGGTCCTTCCATCCCTTCTCCTTGACTTTTGGTGTAAGAATATCGTCGAATAGCTCAATCTAAGGTTTTGAGGACAGTGCTTCATTCTCTATGATTAGGTCTGGTATGGATCCTTCTAGCGCTCTCTCTCCGTCTTTTCACTCTATGTCTTCTCCTCCTGGTCGTCAGCCTTCAGGGGAGGTCGATCAGTCGAGGCTTGCTTCTCCCACCCAGGAGGTTGAGGAGGTAGGATCCTCAAGCTCTATGGAGGTAGAGGAGGATGGTAACACCATGGAGTCATCCCATTGCGGTGCCTAATCGGTGGGCAAAGTGCCTCAAGTGTCATCAAGGAGGAGCTTGTCAAGCTTCCATCTGAGTTTCAGATCTCTACTAGTTACAAGCTTACTATTCCATGGGCCAAGGTACATGCTTAATGCAGGCTGAGATGGTTATGCGTGTGTGTATGAGGAAGCCATTCAGGCCGGCTTTCGCTTCCCGATATTGTCCTTTGTCAGTGGGATGCTTAGCCACCTTAGGTCGGCATATGCCCAACTCACGCTAAATAGTTGGCGTGTTATCTTTAGTTTTATCATCATATTTCATAGGGCAGAGGTGACTTCACCTCCGATAGTGTATTTTTTGTCTTGTTACTTCTTAGGCATAACACAGTGCATAAGGAATGACTTTATACAGTTGTTCGGGCTGTGCGAGCCCTAATAATTGACCTACCTTCGTCTATTCACAATGGAAGAGCTATTTTTTCTTTGTGAAGCCAAAGAGTAGGGTTAGCTTCACCTTCTTGATCCATTGGGCCACGAAGGCCTTATAAGGTCTATTGTTGGGGTCCTCATTCCCTGGCCCTTTGCCTCTGCTAGTTGAGGGTCTTCTCCATAGAGAGAAGTCAGCCCGACGTCTCCTGACTAAGGGCAACCTAAGCCCCTCCCGGGAGTAGAGTAAGCACGTAGAGCTTTTCTTTCTTACTGCATTATGTTTTCTTGTGCTGATCGAGGCCATTTCATGATAGGAAAAATGGATGTCACAACCTTGCGAGCTATGAGTACTCCTAATAAGAATGAGCCAACAATTGGGTCATCTAGGAAGGCCTCTAAAGAAGTGCCTCAACCTAAGAAGTCCCCGCCTCGGCCCAAGAAGTGCAAGGAGGCCCGAATAGTAACTCATATGGGCACAGTACCAAGGAAGATAGGAAGAGATACAACCCCATTTACATCGGCTGGGACACCGTTAAATCCATAAATTGGGTTTTTACGAGCTTAGGCCAACTCAGGGGAAACATCTAGTTTTTGGAAGTAATCATAAAATGTTACTAACACTCTTTTTACATCATATTGACTTACAATGGCTAACACAACTAGCACATCATCACTGGGGGGCCTTTACACCTTGAAGATCTTCAGCTAAGAAGGTGAAGGTGAGGGTATCATTGGCTCGAGATTTCTTTTGTTGATCTACCTAGTAACCTTGTGTACATGGGCCTTCCTCTTGTTCGAGCCCTCAATAGTTGGACCTGATCCACCCATAATCATCATGACCACCTCTTTAGCAGGATTGCCTCTATCTTGCTTGAAGCTAGAGTCACACTTCCTTTCTTCTGGGGGTCAACGTCCCTCAAGGTTCTTGTCTAGCTAGGATTATACCCCTTTTGTAAGCTTGATGCTTAATTTTCATAAGAATCTGGGAAGGTGTGACTGCGAAGAACGCCAAAGGTCATCCTAAGCGGGAGTCCTAATTACGATCGTCTCTTCAAGCTCTCTTGTCATTACGAGGAATTGCCCCCCCCCCCCCCCAATTAGAATATCGGTTTGCTTTATTCATCAAGTCGGTGAAAGTCTTCGGAGGCTCCTTCATGAGGGAACCTCATAAGTCGAGGTCTGAAGTGCCACCCATCAACACCGTTAATGGCTGTGGTGACATCCAAGATTGGGATCTACAAGGCCTTGGCATGGAACCTTGCAACATAATCTCTGAGGAACTCGCCTGCCTTTTGGCTAATTGTGAGGAGGGTGACTGCAGTCTTGGTTGGGCATGCATAGCGAGTGAAGTTCTCCAAGAACTTCATCCCAAGGACTTGAAAATTGGAAATAGAGCATCATGGGAGGGTCTTAAACCAAGCTACTGCTGCTCCTTCCAGCAAAGTCGAGAACACCCTGCACTTTACGTTGTCAGAAGCTCCCTGAGAAAGACTAAAGAGTGTTGAAGTAGTCCAGGTGGTCAAACGGATCCGTCATACCATCATAAGCCTTCATGTTGGTCATTTTCAGATGCCCAGGGTGCAATGCCGCCAAGATTTTCTTGGTAAAGGGAGATGAAAGATGTTGGACCACTGGGATGGCCGAGCTAGGGAGCTATCTAGCGAGGAACTAGACCTCCTTCCACATACCATGAACCTTTCTCTCCAAATCAACAGAGGCCCGCATGGAGACTATAGCCGTAATGGTCGGGGGCCGACCGGTAGAGATCGAGTGCACTGGGTCCACCCAAGGCAAAGATGGTGTCGACGTGTTGCTTGCAATATCATGTTCCCTTACACCTTCAAGATGGGGAGATAGGTGTACCTAATCTACTGTCTTGGATGGCTAAGGAGCAAGCACAAGAGGATCCTCTGCTTGAGGCATGGGTGGATATTGCCTTACGAGGTTGTTCACCACATCAGGAAGCCACGACAGTCCCTTCATGGTCTCTCTAAGGTCAATGATCTGGCTTAAGATGGCGTGGAACTATTCACTAGAAATCATAGAGTTACTGTTCTCACCCACGATGTTCACCTGGAGTCTCAAACTTTTGCATTGTCAGAACAGATGATTTCCTTGCTTCTTATTGGAGCCATTACTACGGCTTCAATTCCCATAGACAACACCAATGATAAGACCAATTCTAAAGCCACAAAGGTTGTTATGGACAAGCCTCAGGTGGACCTGAGAAGGTGAACTCGGATCTATCGATGAAGAGAGGAAAGTGAACCTACCGATGTCACTTGTTGCCAATGTCAGTGGCTGATGTCACTTACTTCTGATGTCAGTGCCGATGTCGCCCGATCTACAAGAAGTCAACCCAAGGAAGGATTCTCGAGGTCGACTCTCTGACACTCAAGTCAAATCTCGACTCGAGTAGGACTCGTGCGGGACTCTCCCTTCTAGGCTAATGATTCTTACCGAGTTATCTGACTTGGGCTTAAATATTTAGTGGGCCAACAGATCCGGGCCAGATGCTGGGACCCATCAAATGTAATCTTTTTGTAAAAGTGTATGGATTTAGGCACCATATTGTAAGGAGAAATACGTATTATTTATGTAGGCAAATCCTTGCCTATGTGATATCACATGGGTTGAAGCTAGAGTGCCACAAAAACATCTTAGAGGGAAAGCATAGTCCGATCCTTCTCTGCATTTTTTTCTCCTTGGTCGACTTTGCCCCGCTTCCTCGCCTCGTTGTTCGTGTTCAATTCAAAGGGGAGAGGGTTCCCCGTTCCTCGTAGGAGCCCCCTCCCCCTCCGTCTTCATCGCAGTTCATCGGCCGTGGGTGTGAGGTGCCCTCTCTCTAGTGGGGCGGTTTTTGGGTCTCCTACCTGGTAGGAGGTTTTGTCTTCGACCCTATTTCGTCGAAGGATCTGTTTCTCTGGTTGATCGGAGGGTGGTTTTGCCGGTCGTTCGGAGGGTCGGTTGTGGAGGTTTAGTAGGATCCAGTGTTTTCTTGTCTCTGTTTGTAATGTTTTCTCTGTTTCCTCCCTATGTGTTTTGTGCTTGGCAATGTCCGACGCGGCAGTTGTCTGCGGCAAGCTCTTGCCTTCTCCTCCGATGGCCGACGTCGTATGCTAGAAGGTCCTTCTCCCTTCACGTCGGTGACTTCAGTTGGTGGTGTCATTCACCTCCCGTCGAGCTCTCCCCTGACATTAGATTGGTTCGAGGCCGCAGTTCCCCCTGCCGTGAAGCCGCCGGTGATAACCGGCGTTCATCCGTGGCGAAAATCCCTGCAGGTCTTTGGATTTGTCCAGGGAATTTGGAACTTGGGTCCTTATTAGTTATATGGCGCAGTGTCTCAAGCCATGCCCTACTCGTACTGGAAGCAAGGTTCAGTGTAGTGCAGCGGCCTGTGTTGCCCATAACTTGCTCTGCTGTACTCTCTATCAGTTTCTTTACGTAACCAAGGATCCACCTTACATGTAAAAATAAAATAAATTAAATAAATAGTTAGATAACATTGTTCGGCTGCCTTGGCTATTGTCAGCGGTGAATAGTAATGTCAACTGGACGTCATTCCGATGGTCGTGATGGTGGCATCACTTGATATGGTGCTCTTGCTAAAATGGTGTCACCCTGGCAGCCGCTTAAACAAGTGGTATCTATCCAAACAAGTAGTAATTATTTTTCTTTTATATGAACTGAAATAAAATCTCCATTGGGAGGTATGTCCAATGGAAATTAACTTCTACCCAACCCACACCTTTCTATCCATGCTTCCTATGGGCAAAAAGCAACCTGCCTAATTCACTAATTTGTAGAAAGGGGATTTCTGTTATTTTGGAGCGTGAGGGGTTATTCCTTAGTTTTATAATTAATAACTATTAAAGTTTAGAAATTATCAAGTAGACTATTTTAGATATACTATTTAAATAGCCAAGGAGAAGTTTTACCAATGAGATCCACTTCGTACCCAGTCAAAGTTATCCAATAAAAAATATCCGATCTAAATTAATAAAATTCATTAATTTCCAGTCCAAAGACCAGAAAAAATAATGTTAGATCCTTTGACTGTTAACTTTCTAATTTTACATCCAACAACTTCACGCCGTTGCTACGCCGCTGGTGAAGTTTTCTAAAACCCCAAAATACCCCTTAGATCCTCATCCTTTTGTCTTTTGGATGCATCGAACACCCCCTCCTCTGCCAACCTACTCGACAACGAACACCCCCTCCTCCGCGAACATGCTCGAGGGCGAGGCCGCCAAGCTGCTCGAGGGCGACGCTACGCGCACGACGCCGCAGCACCTGTGCGAGGGCGACCGGGCGACGACGAACACGAGGGCGACACTTGCTCGAGGCGACGACGCCGCGCGAACACGAGACTACACCGCGACACCTGCTCGAGGGCGACGACGCCGCAACACCTGTGCGAGGGCGACGCCGCGAACTGTGAGAGGGCCGCGACGCCAGGAACACCTGCGCATCTGGATACATTTGAGATTTTTACTGTTCATGCAATATATTTGGGGTTCTTGCTTATACATTGGGGAGGGTATTTCTGACATTCGCATAACAGACTGTTACCCAGTTTCACAGTTTTCATCTAATTTGGATTGAAAATTAAATTTGATTCAAAAGAAGACCGAACATTGATATTTCTAAGCGCTTGGACTAAAAATTAACTCACCTACTATAAAATAGACCGGGAATCAAATTCCCGTAAAAAAAATAGATGGCTGTGAAATCTACCTCTTTGTGCTCGCATAATTTTAGTTGGGTATTAGTATTTTCTCTTTACGAATTTTGTTGACGTAGTCATCCCTTTGGAAAGCCATGTTTCGAGTGGGGCATAAGATCATTTGCAGCCACATGCATCGAGATCCAGATCCATGAATCTCTTAAAGGTGGGTCTTTTCCCCTGCTTTCTGTCGACTCGATAAGTCTCAATCTTATTAGATCTTTTTTATTAGAAATTATGAAGTTTAAATTTCATTTTGTACGAGTAATATACAAAAGGAGCTGCCGAAATGCCTAATAAATCCCTTCGATCATGGGTTCTGATTGCTGAGATAAAACTTTGTGCATTGTTACCTTGGTGAGCATTATAATTGACTGTGCTACCCATTTGTCCTTTTTCATTTGGCATCTTTCTTCAGTTAATTAGTCTTGAGGACAACATTATTTTACACTATTAAGATATGTTTGATATTATGATAGATCGGGTTTTTTTATTTATTCTAATATCAGATATGCCCCTAGTGTTTGGTGCCCTCAAGTATCCCATTAAGATGAGAAATTCTGTTGTTCGTATTGATGGGATACTTGTACGACAATCCATTCTACTACGTCTATAAGTTTAGCTACCCCATTAAAAAAAAAAATCTTAGGTTAATTACTTTATATGAGGTTATTCTAATGTAGCTAATTTTTTCCTATCCGATTGCCGAAGACGCTCCTCAGATTATTTAATCCGATCGAGGCTACATCAAAGAATATATATGTAATCCAGGGCATCTAATGCCAATCTGGCTGACAGCGGTAGAAAAGTCCAACACCTCACGCATAGAAATAATGTAGAGACAAACACATTAAAACCCACACCTTAGGGAGACATCACAAGGGACATCGCATGTGCGTCTTAAAAGGGAAGAGGACAACACAAACACACACACGCACGAGAGAGAGAGAGAGAGAGAGAGAGAGAGAGAGAGAGAGAGAGAGAGAGAGAGAGAGAGAGAGAGAGAGAGAGACCATCAACTTAATTAGATATGTTGTTGAGTTTTTGCTTAGAGAAAAGTTTGATGCACTTAAGTGCATCAAGTTGGCATTGGATGTTATGTGGCGGTGACGACCGGTGGGTGATGATGGCGATGGGCGGCGGCAGACAACGGTGGTCAACAATAGGTAGTGATGGACGGTGATAGTCAGCAGTGGGCAGCGGAGATGGCGGCGATCGATAATAGTTGGTGATTGAGTTCTAAAATATGAATTTGAGACTTTAAAATAAAAATTTTGAGCTTTAAAATATTAGACTAAGGATTTAAAAATATTGATTAAATTTTTAATAATAATTTAGATTCTAAAATATAAATTTTAGACTCCAAAATATAAATAGTGAGTTCAAAACACAAATTTGAGTTCTAAAAATAGTAATTTTAGATCTCATTTATGGGCTATAAAATACAAACTCTAAACTCCAAAAATATAAATCTTAACTCCCACCTTTGATCCCCATCTTCAATCGTCGCCCACCGCCACCGTCCACTGCTCCATACTTATCAACTTATGTGATAGCCAACTTAGTGCACTTCTTATACTGTAGCAAGTGCAATAAATCTCTCTTTTTTTCTTATGGCCCCGGTTGCTTGGGTGGTGTGGTGTAGAAGGGGCTGTTGAGTTGTGTACATCAAAACAATGGAACCCAAAATCAAACGAAAAACGGTTTATTGGGATCATTTCCTTATCTCCCCATATTTAACATATCCGTTATAAAAACCAACATTTATTATCATATGGTTATGTAGCATATTTTCATTTGTGGGTGTCAAATTTGAAGTTAAAAGAGAGAGCTAAATGCATACTTATTCTTGAAATATATTAAAAAAAAATATCACATATTCCTTTGACAATTTCACCTCATGTCACATATACCTAAGGGTGTCAATTGGGTCGGGCCAGCCCCAAGGCCCGGAAGCCCGGCCCGAAAAAATGAGCCCGCTAAAAGTTTTTGGCCCGGCCCGAAAAAAAATAGGGCCGGACTTGGGCTTTGTGAGGTCCGGCCGGTCGGCCAGGAAAATATAAATATAATTTGTGTTAAATATAAAATTTATATTTAAAAGAGAATTATATTCATTTTTTCCACAATAAATCTACTCCAAATATAATTTTTTATAAATTAAATATTAACATAGATAAAAGTAAAATATATATTATTTTTTTTATAGATATATTAATTACGCCTGACCTGTTTGGATTGACGGAAAAAGGGTACGCGGAAATAAAATACTTTAGTATCGCTCATTTTCTAACATTTTTAATTAATTTATTAATTAATATTTGCTATTAATAATATACTAATAAAACACAATACCCTGCCACGGGCTGGCGGGCAATTGTCAGAGTTTTTTTCCCACAAAAAACCGCTAGAATCGCAAAAGCTATGCACCCAATTTTTCTTTTAAAAAAAATTTAAACATTTCTGATACATAACAAAACTGTTCAAATTTTTTTAAAAATTTGATGGCAAAATGAGTTAGAGTAGATATATTATATATTATATAAATAAAAATAATATTTTTGGGCCGGGCCGAGTTTTTCGGGCTTTTTCGGGCCTGGGCCGGGTCCGGGCCGGCTTTTAAAAAACTGGGCCTGGGCTGGGCCCGAGACGACTTTTAGAAAACCGGGCCTGGGCCGGGCCTAGCAAGGCCCGGTCCAGGCCCAGCCCATTGACACCCTTACTGATATACCCATCTGATTAGACTTTGACAATTGAACCCAACTTTCGTTAGTGTAAGGGGGGTGAAAAGACTGGTATACCCTTTATTTAAAATCCCCTCATGTCAAGTTCTAACATATTTATAAATCTATGCTTCTCATTTACGCTGATTTAGTATAAGTTACATATTTTCTTTGCATCTTACATTCTTTTTCTGTAGCTTACACTAACTCAATGTAACTTACACATTTTGTATGTGTGTAAGTTACATTGAATCAGTGTAACATACATTGAAATCATGTAAGTTGTAAATAAAGTGTCTAAGTTGTAAAAAAAGTGTGTAAGTTATACTGGATGAGTGTAAGTGAGAGGTATAGATTTGTAAATATATTAGAATTGGATATATTTATGTAAATATTTTTAAAATAAGATTATTTAAAAAAAATTCCCTTAATAATTCTATCTATATTTGGACAAAATATTTCTTAAATTTTGACGGGCAATTAACTCAATATATATGTGATATATTTTTTTTATCAAATATGGGGTATTTTTTGTGAAGTTAAGATTTTACATATACATACAATAAAAATAATATTTTTACGGACATGTACGCATTTAACTAAAAAAAAAGCTGTTAACAAACCAGTTCCCATATCCCCAAAAAGAGTGATCAGTGGAATCTACACGCAATTGGAATCTGATTCATGCACTAAAATAGGCAGCCACAGCCAGCAATAAAGACATTGGTCACATGTCACATAAAAAGTTATAGATGCAGAAAAGTACCCATATTTAACAATATGTAGTAGTAAGATTTATGGAGAGACATGGTCTCGAATCTAGAAAAAAATTGTTAGACGGCATGAATGATCACGAAGCTAACTAGCATTTCATGACTACAAGAGTGGGATCTGCGCATAAGAATAGAGATTCAGAGGGTTCTAGGAGTAGCGTCTTAAGAAAAATCTATTGATGTCTAAGTCAAATCTCAATAAGAACTCAAAATAAGAGGGTAAATAATTTGAAATCACTCCCTACAATATTGGTAGGTCTAGAACTTGTTACTTTTGACTCAGGTCTCATCAAAGGGCTGCTTATGGGTTATATAAGCCTTGAGCCTTCCTGCCGTTCTCACGAGATGGGACTATGTATGGCCAGAGTTGTAGGCCTCTGACTAGTTTATGATGTAACTTTTCATGCGTAGATCTCAACAGGTCATCGTCAGTCATACGTGGATCATCTCGCTCGCCATTAGTGGGGGGTGCCCTTAAGTCTCCTACCCATACATGCACCATACTGTGGTGTTCACTACAGGGGCGTGGGGAAGGGGGGAGGGGTGATGTGGGCCATGATTTTTTGGCGTATACGTAGAGAGGTGCTCATCGTAGGCAAATATTATGGAGCTCTAGAGTTCTTACTCCTGCTAGTATGTAGACCAGCTAATCAGGTCAGAAGTGTTTGTCATTTCCCTATCGAGCTAAAGCTTTGTCGGCTCAAGAGTTAATCAGACGAGAACTTCTCTTAGCCAGACTATCGAGTTATCCATTAGGCTAACAACTTGTCGAGATAGACACGGAGTAGGTCGAGCTAGTATTCTGTCATTGCTCATTTCGAGTTATCTCAAGAGTCATTCTCTCTCGTCGGGACATTCCTTCTAGTGATAAGGACAGGAGAAGGGGCCCTCCCTGTGGGACCGGCGGATCAGGTGCTCATTGGCTCTTCATGGGCCCCAATTTGATAATCGGATTCTCTATTAGGCGGGCCTTATTGAGCTTTCACCAAACGTGGGTCTTTTTAATAATCGAGCTATCGCCTATGAAGGATCAAGAAAAGATGTGGACAAGATCTAGAAGGGAGGGTTGAATAGATCCATGCCAACTATTGCGGAAGCTTAACCAATTCTGAAAAATACTTGAATCAGAGACAAATTGAGAAACAGATTTCACATATCTGAAAAGGATTAAGTGAGATGTACAATCAGAGTGTGTGAACAAGTTGATTAGATGAACTTAAACGATCCTATGCATGCATCTAACGAAAGGTAAATTCAAACCACAATTAGACCAATGCACAGAGATTTTTAGGTGGTTCAGAAATCACCCATGTGATTCCTACATCCACCCCTCACACACAGCGAGGATCCACTAATCAACCTGGGTACACTACACCCACTGGAGCCTGACAACTCCAACAAACTGAGTTTACAACTCACACAACCTCTAGAGCAAGACTACTCTAGAACCCTGAGCAAGACTGCTCAACAACACTTTGAGTACACGACTCAAAACCACTGAGCACAATGGCTCACAAACAACTTGCTAGAAAAACACACAAGACTTAGATCCTCTAGCAACAGATCTAGTCTAACAAGAGATCATTCATGAGACTTATGCAGAAACTCTTGCACAATCTCACAATGACTCAGAAGAACAAAGGTACATGAAGAATTGTATAAATAAATCCTTGCTCTTCAATTATACTTCCTTGTAGAAGATCGAATTGAGAAGAGACTTGAGTTCTTGAAGTCCCAGGCCGATGCTCTGTACTCTGAACTTTGGGATCTTCCTTGAGGTCTTCTCAATCGATTGCTTCCACTTGATCTGCTTCCTTGAAGTGATCCAACTGCTTCTTCAATGATCAATCTCCACTTCTCATCGTTGGATAGATGAGAATTGGCTTCAGGAAACACCAGGAGAGCAGGAGCAGGGAGGTGAACTCTTCTTGCCGCCAAAACAGATTTTTGGAGGCTCTGAGAAGGTTGTTATCTGATGGATGGCCAAGAGGAGGGTATTTATACCCTAAATAGTCCAAAGATACCCTTGGGGTACGTGGGCACACGATCCAAGGTTGATCCATCATTTCCCTAGGGTGCCACGTGTCCAGGACAAACCTTAAGTCATAAAGTTTCCGGAGTGTGTCGACCTGCCCATAGGGTGTGTCGACACACTATCCCAGACTGGGCAAAACAGTTCCCTGGGAGAGCCATCTAGTGTCGACCTGAGATTGAGTGGTGTCGACCTGCTGTAGCCAGCTGAAGAACAGGCATTCTGGGAAGGCTCTCTAGTGTCGACCTGATTGCATTTGGTGTCGACCTGAGATAGAAGCATGTTAACATATTTCTCTGGGATCTGTCTCTAGTGTCGACCTGCCCTGGTCTAGTGTCGACACTAGTTGACCATTTGTTCATCTTTTGGCTTAGGGCTTGGAGCATTGTGTCGATACTATTGTGGGGTGTGTTGACACTACCCTTGCAATAAATATTTGTCCCTGAGAAATAAACACATAAATCATTAGTCAAATGTATTATCATGAATATAAATGATAAATGTGTTTGGAAACATGTTTTTTGAATATTGTTATTTCATGTGTGATGTATTTCACATGTTCCAATTGTTATGCATTAAAATCACAACTTGTCATCATCAAAATATGAGGGGAAATGAATTGTATTCACACTCAACCCAACAATCTCCCCCTTTTTGATGATGGCAACATTAAATCCATATAAAAATGAAGTTTTGATGAAATGTGATCTTAAACAATTTTTGTTTATTTAACACTCAATTTGAAAAGTATTGATTGTCATTGAGTTATGTTTCATTTCTTTTTATTCATACTTGTCAAAGACCTTTGAACATTTTTTAGTAACATTTGAAGATCACACACATGAAAGACACAATGTTACTAGAAGTGAGCTATTTGCACAAAGAGGTCAAGCAGCTTGACAAGCAATCATACATTCACATTCATTATCAAAGAGTTTTCAATCACATTGAAGACACAAAAGTTTTTATTCATTTCATTCAAGAATATGAACATTACAATCTTCAAAAAGACAATCTTCAAAAAGATATTACAAACTTTCTTCCAAACTTTCTTCCTTTCTTGCTATCTTCTCCCCCTTTGACATCAGCAAAAAAAAATAACATTAGGTGGAAGGAGGAGGAGGAGGAGGAATGGGGATCAAGATGGTCTCAATATCCGTTAAGCTCTTTTCCATTGAAGTCAAACTGAACTTCATTTGAGCTTGGATAGTTGAGAGTCTTGTATGTAAAAGATGTTCCATTCTCTCTGAATTCTCTGACATGGTGGCTTGAAGTGCAGTGAAGTCAGTTGACATAGGCTGTGAAGATGAAGAAGAACCAGATGACCAACCATGTCTGTTCAAATTTTTGAATTCCTTTTTCAGATCAGACATTTCTTCATCAATGTGACATGATAAGTTTTTCATGCTCTCCAAGTCATCTACCAGATGAGCAAAAGACAGTCTTGTCTTAGTTATCTGAGAAAGTGTTTCTTTGGTGTTGAAGACATCAGCTGGGAATTTGCCAAAATTCCCTTCAGAACTGTTTCCAACTGTTCTTGATGTTCTTTGAGCTCAACTGAAGCATCTGCCAATGTGCCAATCAGCCTATTGAATCTTTGCACTGCATGGTCAGAGGCTGTCTTTTGTTCAATAAATTTTGCAGACATAGTGTTCTCCAACCGCTGAACCTTCAACTCAAAATTTTCTGTCATAGTCTGAATGGAGGTGTTCAAAGCATCAAATTTGGCATTTAAAAAGGTGTATAACTCTGGTGGAACATAAGGTCCACCAAAGGATGTGGATGCTTAAACCTGAGGTTGTGGAGAAAAGAATGGAATTTCAATTTCAGGGTTCAAGGAGGAGGAGGGTTGAAGTTGAGGTGAAAGTGGGGCATTAATGGGTACATCAACTTCAACTGCAACATGAGGCTGATCCTCATTCACTGGAGGCTGGTCCTCATGCACTTGAGGCTGATCCTCTTGAGCTGGAAGCTGATCCTCTTGCACTTGAGGCTGATCCTCTTGAACTGGAGGCTGATCCTCTTGCACTTGAGGCTGATCCTCTAGAACCACAGGGGCCTCTACTGCAGCTGGCCCTCTCCTAACCTGATCACCCACAATCCTAAAGCCCATAAATTTTTGAACATGCTTGAAACAATAATGTTGGACTTAGGAATATTCTGGGACTTCTCATTCTCAAGTGACACACCAAAGTGTTTAAAGACTTGAGTCAAATAGGTTGCATAAGGAAGTGATCTATGCAAATCTGCCCTAGTTATCTCAGATATGATCTGGTACATGATGACATGGAGCTTGATCTTTATGTCCTTTTTCATGCAGTATATCACAAATCTTTGAATGTCTGTGAGTCTATCCCTCCCACCACCTTGAGGTGTTATGATAGTGGTGAGAATATGATGGGTAAGTCTCAACACAGGTGGAAAAGTGTTTGTGTTGAATTTAGTAACATTAGTTTGCTTGGGATCAGACTCATCAGCTTGCAACCCAGTTAAGATTGTATAGGCTTCATGAAGGTTGAATTCAAAATTATGGTAGTCAGCTCCTTCATCTGGAATTTTAAAAAGAGTGGCTGCTAGGTCTGTAGGCAAATCAATCTCAATCCCTTTGACCTTTGACTTGTAGCCCTCATCAGTGCATTCCAAATGCATGTAGAATTCCTGGACATGTCTAGGGTATATAATGTGAAACTCAGAGATGAAGGATTGCCAAGACTGAAACTTGAAGAAGTTGATGACTTCAGGAAAAACAACATTCAATTCACTGTCCTCTAAATCCACTGCCCTAGGTTTCAAAATGATCTTCCCTTCACTAAGTGGTTTGGAAGGAGTTGCCTTAGAAGGCTGGGAAGACTCAGAGGATGAAGAAGATGACTGCTCAGAGACTTCAGGAGAAGAACCCAAAATCTTCCTCCTAGGGTATGCAGACCCTCTACCTCGACCAGAAGAGGAAGTTCTACCTCTCTTAGCAGACGATGGGGATCCAGAGGAAGGCCCTGGCTGCTCCGCAGGGTCATGGCGCCTCTTGCTTCTCCTTTCAGAGGGAGGAGCATCATCCGCCGGAATGGGCCTTGCCGTAGCCCTGGACCTTGCTCCACGGCGAGGTGCTTGCTTGGGGGCCATGGAAACAAGATGGAGTGGAATAAGAGAGGATGGAGAGTGAGGAATGAGAGAAGAAGGACAGGGATGGAATGGAGGAGGGAAGAGGTGGAAAGCCTGCCGGATTCAAAGAAGAAGACGGCCGTCGGGTCGACCTGGAGAAGAAAAAAGGGTTTTTAGGGTAAGCTACCCCGCAGGGACAACCAAACCCTTAACCGGCACCCACGGCGAAAATGACTCTGGCAGGGGGTCAGTGTCGACACTAGAGGAGATTAGTGTCGATCTGAGCTAACTTGTGTCGACACTAGATGTAGGTAGTGTCTACCTGGCCTGATGAAAAAAATTGAAATTTGAGTATGGAAAAATTTTGTGACCTTTGGGATATCTTTATAATGATAAGAAATGGGTGGAATGATCATTTCAAGGATTTTTAAGAGGCTAAAAAATTTATTTGTTATATTTTGTAAAAATTCAACACAGTTCAAGTTTTACACAACATCCAACAGGATATAAGCATTCATTGACTTGAGTCAATAAAATGATGATTTGAGAGATATAATACATCGAATAATCAACTACAAATTACCATATTCTTCAACTCCAAAGAAATAAAAACATCTTCTAGACTGAAAATAAGTGTGTTGAAAGTAAACAACTTTTTTTTTTAAAAAACAACTTGATGATGGATAGGGATGAATCTTTTAAACAATTCTCCAATGATATACACATTTTGTTTATGAAACAAACTATCAAATGAGATAAATCTTGTTCACTCAAGAACTAATGATTTTCACACACTATAGTCCCTGAATACTAAAGATTTATCCATGATCAAGTCTCAAAGGGATAAATGATGACCTTTTGACATGAAAATATACGTTTTTCAGACGCTAATATTTCCAGTTACTCAGTCATCATCAAAAAGCATAGGACATATTTATTTTGTTTTGGAATTATTTTTTATTTTAATCCCCTTTGAACAGAGATAGCATTAGTGCCTCATGACATACATGACACTTCATTCATTGTGAAGGTGTGCAGTTTCTCAGCACATGTGCCATTGCTCTGTTGAATTATCAAATTTTGGAGAGTTTGTGAGAAAAGAAATCACTTATATCCAACATTAGTTGTAAACAAAAAAACATGTTTAAAATCAAGGCACACATTATCCTTCAGTCTTTGAAAGAAATTTGAATTTCTATAGATTTAAAGAGTATAGATGAGAGTTGACAAATGAATATAGTAGATCACTCAAAGGATCATTTTGAGACTCTAGACACCTAAATGAGGACATCATGCAAGGAAATTGATGTAATGCAAGAAAAGTTTTGAATTTAGCAAAGAATATTATTTGAATTTTCTAGCTCCCCCTGAGATGAGGATTTCAACCACTTTTCATCAGAATAAAGATATGCAAGTTTTTGAAATCAGGAATAATTCTCTTTAAACAATAAAAGCTCCCCCTCAACAATTGCATTTTCATTTCTTGGTACTTGGCGGAGACATATACTCTCGCATAGTGAAAGTGTCCAGACAAGCATAACTTGTCCTTCTCCAAGTCACCATTTGATATACCAAGAAATTCAACACAATGTAAGTTGAAGAATTCATTGTCAAAAAGAAATAGAAGTGAAATGGAGAGAGATATGATCAGTATGAATCAAGGAAGCAAATGATAATGATGATGCAAAGAACTCCCCCTCAGAAGATGCCTAACACTCAACCCAATCCCAATGTGAGAGATCAAGAAAAAAGACATTTACAAAGACCAAGTTCTCTCCTTAAAGATGAAAATCTACTGTCAGGAAGGGGTTTGGTGAAGATGTCAGCAATTTGTTTTTCAGTTTCTATGAAATGGAGTTCAAATGATTTCTTTGCTACCTCATCTCTCAAGAAATGATGCCTAATTTCAATATGCTTGGTTCTGGAATGCTGAATGGGTTCTTAGACAGATTTATTGCACTTGTGTTATCACAAAGGATGGGAACACAACCTAACTCTTGGTTGTAATCAAGAAGTTGATGTTTCACCCAAAGAATTTGAGTTCCACATCTACCTGCTGCAACATACTCAGCCTCTGCAGTGGACAGAGCAACTGAATGTTGCTTCTTAGAAGCCCAAGAAATTAGGCACCCACCTAAGTACAAACACAAGCCACTTGTGCTTTTTCTATCTAATTTACAACCAGCATAGTCAGCATCACAATAGGCAATCAAATCTAACTTGCAACCAGCAGGATACCAAATTCCTAAATCACATGTTCCAACAAGATATTTGAAAATTCTTTTAACAGCTAGCATGTGACTTTCTTTAGGATTTGATTGAAATCTAGCACACAAACACACACAAAACTGAATATCAGGTCTAGAAGTTGTAAGATAGAGTAGAGAACCAATCATACCTCTGTAGGTCTTTGGGTCTACAGACTTACCAAGTGAGTCTTCTTCTAGCTTAGCATTAATAGCAATTGGTGTGTTTGAATGCTTGAGGTTCTGAAAGCCAAACCTTTGCAGAAGTTCCTTGACATACTTGGTTTGACTTATGAAGATCCCCTCATGTGTTTGGTTAACCTGCAATCCCAAGAAAAACTTTAAGTCTCCCATTAAACTCATTTCAAATTCATTTTTCATTTGATTTGAAAATTCAGTACACAGGTTTTATTGGTTGATCCAAATATTATGTCATCAACATAAATTTGGACTATAATTATTTGATTATTGACTATTTTTGTGAACAATGTTTGATCAACATTCCTCTAGAATATCCTTTTTCAAGTAAAAAGGAACTCAAACGGTCATACCAAGCTCTTGGAGCTTGTTTAAGACATAGAGAGCCTTATGAAGCTTGAAAACATGGTTATATATTTTCATTTTCAAATCCAGGAGGTTGTTCAACAAAAACATTTCCTTTATATATCTATTAGAAATGCACTTTTAACATCCATTTGATAGACTTTAAATTTCATGGAGGATGCAAAAGCAAGGAAAATTATAACTACTTCTAGTCTAGCTACAGGGGCATATGATTCTTCAAAGTCAATTCCAAATTCTTGATTGTACCCCTTTGCAACTAGCCTAGCTTTATTTCTAATAACTTGACCAGATTCATTCAATTTATTTCTGAAAACTCATCTAGTGCCAATGACTGTTTGGTCACTAGGTCTAGGTACTAATTCTCATACTTGATTTCGTTCAAATTGATGAAGTTCATCATGCATGGCATTAATCCAATCAGAATTTGATAAAGCTTCATCAATTGACTTTGGTTCAATTTGGGAAATTAGAGCTAGTGGGTCTTCTTCAACAGCATGCAGGAATGATGATCTAGTCCTAACTCTATCATGCAAATTGCCAACCACATTATCTAATGGGTGATCTCTCAAAATTCGATGTTCAGAAATTACCTGTTGAGGGGTACTTAAATCTAGAGCAACATTACCTGATCCACTTGAAGATGGTGACTGGATATTCAAGGTTTCACCAATGTCTTCAAGCTCCTCAACAGTTGGTGAAGAGTCCACAATGAAATCATCCTTTTCACTGTCTTGACTTTCCCTGCAAGATTTAGAACTATTAGTTGAAAAGGAATTTTCATCAAAATAATATGAGGAGACTCTTCAACAGTTTTATTTTTGAGGATGTACACTCTGAAAGCTCTTGACACTTAGAATAGCCAAGGAAGATGGCTTCCTGACTTTAGCATCAAATTTGTCAAGATTTTCTTTATTATTATTGTGTACAAAATTTGCACCCAAAGATTTTGAAGTAAGACACAGTTGCTTTTTGTTTTTCAATAACTCATAGGGGGTTTTCTGATTTTTGGTCTGATCAAAGCTCTATTCAGAATGTGATTTGTTGTGTTTACAGCTTCAGCCCAGAAGGATTTGGGCAAATTACTTTCTAAGAGCATGGATCTAGCCATTTCCACAAGAGTTCTATTCTTTCTTTCCACAACTCCATTTTGTTCTGGAGTTCTTGGTGAAGAAAACTTGTGAAATATTTGAAGTTCAGCACATAAATTAGAAAAGGATTGGTTTTCAAATTCACCCCCATGATCAGTCAAAATATTTTTGATTTTATATGGAAGGTTTGTTAAGGCAGTGGTACAGAATTTCCTGAACTCAAGGCAAGTATCACTTTTGTGGGACAAGAAAATAACCCATGTAAATCTAGTAAAATCATCAATGATTACAAACCCATATCTTTTGCCACTTAGACTTAGAATCCTTGTTGGGCCAAAGAGGTCCATGTGAAGTAATTCCAGTGGCCTAGATGTAAGTACTTCATTGAAGGTTTTAAAAGATTTCTAGTTTGTTTTCCTTGGGCACAGATCCCACAAACTTGATTTTCAACATTAGAAAAAGATTCAGGAAGACCTTACCAAATTCAGCCATTAACAATTTATTCAGTGTTCTGAAACTTGCATGGCCAAGCCTTTTGTGCCAAGTCCATGCAATTTCATCTTTATTAGCAACAAAGCAAAGATTTTCAGAAAAGTTTTATTGAGGTTGATCATGTAAACATTGTTTTCCCTTTTTCCAAAAAAATTTATTTTATCAGTTGATGAATCAATTATCTTACAGAAATCAGATTCAAACACAACTTTGTGACCTTTGTCACATAGTTGGCTAATACTGAGCAAATTGTAATTTAGACCATCAACTAATAAAACATTATCAACAAAGTTTGAGGAAGATTGACCAACCTTACCAGATCCAATGATCTTTCCTTTATTTTTACCTCCAAAAGTTACTGAACCGCCCTCCTTCTCTATCAGGAATGAAAATTTGGCTCTATCTCCAGTCATGTGTCGTGAACACCCACTGTCAAGGAACCACACATTTGAATTGGGTGCACGACTTCCTGCAAAAGTAATCAGTGGAGAGAAGATTTTGGTACCCAAACAGAGTTGGGACCATCAGAATGTTTGGACATAATCATCAAATCTTTTCTCACCCAAATTTGATTTGTTTTATTTTGTTTTATTACAGTGGTGTTCTCTTTCTTTTTCAATTTCTTCTTTCCCTTAGGGATGAAAACATCAGTGTTTTCGTTTTCAATAGGAGGGGAGTTTTCATTTGAACATGAGAATTTAGATGAGATGGTGGAATCCAAGGATTTTGTTGGTACATCAGAAAATTTGGATAGAATTGGGGATGATACCAACATGGGTTGTGATACCATTGGCTCCAAGAATTGGTCCAATCATCTTGATATGCTATCTTGGAGGTCCAATGTTTTTTATGAATGACTTCCTTTGGATTTTTCTTATTTTTCAAATTTTTATTTGAATTTTTTATTTGTGGTTTGTTTTTGTTGCTGTTGAGCAGGTCGACCTCTCCTTGACTGGTGTCGACACAACAGCCACAGAATCCTTCTTCTTGTGGACTGGTGTCGACCTGTCAGGTGACTGTGTCGACCTGGTTGCCTTGTTTTGATTCTGAGTTTTTGAGATTTTTGGTGTTTTGCTTGATGTTTGCTTAATTTCAGTGTTCTCAAGACTAGGACCTTTGACAAATTTAATCAATGGTGCTTTATCTTTTTTCTCACCAGATTTGTCTTTCTTAGGTTCTGTTTATTAAATCCTAGTCCATGAGAAATTGAGTTCATTTTGGCTCCAACATACTTCCAAATTGTCCTTACCTTTTGTAAAGGTTTCAATGACTTCATCCTTTTCCTTTAGCTGGTTTTCCAAGGTTTTGATTTCTTCAATCTTTTGTTGTTTATCTTTGTTTTCCTTTCCAGCTTTTCAGACAATTCTTTGAATTCATGGGTGGCCTTTGAGAGGCAAGCTTAAGCTCATCAATTAAGTTTAGAAGATTTTTCTTTTCTTCATTAAGTTCTGTTACTTCATTTTCAAGTTCACACATTCTTTTGTTGAAGGATTGGTTGTGCAAGATATTTTCAATTTTCTTTTTGATGTGTTTGTTTTCTTTCCTCATTTCAGTGTATTTTTCAACAAGTTCAGCATATGCATCCTGCCAATCCTCAACTGAAAAGTCTTCGAAAGACGTACTTACCTTTCCATCTGAGCTATTTGCCATGAAGCAGATCTCCTCACTTTCAGAGCTTGAGAATTTTTCTTCTTCGTCCTTTTCACTTGAGTCTTCATCAGACCGAGTGGCTACCATGACCTTCGGCTTCTTGAACTTGTGAATCTTTTTGTGCTTTTCCTTTTTGTTTTCAGGACATTCTTCCTTCATATGTCCTGGCCTATTGCACCTGTAACAAATGACAACTTCGTCAGATTTCTGATTCTTATTGAAATTAGCATTTGAAAAGGAAGTGTTTCTTTTACCTGAAGAAAGTTTCTTTTTCCCAGAAAGTTTTCATTTTCTATATTTTAAGAATTTTCTGAATTGCCTGGTCATGAGGGCAATCTCATCCTCATTTGACTCAGACTCATCAGAACTAGTTTTCTCCTGACTCTTGTCTTTGTTACTTGAAGAGGCCTTCAGTACTACTGGCTTGGTTTTAATTATATGTTCTTCATTTCTCTTTAGATTAATTTCATATGTCATTAAAGATCATATCAATTCATCCAAAGAAAATTTGGACAGATCTTTAGAATCTTCAATAACAGTGGCCTTTGTGTGCCAAATTGAAGAGAGAGAACGTAGAATTTTTCTTACCAAGTCTGCATCCGAATAATCCTTACCTAAGGCCTTCAGTCCATTCACAATTATCATAAACCTGGCAAACATCTCAGAAATTGTCTCATTAGATTTCATCATAAACAATTCATATTCAGAGACAAGAATGTTAGCTTTAGTTTCTTTCACTTGAGATGTTCCCTCATAGAGTAACTCGAGTTTATCCCACATCTCTTTGGCAGATTTGCACATTGAGATTCTCGAGTACTCCTTAGGGTGAACAGCACATTGAATCATATTCATGGCACTGTAATTCAATGTAGCTCTTCTTATCTGTTCCCAGTCCAGGTTTCTTCCTCTCCCTGGTTCTCATAGGGGCCTACCTCCACTACTTTCCAGATTTCATAATTTTGGGCTCTAAGAAAAACTTGCATTCTATTTTTCAATAAGAATAGTCTGTTCCATTAAAGAATGGTGGCCTATTAATGGAATGACCCTCAGCTATGAACCCTCTGGAATCCATTGAATTAAAAGGATGGTGCAAAGAAGGAAACACTCAGCAAGCAAACAATCAAGCAAGCAAATCACACAGAACAACTAGAAATCACTCAGATCAGATCAGATATAAACTCGCTTTGATACCAATTGAAGGATCGAGAAAAGATGTGGACAAGATCTAGAAGGGGGGGTTGAATAGATCTATGCCAGCTATTGCGGAAGCTTAACTAATTCTGAAAAATACTTGAATCAGAGACAAATTGAGAAAACAGATTTCACAGATCTGAAAAGGATTAAGTGAGATGTGCAATCGGAGTGTGTGAACAAGTTGATTAGATGAACTTAAATGATCCTATGCATGCATCTAACGAAAGGTAAATTCAAACCACAATTTGACCAATGCACAGAGATTCTTAGGTGGTTCGGAAATCACCCATGTGATTCCTACATCCACCCCTCACACATAGTGAGGATCCACTAATCAACCTGGGTACACTACACCCACTGGAGCCTGACAACTCCAACAACTGAGTTTACAACTCACACACCTCTAGAGCAAGACTACTCTAGAACCCTGAGCAAGACTGCTCAACAACACTTTGAGTACACGACTCAAAACCACTGAGCACAATGGCTCACAAACAACTTGCTAGAAAAACACACAAGACTTAGATCCTCTAGCAACAGATCTAGTCTAACAAGAGATCATTCATGAGACTTATGCAGAAACTCTTGCACAATCTCACAATGACTCAGAAGAACAAAGGTACATGAAGAATTGTATAAAGAAATCCTTGCTTTTCAATTATACTCCCTTGTAGAAGATGAATTGGGAAGAGACTTGAGTTCTTGAAGTCCCAGGCCGATGCTCTGTACTCTGAACTTTGGATCTTCCTTGAGGTCTTCTCAATCGATTGCTTCCACTTGATCTGCTTCCTTGAAGTGATCCAACTGCTTCTTCAATGATCAATCCACTTATCATCGTTGGATAGATGAGAATTGGCTTCAAGAAACACTAGGAGAGCAGGAGCAGGGAGGTGAACTCTTCTTGCCGCCAAAACAGATTTCTGGAGGCTCTGAGAAGGTTGTTATCTGATGGATGGCCAAGAGGAGGGTATTTATACCCTAAATAGTCCAAAGATACCCTTGGGGTACGTGGGCACACGATCCAAGGTTGATCCATCATTTCCCTAGGGTGCCACGTGTCCAGGACAAACCTTAAGTCATAAAGTTTCCGGAGTGTGTCGACCTGCCCATAGGGTGTGTCGACACACTATCCCAGACTGGGCAAAACAGTTCCCTGGGAGATCTAGCCATCTAGTGTCGACCTGAGATTGAGTGGTGTCGACCTGCTGTAGCCAGCTGAAGAATAGGCATTCTGGGAAGGCTCTCTAGTGTCGACCTGATTGCATTTGGTGTCGACCTGAGATAGAAGCATGTTAACATATTTCTCTGAGATCTGTCTCTAGTGTCGACCTGCCCTAGTCTAGTGTCGACACTAGTTGACCATTTATTCATCTTTTGGCTTAGGGCTTGGAGCATTGTGTCGACACCATTGTGGGGTGTGTCGACACTACCCTTGCAATAAATATTTGTCCCTGAGAAATAAACACATGAATCATTAGTCAAATGTATTATCATGAATATAAATGATAAATGTGTTTGGAAACATACTTTTTGAATATTGTTATTTCAGGTGTGATGTATTTCACATGTTCCAATTGTTATGCATTAAAATCACAACTTATCATCATCAAAATATGAGGGGAAATGAATTGTATTCACACTCAACCCAACAGCCTAATGGGCCTGAGTTGAATTATTGAATCTTATGACTTGAGCTAGAGGGTGGAGATTCCCTCTCTCCAATGTATATATGTACTTCCAACAATGACTGCTTGACATAGAAAAGTGTAAGTAACGAGCACCGTTGAAGGCAATCCTTGGTTCTAACAGATTAATATATGAACAGTGCGCCACTTCACCAGAGACATTTGCTATAAGCCCGAATAGCAGCGCATGCACTAAAACAGAGTGGCCAACTTGTGATCACAATCGTTGTATCAAGATACACTTCTCCTTTACTTATTTTTGCCCAACCACACACGCCCAACTAGCTAGGAGATGATATCTAGAAGGTGATTTGGATATCATTTGTAAATGATGATGACGTGATAGAGTTATTCTCTAACAATCCTCGTTACAATAAATATTTCTCATTCTTGAAACTGATCAAGCAATTGTAGGATCTCCACATTCGGTTTGCTACTCTCATGGACATGGATTGTTCAATTTTACACCATGTTGCAAACTAGAAGAGAACAGTACACAACAGACAACCCTATATGACAATCGCCAATCAAACATCCATATGAAGTAACATTGTTATCTAGTTGATTAATGTTCTCTCAATAAGGGTGGTAGGATGTCACATCTTTTGCCATAGCATTCATTAGAGATGCACTACTTCCTTCAGATGACAAATCCGCTAGAGCCTCTTAGAAGTGTACAAAGTGAAGCCATAGCTGTGGTCGGCGACCTTGTTTGGTAATGGGTTGGGGTTAGAGATAACTCCAACCCATGACTAAAGTTATGTAGGGTTAATGTAACACCCTTCTCCGACATCACACAAATACATACATAACCTTTGATCGGAAGAGAGGTTACGCTGACAAACTTTCGTTATGGGTAGATAAATCCGTGTAATGCTCAATCATTAGCAAACCATTCCGCAAAGGTATCTTCGAACACATTATAATTCAGTAGGTAACAAAGTATAAATACTCATTATTTATAAAAGACAAGTTTCTCTCTCTCTAACTTAATACATTATCAACTAAAAGAAACTACTAAAAACTACATTATTCTTCTTCATCTTTCATCGTCGCAGTGGAATTAGGATTCACATGTAGCTGAGATTATACACACCTTCAATCTGAAAGGGTTGGAGGAAACAAAGATATGAGTCGAAAGGACTCAGTAGGTATAAGTAAACATAGCGTAGAAGCTTCATTTGCAGAACTGTATGAATATTCAAATAATACATACGTAGATCAAAACATAATTGCTCATGAATTTCATACTTAACATAAACATATAGCCCAAATTAATTTCATGACGGGCTCAAACGAATATCAGAATAAAGTCATATTTATCTTTCAAAATTCATATCATAACTTGATTTCAGAACAAACTTGACAGGTATCACTGCTCTCAAGAGGTTACTATATAGACGTAAATACATCCTCGGTGCCTAGGCGATTCCAGCACCTTAGATCTTGTTCATTGTGCAAGAACGGGGTATAATTATTTTATTACCCACCATCGTCGATTCCTTGACTTGGATTTACTTACGTACAAACTGTCGCCCTCAGCTGATCACAAGTAGCGTGTGCTACTACAAGTGATCCTAAACCCTCTTTGAAGAGAGCACTGTCCTCATATCATAAACTTCTTTTCATGAGCATAACGGAAATGGGAAATCCAAAGGTAGTTTTGGTTGAGAATTAATACACATATCTTAGTGACAAAGTAGCTCAGGTTCAAGAGTATAAGAAAGACAATTGGCTGAGACAGGGTTATGACTCAAGTCAATAACTTCAGAAGATTTGAATCATATAAGAATCCAAAAGAAAATGAAGATCCATAATGGTCATCACAAATTATTCACATCTCATGAGGTGTTCAAAACATAGAACTCTCAAGTGGTCAAGTTTTATAACCTCAGTTACCGAATACCGAAGAATAGACTCAATCGGAGTACTATTCGTAATTGCCAACTTTAAAATAACTTAAGGGAGATAAGGTACATAATGTGGGTAAACTTTGTAGTAGTATGACAGTAAATACCAAGGTAAATGAGAGGGCAATTTCCTTGGCTTTTGGGATAAGGTTTTAGCATAGATTTAGACATGAAAGAGTGCAGAAATTCAATTCAGGGTTGTACCTGTCGACAGCCAAGAAGGGCATGTCGACAGATGGCTGCAGACAGAACATTAGCTTGCTGGACTGTATGTATCTGTCGACAGCAACAAGATGGCTGTCGACAGATGCACACAGTCCCAGTTAACCAGAGTTCTGGCAGGCTGGTCTGTCGACAACTATAAGCTGCCTATCGACAGCCGCCTGTTCTTCACTCATAAAGGACTATGAATGCACTCTAAACATGCTAACCATGGAACCTATGAATCAAGACATGATATATATCAAATAGAAGAGTCTAATTATAGTTCTCACAGTGGTTCATAAACCGAAAAGCGAGATGAAACGAGAGGTTTGCAATTCAAGCTTGTCTAGCTAAAAACTAGACATAGTATATTATTGGAAGTGTGGTCTTGATAGCAATGGATTATTGGGAGATTCTTACAAGATGGACACTAAAACACAAGATATTTAATGTTCCAAATCAAGGCTTGAGGTACAAAACATCCGAATGGAAAGAAATCACAATATTTCGGATATCGAAATTTCTAGCAAAACTCTATAACATAAACTTGGATCATGGGTGGAAGAAAAAGCTAGAAACCTACTTAACCCGTAAGAGGAGTGAAGATTCTTCTTTGGTAATCACATAGTTCCAAAGGTAGTTGGAAAAACCAAACCAAAGAATCTGAGGTTACAATCTTGTATACGAACTTAACCGAGACTGGTTAGCAGGCTCCAAAAACAACTCGTATGAGGCTAAATTCTTTCAACATGAATAGCGAATAGAAGTTCAAGGAAAGGATAAGAACCTACTTGACTGGAAGAGAACAAAAAGATCTTATTCTTCTTCTTTTGATCGTAGAGATCAACACAGCAACAACAGGGCAATTGGAGTTGTCTAGACCCACTCCGGGCAAAGCAGTAGCAGCAACCGCACAGCTCCCACGACAATAGCTTAGCAGCTCCAATTAGAATAACGACAGTAGTAGCAAGAGGAGGAAAGGTTTGTACGATGGATGAGGAGTGAGTTTTTATAACTCCTCCGGACAACATGCATGCCGGCACGTCGGCTCACAGGTGTTGAGGTAAAAACCTCATTTCACCACCCACAGCCACGTCTCTCATGCATACATCCTTTTGGTTACACGCAGGTAACCTTAATGATAGCCCAACTTATGGATAAGCCTTATCCTAATGTGTGTTGGCCTTTCCTAAGCCTTACACGTAAGCATTTGAAATTTCTAAAAAAATCCTTACCGTAAATAGCCCATAAATTAGCTGGGCCAAAGATCTTCATGTTTAGGTGTCCTAATGATGTCCGTTTAAGTTGAAATTTCAACCATAACCTAATGTGATGGTTTTACAAATTGTCATAATTTTAGTTTAATTTTTAGAATTTATTTTACACTGGGTGAAAAATCACCCCAAAAATAGTTGCGTCGACTTAATCTCAAAATCTGTGCGTCAAAAATTTCGAATAATTACATTTTTAATATCTCCACAATTTTCTAAGAATTATGGTGTTCTCAGATTTTATTTTCGTTATAATTTTTCGGTGTCACCCTGTCGGGATGCGCACGACCGAAAGTGATATCAGGATATGATAAAGTGTTTTAAACATACCCTAAATCCTAAATATCTCAATCTAAGTCTAATCGTTTTGCATAAATAAGAATTTATAAGTAAAACATAATATTTAAAATTTGAGGGTATTATAGTTAACTCACTTTTTAGTTTATTTCTTATGTGTTAACTCAATTAACTACAATTAGTTAACCCACTTTCTCTTGATTGCTTTGACAAGATAAAGTGAGTTAACCTACTTTCATATCAAAAAGTGACTTGAAAAGAGAAAGTAACAATTAATGTTGTGTTGAGAAAAGAAAAAGTAGCAATTAATGTTGTGTACAGCCGGAGCAAAAAGATAGTTAACTCAATAGGTTAACTCAAATCCACCTCCAGAGGTGGGTTGAAAAATTGTGAGTTAACTCACATCTGACCCACTTTTAATCTAACTCACTTGAGTTAATTTTTTTTGTTACCAAACTGTATTTTGAGTTAACTCTGAATTAACTTTATGTTAACTCGTTACCAGACTGAGGCTTAGCTCCCCAACGCCTTTTTAAGTCATCAAACGTTTACAGATTTTATTCCCTCGGTAGCTGGCTTCATCATATAAATTTTCCTATTGTACATCAAAAGTGGCCCGATTGGTAGAATGCTCTGCTGGACACCAGTTGGAAGGGATTCGATTCTCGAGTCGTCAGAATCTATAAAGAGATTTTCTAAAAAATTGTAAATAAGTAAATAATAGGTGCGTCTCATGAATCTTGAACCGGGACGTGTCGTTACTTTAGTTCAATCTAGATCAACCGGCTTAGCACAACAAAAAAATATAAGTTCTACTACTGTTCCCTCGTTCCAACAGTTTCAAGAAACATGCTACGTTTTGAAATACTTTGATAACTATGCCCATCAATGCATAAAGTGGGAAAGACCATACTTATCAATCCAGGCTTTGTAACTAATGTGGTCGTGTAATATGAGGATAAACACATATAATCCTACGCTAAATTCTCTAAACACAATAGAATAAACAGACATGAAATTAGGGGTGTAAACGGAACTCAATATTTCGATATTCCGACCCGATTCCGATAAAAATTATCGGTTTCGGAATCGGAATATGATACCGATAAGGAATCGAAATTGAAAAAATAATCGGAATCGGTATTGGTTATTCCGATAAATTATCATAAACTCAAAGTAAATTATGGTAAACACATATCTTATCGGAATTCGTTCCGATAATGTTATCGGAATCGGAACGGAATCGGAACTAACCATTATTATCGAAATCGGAATCGGAATCATATTTCGGTTATCGGATTCGTTTCGATTCCGAACCCGAACCATTTGCAGCCCTACATGAAATACAGTAACTTACGATACTATAATCGTATATATTTATACCTCTCTCTATATGTATACACAAATATATTATGAGCAAAAGTGTATAATCCATTTAAATATATATTTCCATATGGACAAATAATTTGGTAAAATGCACAACAACTAAAATTATGCAAAACGTACAACTTGGCAAAGTGTCATTGAAAGTGCATAAGTTGAATAGTAAAGATCATTGACTCAAATGTCTTTGAATTAAATACATTCTTATAAGTATTGTGAAGGACTATTTCCTAAAAACCCTTTGGTTTGCAACTTGCACCAAGTACATGTGAGTGCATAAATGAAGCAGAGTATTTGGGGTTTTGCAGGAAGTCTAGGCAATCCTTACATTGGCTTCTAAAAACTCCGTCTGTTGGGCAACCTTCCTCAGCCATTTACGAAAAAAAATGTTAGGACAACCGTAACCTGAATACTTTCCAAGAACTTGATACAACTGTCCAAATTTGTGTGTCCATGCACTCACCACAAACTCAATCGATTTTCATGTTTTCAGGAAAGGGAATTGACGCACAGCAATGATAATATCCGTTTTCATCGAAGGCGAATCTCTGAGACAGATGCACTTCAGGGATGAGGTACTCTCCCCAATCCTCAGAACTATACATCTTAAAGATGCTTCGTGCATCAAACGAATCATGTCTTCCTTTTTTTGTTTTCCTGAAGATTTTCAAAAGAGAATTAGAAACCAAATAAAATAAAAGATCGACATTGTAAGTGCGTCATGTGACCTATATGACAAAATATACTCAAACGTCTTCGCACTGAGTTGCTTACCCTTTCCTGTGCCTGGCATTCATCAGGGTAGCATGAAGCTGCAATTTCATGAGATAGTAATCACTCCATTAGAAGAAATGATCATCATTATCCTAAACTGCTGGTCTTCCAAAGGATAACAATACCAAAATCACCATATTTCTTGTGAATTTCATTAAGAGCAACGGAGGTGGTTACTGAACTTATTGGTTGTCTAAATACCAATATATGTGAAAACTGGCAGAAATTATGCGACATCACTTGACTAAAGAAATCAAGCATTTCAGAAAAGACATAAATGCTGGTAATAAGCAACTAAGGACACTGAAGGAAAACTAATACTTGCCATGAACAAGGACAATCTGATTCTTGCTTTCAAATGTCTCAAGTTATTTAAGAAGAAGTATGAAATGCTTGCTACTTCAACCTAAGGATCGAAGACCAAGTGAATCTGATTGTTCACGACAGCTGGTAGCCTAGCAACATGCTTAAGATTCTCATTCATGTTACGTGGTCATAAAACTCTCATTTGTCCGCTAGTAGTTTTGCATCTTGAGAGAATAAGTAGAAGCCATTTAGATGAGGCTTTTCCTAGAGGTGTGAACAGAAAACAGACCCTAAAGATAAATAAGGCATGTAAGAAAGTTACTAAAAGCAAAGAAGCAAGTCTACATGACATAGAAACATGAAGGAAGTGACAACAAGCACAAAGATGAAGATTAGATGTCTGCATTTAGATGTTAGGCTCGAAGAAATTGACTTTCATGAAAAAACAACTCAACTATATGAACTCCCATGTTTATGTTGACTGTGGAATATTTAATAAATGTATGGCAACTTGGGCACCTAATGCATAACAAATGACCAGTACAGTACAGAAACAAGATATGATACTGCATTTGTTTGTTGTCCACACATCTTCATGCTCTAGTAGCATGCGTATCTTTCTTGATCCACTCTTCTCCATTCCCTTATTTTGTTTATTTTTTCACCAACATGTAAATTTGATGTTTTTATTTTGAGATTTTTGCATATAAACCATTGTTATATAAAAAAATCCATTTTCATCATTCCTGAATTTATATTGCATACATTGAAAATAATAATTGTGCGCAAAAAGACCAATGAAATGGTTTTTTTAACAAACTTCTTTTACAAACAGAGCACTCAAATGGGTGAAAATATAAATGTAGGCATGACAGATCTGCAGTTTTTTGTTGTAACAATGGTTTATATGCAAAAACCCTTTTAAGTTCAACTTTTGGAACACCTAATTAAATCCTGCCTCAGGTTTTGCAACAGGTCCAATAAGAACAAACTCTAAGAAGCAAAATAAGCCAGCAAAAGGAAGTGCAGCAAATAACAAGTTAACAACCAAGCATTTCTTGTCAGGAATTGGACTGTGCCTAAAGCAAATGATGTGCTGAAAACCAACAGGATTTTCAAATTCCTCATCACGAAGAGTCATTTGAAAATTAGATACATTTCATTAACCTTTAATGATTGCCGAGCATCCTTGTCAAGAACAAGACCAGCTTCAACATAAGCTTCAGTAATCACCCTTGTGAGAGCTTTGAGTCAAGTACTGACACGGGAAAGGACAAAAACGGATGAAATTATGTATATATTTCTCTTAGTAATCTTGTCCAGAAGAATATGAAACTGCTTTGGATACGACATGCATGCATCAAGCGCCCCTCTCCTCCAATTTCTTCAATCGGAGAATAAAGAACACGAGCCTTTGCTGGTGAACCTTTCATGCACTCCTGTAATCATAAAATGTCCTCCATTTAAAACAATGTTAATGCACAAATGCATTACTCTGGAAGAGAGAGTAGCAAAAAAATTGTTCCATTTAAAGAAATTATGACAGTTGAAAGACAGAAGCCTGCTTCAAAACATATTAGAAAAAGGGACAGCCCAAAGGTAGAGTCAGAAACACATTTCAGTTTAACCAGCTTGGTAACAGAGTTCATGTCATCTGATCATTCACCTATCTCTTATGTAAAACAGCTTGCCCCTTCAATAAAGTAACACAAAACTTAGTAAAGCTATAACAAAATTTTATCTTTACATCCCATTATGTGAGGATGACAAAGTTCAACATGATTTCCTTCAGTCCTCAACTAGAGGATAAAGGCTTCAGGCCTGCACATGTTTATGTTGTAAATATGGGTTGCTCATGTTGAAAGCTTAAGACACGCAGATACATGAACCCAGACTTAAGGACTGCTGGCAAAATCAGGGTGCAGAACAAGGCACAATATACTATCCCATCCAAATAAAGAAAGCCTGTCGGCACCATGAATACCTGAAATAAGAAGTAAATTAATGATGCATTATGTTATGAAGCTTAATTAAGCAAATACAACAAAATGTCTCAAACTCTCTTGCAACAGTCTTTAACCTTAATATCTAACGAAATGGACACTACAAAATGGGTATATCTTTAGTGACAAATGCAGGAATTCCAGCATTATCGAACTTTCTTCCTCTTACCAAGATCAGTGAGAAATAGACAATCACATTACAGGGAGCTTCTTACAGGATAGGATCAGTCAAAGAGCAAATGTATCAGAATGGTGAAATGGGGTTTGGTGTGTAGATCAAACCCACTGGAAGCTTGAAAGTAGCTGATGAATCTTCTCTATTAGGACTGTTATGGAAGAAAGTTTTAATTCGTAGACAGTAGATCCCCTACCATGAATTTTGTTGACATGTAACAATGTCATTTGGATAATTGGATGCCCCCAATGCGGAACAGTACACTAAGAACAAGGACTGGATAGAGAAAATACATCAGATAAGGTGGGTAGTGGAGAAAGTACTCTGTTCCAGAGTGATAAGCAGATTGGAGATATGTTTCCAAAGGATAGATGTCCTCGGCCATCATCTTTATCTGGCAATAAATCAGCCTATGTCGAAGATTGTTATCTATATTATCAAAGGCGACTGAGGTGGTTGCCTAGGCCATGAGGTGAGGTGAGGCGACCCCAAGTCACCTCGCTCTGGCCAATTTTGCCTTGGCGAGCAAAGGCCTTAGTCAATAGTCGCCACTTGCTTTGCCCATCATATAGTGTATTTATATGTATGAGGATGAATTTGTTTACTTGCAATTTATTTTTTTGAAGTCTACATATAAGAATGAATGGATTTAGTTAGTTATATAATAATTAGGCACATAGGAATGAATAGTTTTATGAAACATATTTGTTTTCTGCACTCATTTAGGTGATACATATATATATATATATATTCATATTTTTGAACTATATATTATTTAATAATATATCACCTCAATCGCCTAGGCCTTAGGCTGAGGCTACCCCTTGGTCCCCTCGGCCTCTCCCCTGACTACATAGATCAGCCTGAGGGAGTTAGTGTTCTATGCTGTTTGCAGTTAAGAAGATGTCTGTGAGATGATGAAGCCGCAGATCATATCTCATTAGTGTAGATCCTTTCTGGAGTCCATATTTATTTTAATGTGAATGATAAGGATTGTTATAACATATGTTGTTCTTCAGTGATGTTTTAACTGTTCAGTTAGCAAAGAGGTAGTGCTCATACTCTACCTGAGTTTCATGTTCATCCCGTAGTGTTGAGGAGTTGTGAAAAATGCTTCAGGAAGATGAAGATCAAGTTTGGGAAGTGCACTAATAAGCTAAATTCTTCACAACCTCATGTCACCTTTTGGAGCATACAGAGGAAGCATGGCGTGTCATGGGAATATCTGCCACTAATTGTGTGCCAAAGATTAGGTGTCTGCCATCCTATGAGTTGGTATGCCCTGGGACTATCTGCTGCTAACTGGATAGGGACATTATGGGTGTGCAATCCTGTTTCCTTTCTGATTTCGTGTCCTAAGGTGAATGACTGTAATCCTCAACTTCTATCTTCACCTGATTGAATGCTCACAATGCAGAATAATCATCATAAACTTGATTGACATGCACATATCCCATCATTCCATGAATTTATATTATATGTCAATGAAAATAAATCCTACTATATCCCTATGGTAGAGAAAAAATGTCTATGATATGCACAAATACAAAGTATATCTCAAATCCCTCAGCTAAAGTTTATCATTGTTAAACATTTGAGCACATGACAAACAAGAGAATCTTACCAACCCTTTAAGCCTTATAGAGATTGGCCGGTTTTCCAAGGCTTCTAGCACTTTGTGATGAACGTTCTTCATGTCATGAGAAAGGGAAAAATCATTATTGCCCTTAGGTTACCTGCATTTACTAAAACCAGTAACTAGATCACAAGATGTTTACCTGCAACACCTCAGTAGCAGCAGCAACACGCTCTTTGTTCCATAACTTCAACATAAGAACAGTTAGATGAAATGTTTTTGGTTTTATGAATATGGATCTGTCAATGCCCAAATCTGAAAAAGGGAAGGAAAGTCCTCAATGAAATCTCATGCATGTCTGAGGGAAATAAAAAGGCCAAGAGTCATAGAAACTATGGTCATCAAGACGCCAAGGCGCCCCAAAGCGTTCTTGGGGTCCTTGAGCGCCTAAGTGCTTAGATTTCATTCACCTAGGCGCACTTAGACATCCAAGATGGTGCTGAATGCGATCTCTACCCCCTATATGGTATTTATGTATCTAAATGTATATATTGTATGAATAATCGAAATGTAATTATGCAATAAAAATGTTAATATGACATTATAATTAAAATTAGAACATAATATTCACTAAAAAATATTAAAAGCATGATACATTTAGATGGTTCTTGAACAATTAGGATTTCTTTTAACATTTAAGGACTGTGACAATACAACATTGGAATATGGAGCTTGAGGCCCTGGATTCTCCAATGTGTGGGTACACACATGCGGGTCAGCCCACAGGGTCTAGGCCACCCTAAGGCGCCCACCTAGCCCGCCTAGGCGCTGCCTTGGTGTTCCTTTTTGGATCCCCATAAGGCGGATCTTTGTCTAGCCCACAAATTGGGTGCCTTCCAGCCCAGGCAGGTGCCTGGACAACCATGATTGAAACATCCAAGCTTGAAGAAAAAAAATGAAGTCTTTCCCAGTCTAATGCATGTCGTTGACAAAAATAGCATCCCAATCAAGAAATTCATGGGCAAGATTTCGAGTGTTCTATTTTTCTAATTAAAACCCCTCGTGACATTAATAAGGTTATAAGCTAGAAAAAAAGCAAAGCAGAAATCAATCTGCATTTGCATCTAGTAGACGAATCCAAATGAATACGAAACTGCTATATTATTTTTCTTCATTTTGAATGATTAGCAGACTAAACACTTGGAATATTGTAGTCTAAGCCACGAGTATACTCTCAAAACCATATTCTCCTCACCCTCTCTGTGTTCAGTAACTTCAGTTTCTGATTCATATTGACAACCAACCTTCCCATCTAATAACACTAGAAAAACACTTGAAAACATGCACCTCTTTACTGGCTTCAGCCTTTTTTCTGGTCAATGTGGCCCAGTTCCATGCAACTTTTGCCAGGTTCTTGGCATTTTTCTGATTGGCGATGGTCTGAGATGAGTTCTGGATGTTTTCGATACTAAATTGTAAACTTAGACTACTCCATCAAGTTTCAGATGGTGCAATTTTGCAAAACAGGACAATTCCAAGGAGGCAAGGACTATCAAATCGAAGTTTATGTGCATGTCCCATCAATGAACAGCAATTAGGCATGCTCTATCTATCTGAAGAAGTTGCAACCAAATGTCAAAACATGTTCACTCTGATAGTAAATTTGACCCTCTCTCTAATGTTCTGCCACTTTTCTCCATGTAGGTGTCAGAATCTTGTGCTAGAAATGTTTGGAATCAGTTAAAAAATGCATGATGCACTGGTGGCAGACCCATTGGCTCAATCGGGCTGAGTAGTTCTCAGGATAGGTGCTATTTTGTGGGAATGATCCAGGTCTCTTGTCTCATTAAGCTCAAATAAATGGGTTGACTTGAATCTTCCACTGATCAGTAATTTAGAATTGAGATAGCCTAAGGCTTTGGATCTTTAGGGGGTACAAGTGCAAAAGAAGACAAGTAGGAGCCTTGATAAAATAATAGATGCTTTGTGAAGGAAAAATGTGGTAAACCTGGGGAAAATAAACTTCACACAGAAAAAGGATCAACAAGAGAAGGCAAATGGCATTGCTGGTTTCCCTTGGTTACAGATGATGAGAGCTCTGTGACAAAGATGGCTACCAGTGGCACAGTGTCATTATTACAAAATTGTTAGCTAGTAAGGCCAGAGATACTCACACGAAATCCTAGGAATAACAGCAGCAGATTTACTAGGTGACTACATATGCATGTATCTGCAGGCATAGCAACAGTAACTCAAGGGAATGCTTGCACAGTCACATCTCCATTTTCCGATGTTCCTTCCATTGCTATTTTCTATTTTCTTTCTGCTTCTTCAGCAGAGGAAGATGATGTTGGCAATTGAACAGGGAGAACAATGACGAATTGGATGCTCCACTACAGCACCCTTCTGCTTAACTTTATTATATTTATGTGGTTAGAACTTGAAGGAAGGAGGAATAAGAAGAGGAGAATAAACATTCTAGGAACTTCGCACCCAAGAAGAGGGATTACGTAAAAGCATTGTGAAACAAGGAAACCTCAAACCATGATTGGCCGATCGCTTTTGTTGAACAGAAATATTCTCCAATTTCCAGTATTTGATAATAATGCCTATCTTTATTTTACGTCTGAAATATAGCAAGACAAATTGATTCCTACTCTTAAGTAGAACTGTAACTTAATTAAAGAAATAAGACCACAAACCTAGTGCTGCCGAGCCATGATCCACTGGACGGGGTACGGTTGTGTCAATTTTATATAGTTTATATTAGGAGTGGTACCATTCACTTCCAAAAGAAAGAAAAGAATTAAGGGGGCTCACAGATAGTTAACTCCCTTACAGATTCAGAACAACAAAATAAAAAGGTGACATACCTGATAAAACAGAATTCAATTGTCTATAGCTTTTCTTGGTAATAGAAACAATGTCCACTTTTACATGTTCCTTATCATCCTCAATTTCCATCTTAACTGCAACATCCACATCTTCCGACTGGTTGTCCTTACGATTTCCATTATTCCCATCTGGACTAGAATTCCCGAGAATAGAATTCTGGAAATTATTTAATTTATCCACCAATTCTGGATGGATGGCCAGTGGAAGGGAAACAAAGTGGGAATAATCAAGAAGCGAGCTATTAATTGCCTGTGTACAAAGTGTAGAAGAGATAATTTAAGAAGTTTGCAAAAAAGTATAGAAATTGAGGGCTTTGAAATTCTATACAACTTCAGCATTAAAAAACTTATAAAATCCATGAAGAAGAAGCAAAAACTTTGGCCCATTTCAATGAAGAAAAATTGCTGCACAACCTTCGGTGGTTGTTGGCGTGTTGGGGTTAGGGACATCAGTTGAGCTATTTAGGAAACAACACTATGGAGTATGGGCCAGTTATATGTTTGGTTAGAAAAAGAATGGGAAAATACATCAGCTCTAAGAATGGTAATCACTACGAACTTGCCCATATTAAGATGACATTCTAAATTTCTAATGCAAGAAAACATATGAAGGCACTGGAAAGAAAGATTATTAGATGTCTGCACTCTGCGAAGCCTACAAATGAATGCAAGTGCAGAAATGTGAAATGAAACAAAAGGAAAAGAAGAAGAAAGCAGAAAACTTGAAAGACAAAAAATGATATGCATGTTATGAAAAGTGTGTATGGTCACACATCTTCCACAACCACATCCTGTAAGATTCCAGCAAAACTTTGGGTCATCCACAGAACCACAGGTAGATTGGATGACAACCAACATGGACAATTGCCTTGATAAGGAAAGATAATTGAAAGGCTTTTATGAGTAAAAAGGCAAATCACAGATGAAACACAAAGCTGCCTTGACATTGGTCTACAAGCCCTTGTAAATAAAGTCACTTTTGTCAAGAAGTTGAGACAGGTGACCTACCTCCTCCAGCACACGATTGATTTTATCTGCAGCTTTACTGACATTTTCAACACAAGACCCTTGAATAACTGTAAAGAAAACACAATGGAAATATCAGCCATTCCCTACCCTTTGGCCTGCATAAATTATAGATGGCAAGATTATATAACAAAATTAGCACAGCTTGCGAAGTAAAACACATTTTGAGATGCTTCATGAAACAGTGAATGTTATGTTTGTTTACCGATTTGTGAAGTCACATGGTCAAGTGGTACATGTCTTTTGTAGCCATGAGTGAAGTCTAGTTCGACTCTGCCCTAGACAAGCTGAACATGAAGGACATCTATGCCCATCTTGAGGGAAAGTTAAGAAAGATTCGGACAGCATGTAGTTCCACTATTTTATTGAGAACTTTTTGCCTTTCACTTGTGTGTGGTCGCCCTCTCTAGTAAGTACTGTCACATCATTTTGCCATTCTCAATGAATTATGTATAAGAAAGAGATGGGATGGACAGGGCAGAACTGATATCAATTTCTCTCTCTCCTTTTTTTCTCCATCAGCCTATGTTCTCCCAAGAATGATGAGCAAGGATGGGTGAACAGACCATGTAAAATTCCACTTAAGCAGCCTTCAGGGATGTCCAAGAACCACACAGCACACAACCAATCCTACAAGGCTAAGAAGAATGGCATCTAGAAACCCCACAACCAGGGGAATGAACCCAAAATTCCTCAGGGCCCAGAGGTATGCCAGGAAACACAACGAGAAGAATGGTGAATAAGTAACCAAGGAGGAGTAAAAGATGCTTGGAGGTGGCATGATAGCGCTATTTAGTGTTTCACTCAATCAATACTTCCTTTTCTTTCATTCTCCCTCAGCAAATGGTGGTGAAAATCATTTTGATTTGATGATTAAATCGTCTATTCAGTCTAAGCTAGGTAATGAGTATTCAATGTTAGCTCCCAGATTCAGTTTGTTTAAATCATGCAGTTTTGGTACACTTTTGGTTAAACTCTGTTTGGAAATGATTTTTATATTTTGGCTTAAAAAAAGAGAATGATGAGCAATGACAGAATGAGATAAATCATAAGCAGCTAAGCTCTCGAGTTTGTTACTGAAATGTTTCTAAATGGTTACTTGGAATCAGGGTATCAAAACTTGGCCGGAGCAGGAACGGATCGGCCGATCCGGGTCAGATTTGACCCAGCCGATCCAATCTGTGATAAGGGTGCCAATGGCTGGGAACTGGATCAGCCAGGATTGGCCGTATCGGCTGATCTGGCCCCGGATCACCCTGGATCGGTCCAGATCGTCCGACATGGCTAATTAAAACTAGCCGTTGGGGGCAGCTCCCCAACAGCCAGAAACAGCTATTTGGGGCCTTTGGGGGTCCATGCCCCCATTGGGCTCCACACTCAACTCTTGAGTTCTCCTCCCCCTCCTCTCAATATTTGGGCCTTCTCTCTCTCTCTCTCTCTCTCGGGTGTTCTTTCACACTCTTGCGAGGCGATCTCTCACTCTCTTCATCTTCGGGCTCCCTCTCACACACTCTCGGCCGGGGCTCTCAGCTGCAAGCTCTCTCTCTCACTTGGCCCTGCTCTCTTGCATGTTTATTTATTTATTTTTATTTGTTTATTTTTTACTTGATTTTTTTCCTTCTAAGCACCTTCACTTGCAACCATCCTAGGTATAAGACATGGCCGTCAAAGGTGGCGCATTGCGATCTTTAAGAAACCGCCTGAATTCTACACTTATGGAGAAGTTGGTCTTTTGTCACTATAACATGAGGTTGAAGCTTAAAAACCTCCAATTACTTACAGAAGTTCAAGAGAAAGAAAAATATAGAGCCTCAGGCCAACGAGGAGGAGATACACCAACAAGCAAGACAATAGATCTCGAAGAACTATTTGAGGAGGAACATCCACTCATAGGTGGATACAACTAGTTCGGTTGAATCGGAGTTCGACCCGAATGATCGTCCATGGACTAAAGGTAGGTGAGCTTTACAATTTACATGCAACATGGCCTTCAACTTTGAATCAAGTATTAACATTTTTACTTCTCATGTAGGTGAGCTAGATGGTGTCTTTGCTTTTGGAGTTTCAAACTCCCCGGCACCTTAAACGCCAAAAGAGATTGGCAAGAGTAAGTAGGAGCAAACAATACGACACTAGCATCGAAGACTTGGAGACAATCAAGGAAGATGATGATGATGAAACTCCGGAGCCAAGCGATAACGTGATATACCAAACTTCCAAAGACTCCCCACCAAAGATAAGTACTCCTAGTGAGGGCTTTGATCATGGAGGAGATATCAATAGCACATCGTTACCGCCACCGGCCCCTATTGCATTCACCAAAGAGCAAGACTTCACCCTTGCTACTCAAGATGAGCACCATAGGAGTAGGCAAGGGAGGAGAGCACAAGAAAATCCAAGTCAACATTATGCGAGGAAGAGGAAGAAAGTGCCATCTCAATTACGAGGACAAGGAGCATCCGAAGATTCAGAATACAATCCCAACTTTATTCCTTATAGACAGAGTTGGTTAATGAAGAAGAAGAAGATGCAAGAGGAGTGGGAGCGTCAAGAATAATTGTGGATGGAGCTCGAGTCCATGGAGCAAGCCTTGAATACATCCTCTTATGCTTCTATTGAAGGATACTACCAATGACAGAGAGGCTACTTGGCATATCATCGATAATACTCGGATGCATCGTACTATACCGGAGGCGGAACATATGCACAATTCACAAAGTCCGATTTGCATTCACATGACTCATATGACTCATATCAAGTGCCAAAAATATCCAAATACACACCTATTAGTGTGATCTATGCGAATACAGATGCATATAATCAATATTTAGCTCAATATAAGGCATATTACCAACGTTATATGTCATGGACAGATTATGTGGATCTTATGTCATGGTAATATAATATGTTGTTCCAATAAATGTAACTTTATTCCTTTTCTCTCACAAAAATGAGGTATCATGTACTTCATTTGATGTATTTCAGTTAATAAATGCAATCTTATTTTTTTTCAACTTTTTCTATTTTTTCTAATTTTAAATATTTATTTTAGGGGACCGATCCAACCACCTTTGGCTCAGCCGGGATCTACTCGGATCAGTCGATCCCGGATTGGGATCGGCTGACCTAATCGGTTTTGGCCTAGCCGACCTGGGACTGATCCCCGGGTTCTTGAACCTTGCTTGGAATAGCCTTAAACCAAAAAACTAAAAGAACAAAGAAAAACACTGTAAATCAATCCTTTTGTGCAAAACTTGGCATTGGATATATTCACCCCACAAACTATCACCTCCTTTTTAACTAATAGCAAATTTTCCCTCCAATCTGTAAATTATTGGTCACTACACTTGTTCGTTTACCCACAAATAAAGATCATCATAATCTTTTTATCATGACCATGATCATTCAGAAAGGGCTGTAAGAAGATTCATACATCGATAGTGCACATTTGCTTTCATTCAATCTTATCTCATAATAACCGAAGTTTCAGGATTTTGGACCTTTTCTATCCTTAGGTGTACACTAGGGTTATCATATTAACCTTGTTCAATAAATACTTAGACCATGAATTTCATTTTCATATGGCCAAGTACCGAGCAACAGGGAGTGTCACCTATGCCATTTCATGACACATATCTCTTCTCCATGCTTTCATGTTTAATTTGTTTTTTGGGATTTTTACCTTAACTCCCTATAATATATGTATATTCCAAAAATTATCCTGAAATATTAACATTAAAAAATAACTTTGTAAAATGTGCTCGGATTAAAAAATAACCACTGGAGTCAGTTGCCATCCAAAAAATGTATCAAGAGAGGGAATATTCATTTGAAACTTCGTTAGTAAAATTTAAGGCTAAGCCCTTTATCTATACATTGGGGTGATAAAAATTAAAAAAATAATATTTACAGTAAAACTATATGGGTCATATAATTTTTTAATTAATTTCTCTCTCTTCCTCCCCCTTTTTTCCTCGCGATGGAATGACTGGATGAATAAGCCCTAGCCAACATTATGGGTTTGGGGCAGCAGATTGTGACAGAATGATTTTTTTTTTTCCGTTTTTTTGGGGGGGGGGGGGGTCAGAGCTACCAGGTGTCTCACAGAGTGCAAGGGGCGAGCTGGAAGGGGCACAATGGGGGTAAGCTGTCCAGCACAGTGCCAAGGGGAGGGGAAGGGGAGAGTTAGGGAAGAGGGGGAGGGGGTGATGGGGATCAAGAAGCTGCGGAAAGGAAGTCAAATGTCCATTTTTTATTTTATTTAACCCGTTTAGAAACTCGATGTAATTCTTAGTTTTTAGTTTTTTTTAAGGTTAAAAGTCTGAGTTTTAGTCATTTAGTCCGTATTTAGTTTTTTTTAAATGTATTTTTGGAATTTCTAAGTGAGTCCAGTCTTATTTAGGTAGGAGTTGTATCTTTATTGTATTTCCTTTTCTTTTAGGTCTCTAATTTGTTAGGTTTTAGGGATGAAAATGTGTCTTTAATTTGGAGTCCTATTTGAAGTTCCACTAGGATTGGGAGTAGGCTAATTCCTTTAAATATTGTTGTACTCAGACATATGAAGATCATCATCATCAGAGCCTTATCCCATTATTGGGGTCGGCTACATGAATTCTTTTCCGCCACAAATTTCTATCAAGTGCTATAGTCGTGTTTAAACTGAAGAAATCCAAGTCTTTCCTAATAACATCGCACCATCTCATTTTAGGCCTTCCCCTATCTCTTTTACTGATATCCACTAAGATTTTATCACATCTTTTAACCGGCGCCGAGTTAAGACGACAGTGCACATGTCCAAACCATCTAAGTCTATTTTCTCTCATTTTTCTATCAATCGGAGCTATCCCCAAATCCTCATGGAAGCGCTCATTCCTAATCTTATCTTTCTTAGTCTTAACCACACATCCATCTCAGCATCCTCATCTTCGCCACGCACATTTTGTTAATATATTCCTTTCGCACTGCCCAACACTCGGTACCATATAATAATGCAGGTCTCACTGCCGTTCTATAAAACTTTCCTTTAAGTTTAACTGGTATACGACGATTGCAAAGGACTCCTGATGCATTTCTCTAATTTTGCCAACCTACATTAATCCTATGTGCCACATCATCATAAATCTCCCCATTCTCTTGGATGATAGACCTTAAGTATCGAAAGCTACTATTCTTATGAATGTCTTTTCCATTAATATTGAAAGCTACTAATCATATCGAAAGCTACTACTCTTACGAAGATCATGAAGAATAGAATTGTTTGTGAAAAAAAAGGCTTGCCAAGCTCCGTCATTCTCCCTGCTACAAGCTCGGCCCAGTAGGGGCCCGCTGGGCCCAGAAAGGGTCTGGCACCATGGTTTGGCGTGGAGGATCGAATCGGTCCGATTCGGCCGAATCGGATCGAATCAAGAGAAACCCGATTCGCCCGATTCCCATCGAATCGGACCGATTCCCATCCGATTCCCATGCGAATCGGCCCGATTCAGGCGAATCGTGGCGGATCAGGAAAATCCCGATTCCCCGATGCGTCGAACCTTGTCTGGCACAACCTCTTGGACCTGGCGGGGTGCACCCCCACCTCTCTTCTCCTTTAAAAGGCCCTCCTAGGGACTAGAATAGGGCGTGGTCCCCAAAAGGGAGTCTTTTGCTCGTTATGGAGTGCGCGTCGAAGGTCGAGGAGCGGTCGTGAGCAGGGGACATTCGTTGTTTTCCGAGCATCATTGGGGGGAATTCGCACTCATTCAGATTGTGTGATACACATTCCTTCTTGAGTACGTGATTGACGAAACTCTTGGCGATGATCGCATTGAGTCGGGGCGATAACCCAAAATATGGAAAATTTCCACGGGACGAGGATGTTGGCCTAACACCACATGTCGCTCGTTCTGGAGTCTGTGTCGAAGGCCGAGGAGCGGTCGTAAGCAGGGCTCATTCGTCGTTTTCTAAGCATCATTGGGGGAATTTGCCCTTGTTCGGATTATGTGATACACATTCCTTCTCGAGTACGTGATTGACGAAACTCTTGGCCATGATCGCATTGAGTCGGGACGATAACCCAGAATATGGAAATTTTCCATGGGACGAGGATATTGGCCTAACACCACATTTCGCTCGTCCAAGATGATGAAATTTAAAACCTCGACATAGTCGAGGATAAAACAACGTAATAATACACCATGGAATGACGGCTTGGCTATGTGCCGGTGGTCGTACACTATCGAATTCGAATTAGCGCGGCATAGTCGACATTTATGTATGTCTCGAATGCTCTAAGAAAAATTATGGGTGCAACACTAATCAACTAGGTTTGACCTGGTTTGACCAGACCCACCACCTTTGAGGTCTGCTACAGTGCATGGGCGGTGCACCAGGGATGCTATCGCACCACCAGCCCATAGGCCCCACATGTTCCCCAATTCACATGCCATTTGCGTCGTTGTGGTCGTCTCTACGAGGTCAATTGTTTTCTCCCAATGAAGTCTGCCTTGTCTAGTGTTGACCTGCAATATTTTGCATGTCACACCTCCACGTGTGCATCCAAAGCATGGTTTGCCGAATCGGTTCAAATGAGAGCTGTCAATGGACCGGGTCCGGGCTGGACTTATATGAGCCCGGTTCAAACCCGACTCATCAATATGTAAGTCCAAACCCGGCCCAAGCCCGAGCAATGTCGGGCCGGGCTGGACCGGGTCCAATATTTTTACAAAAAAAACTCGACTAAGGCCCGGTCCGGCCCAAATACTTAAATAAAAATTAAATTAATAATAAAAATAATATAATTAATAATATAAAATTTATAATCTCACTCAATTAAGTAGAGTTTTGATGTTACTTATTTAATTTGTTTGAAAAGAGAGTTTTTAACTTTTAAATAAGTAAAATAACATAATTTTAACTAAGTAAAATTTAAGATTTGAAAAGAAAAAAAAGAAAAGAGAACGGGTCGGGCCGCCCATCGGGCCGAACTCAAAGCCCGAGTCCGGCCCATGGGCCTAGTCTTTTTTTTTTAACAACCAAGATCACATAGGAAATCAAAGAAGACAAGCTTCTCACAGTGCCGACAAGATATAACAGTGCAAAATAATGTGGAAAACCAGATTGCCAATATATTAATACAGGGTTTGTCAACAAAGAGAGAGTTCTGTTAACATTTGGGTTGAGGACCTAAGTCTGACAAGTTCAACAACATTCCAAAGTGGAGGCAAAATTTTGAGCACATGGCCACCAAGCTGACTGACTAGCCATCCTACATCTGCTGCTTCTGATCTTTGCCGCTTTGTTGTCACGGTACTTGAGAAAGCCGATCTCCTTGGCATTGCTACGGAAGCACTGCCTGCAGCACATTAATCCATACTTCCGAATCACGGCATGAACGTTGCCGCATACACGGCAACCCTAGAGCTGGGGCCATAGGTCTTGGGGTGGGAGTTCCACACAGCCGAGTGCCCCATCGTTGTCTAGCCCCCCAAAAAAAGGATGGGCCGAAAAGAGCTGGGGCCATAGGTCTTGGGGCCATGGGCCATAGGTCTTGGGGCCATGGGCCTAGTCGGGCCGGGCTTTTAGGCCCTACTAAAAACCCATGGGCCGAAAAGAGTCTTGCGGCCTGGCCCAAAATTGGGCCAAGCCCGTGGGCCTGTCAGGTCAGCCCGGTTCATTAACAGCCCTAGTTCAAGTAGGTCTGATTCGGGCAAATCGGTGCGTATTAGGGAATTTCTGATCCCTAATACACTTGGCCGATTCCCTTTATATTATATATAAAGTATACTATAATGACATACATATATATTACAAATATGATCTATATTATATATATATGTATGTAATTAATATATATATGTCAAACATGATACATATAATATAGGAGCCAGGCGAATCGGCACGATTCAGACCAATTCGGGGCCGATATAGGTGAATCAGATCAAATCAAGAGTTTTCCGATTCGCCATCTAATTTTGATCCAGTAAACCTTGATCCGAAGGTCTACGTCAATTGCCACAATTGCATGTGGACAGTGACGGGTTTTAGGGGGGTTATTTTTAAATATTTAAATTTGATGGTGATATTTGCAATATCAGTACATTACAGGGGATTATTCACTCACATGTAAAAATCCCTTCTTTTCCTTTTATTGTGCAGATAATTCCAATGAGGAGGTTAAATGCCATACAACATTTGAAATACATGTACTTTTATTGCCCCCTATGGGTTTTAGAAGCAGCTCAGCAAAGAGATATTTCAGGAGCAGAGCCAAGCGGCCAACTGCAAGTTATATTTTCTGAAATGTTTTGAGATTGAGCTATTCCATGAATAACTAAAAATGAAACTACATGGCATTTATCAATATTTCATAAATCAACAGCATTCAAGTTCATGATTCATAATGCCAATGCCAATAATCTGTGGTGCACAAATCAAACATGAAAAATCATAAAAATAGCACTGACCTACAGAAGTCCCCCCCCTAGAAGTAGAAGATGGCAAAAAGATTGTTACACCTAGATCTTTCTCAATTAGACTTTGTGTAGCCCCCCTACAAAAGAATGTGCAGTGTGTATTATAAAAGAAATTTCAAGGCTTCCAGATGGAAAATGGATAACAGATAACAAGAAGTCCACCACACATCAACAAATGTCAAGGAAAGATCAAACAAGCAGAAATTTCTGGCTATAGGTAAATACCCTTTCCCTTGACAAAACGAAGCAAGGATGCATCCACCTGCATACCACAATAAACAATTAAAGAACTAAATATGTTCCCGAGGAAAACAAAAAGCTTAAACATGGAATCAACATTGTGAAAAAGAATGTTAACTTACACCTTTGTTACATGATGATCCGAAGACAGTATACATCAGTACACCAGAAGAAAATGGCAGTCAAAACAGCAAAAGCCATGTTTTAGGTGTATCATGATGCATGCTATCTCTAAACAGTTTCAAGATAGCATCCAAATTCATGATGCATGCTCAGAACTTCAGGATAGCAAATAAAAGTTGCCCCAGATACACAGACCAAGATGCATAAGTGAATCATTCTTCAAAGAGAGTACAGCTTTTAGTACGCATGAGTGTTTTATTGGTGATAGTTGATCATCTAAATAAGCACAGTAATGCTGGTATATGATACTATAAAAAACACAAACATGCCGTACTCATTTTTAGCTATCAGCTTTGTTGTGTTATGGGCAGACAGAGGAATAAAAGCACCTCAAAAAATGTACTACAGAGACTATTAAAAATTTTCAACAGATGGTTCCTGATTGTATACTGTACCATGTTTTAAAGAGTGTAGCATGGTAGTTGAGGAACCATCAAGTATCTAGATTGAATAACTGAAGCTCATGAGATATAAGTGATGTATTTCATAGGATTACAACTAGTTGGGAGAAATGGAAAGCAGAACCTACTTTGTGATGACTGTATTTCAATTATAAGGGGAAGTTTTTATGAAGCATCAATGAGACTGAATAGCCCGTATGGCAGAAGTGTCCAAACATGGAAGCCATTTAACATGATGGAAGCTTCTCAGAAGATAAGGTTTAGATGAATGCTTGAGAACACAGGAACAACTCATAGCACCAACACCTGTTGGGGAGAACCAGCTGAGTCTATCTGGTACTGGGGTGGGGTGGTTTAGGGGAGCCTAGGGTAAACATAGGGGTTTTCATTTCTGTAGACAGCGCCCTGCCACTATGGCAGGGGTTCTCAAAAGAAAATCTATTGGGTAGAGTGTGGGAGTAGCACTAAGATATGAGCCAAAATCCATGAAAATGGTTTGATCATCTATAAAGGAGATGAACTAGAAGTACTGTTAATAGATATGGAAACAATTTATTGGAAGTGACAGTAATATATCCTTCCAGAAGAAAGTAAAAAGACCAATGCTTTATGCCCCTGTCTAGCCACACAAGTGAACGAACATGCATGCATATCAAGTTTAATTCACTCATTGCTGGTTCATTGGTGAAATTCTGATGACAACACCTTTGAATTAAGACACAAAAAAGAAGAAGGATCTGATCATATAAACAGTTGAATTAAATAGTGACAAAAAAAAAAGAATTGCATCTACAAACCTCCACGGAGGCTGAATGTATTTCAGCCTCATCCTTCAATCCAGCATTCAACTCCAAACTAGGCCATCACCATCATCTTGTTTAGATTGCTCTTGGCTGACCGTCTCAGCAGTTATAGAATCACTTGCAACACAGTGATATGGAGACATGTTCTCTCCTCCTGCATTTGGAGTGGAATCCATCCCTTCTTGATCCAAAACCTTATTCTGCTTGCTGTTATCCATTGAATTTATGGATGAAGTTGATTGACCAACTGAATTGTACATTATCTCGGAGGCCTGGGTGAGATCTGTTGCATCAGATGTCAAAGATGGTTGACTATGCACTGACCGGACATGAAATTTAGTAACAGGTTTTACACCATGGTTCATGGTTATACATTGATTTCCATTATCTGTTGTCATTACCGAGTGTCCTGCATACATATCCATTTCATATCTACATTTCAGTCAGATAAAACAGCAAATTTTCATTATGATATCTAATTCACTGATTAAAAGATGCATAGATACTGCAGCAGAGAAGTTTGATGACATCAAGTGAGATTTAGTTTAAGGACAATTAATATCCACTCCAAAAAATTTGAATTAATCTCTAGTCCATTGACTAGAATTCTTAACAGGAAGTCCATTGACTCTAAAAATCCTAATTTCCAATCCAAATCATCCTTCCAGGGGTTTCATTTTGCAAAAAACCCAGAAAACACCTCTTCTCCTTGGAGGCCTCTCCAATTAGAGGAAAAGACCCCTCTTTCCCTATGCTGCCACCACTCTCCTCCTCCACCTCCAACCTAAACTATGTGACAGTTGTCTCAACTCTCAAGACCTATGGAACTTGCATAGTTGCGTGTGGTGTGCAGCAGTTGGCAAGGGCATGGGACTCCCAAATCTCCTTGGCAATGATGTTACCAAACACAGGGTCCCCTCTATTCTTCTCCTCCGTGGCCGATATCAAACTCCATCAGCCTTCTCTTAAGCAACCTCCGGACTTTGATACCCAACATTCAGTCAGAGTGAAACTGCAGCATGAAAGCTTTAGAACTGCCTGGCCATGACACTACCAGACCCATGGTCTACCATCTCCTTCTCCTTCACAACCAAGCTCCAGCTCCACTGACATTCACTCAATGCAGCACCAAGCAACGATGTTTACAATTGCAAGGCACATCTACCTCCATCAATCCTGTCTCATTCTTTCAAGGTGCCATCCTTGTAAGAAACCATTGCATTTCCAGAATGCAGCTCAAAATTGCATTTTTAGTTAAAATGGGCTGCAGATCAAGTTTTTTGTACCGAGAATTAAAACCACTCATGTAAAATGTCAGTAAAATAATAGGCATTTTGGAGTTTTTACCACCATCACTCGAACAGACAAGATGGTTTCCATTAAGAAATAAGAATGGATCAGAAATTAGATTTTTGAGAGTATTGAACCTACTATAATAAAATGTTTTTGTTTGGACCATATTTTGAACCATATGTCAAACTTTCATTCATTGAATCAGTATATATGAAAAGTATATTTGTCGGTTTTCCTTCCATCAATTATGAAAATAAAGTCTTGAAGAGAGGTGGCTTAAAACCCAAAAATCGACTATCCCAAGACAAGAAATTGAGCATCACCAACACCATGCTTTGTGCAGAATTTCAGTTTAAGGATTTCTTGTTATATCACGTTAGAAAATGTAGCGTCGTGGCCGTTCGAATCCGAGTTTAATGGCTGTAGAGTGGTGTTTTTGGCCAATGTGTGGCCATTGGGCCTTGGTTGTGGCTTTCGTGCTTTGTGTGGGTGTTGTGGACCAAAGATTTCAGCCTAAACAGCCCACTGATTCTCTGGTTGAGAACGTGACGGGGGTGTATGTCGCGTTTTGAACGCGTTCGCCGCCTACGTCACGTTCTCCGCACCGCTTCTTTTAGTTGTTTGGCTGTGTGAGTGACACGTGGCATGCTGAGTTTCTGAATGTGTCGGCCAGGGACGTCGCGTTCTTAATGCGAGGTCACTCGTGTCAAGTTCTCATTTCCGATTGGTTAAGAGGCGGTTTGGCGGCCAAACAGAGCAGGGAGATTTGCTCAGCAGAGGGGAGGAGCTTTGCAGTGATTTCTGGCGATTTTGGCTTAGAGGCTCGTGTTTTGGCGTGGTTTCGGCACGAGGAGGTTGCTCGGAGCGTGGGGAACGCCGATCGAGCCTCGTTCTTCGAGTTCTTCACGTTGGTAGGGAGATCCCCTCATTTTCTTGTGTTCTTTGAATTGTTTAAAGCATGTGAATCCTGAATCGAGGTGTGGTTTGAGCTTTAGATCATTTAATTAATTTGTAGAGGTTTGGTTTGCATATAAACGAGGTGTTTGGAGATTTTTGGGTGTAACTAGAGGGTTTGGGGCTCTGTCTGAGAAGGCGACGGGTCGGGCTGTCGCGTTCAGGTCGCGAACCTTGACCCCGTCGCGTTTTCTCTTTGTGAACGCGGCCTGTCGGGCTGTCGCGTTCTTAACACGATAGTCTACTCCGTTGCGTTCTTCTTTTCGAGGTGTTTTATGTGGTATTGGGTAATGAGGGTTCCATGTGGACCTAGCCTTGATTATTTAAAGTTGATTTAAGATGTTTAAACATGGTTAATGGTAGCAAAGCATGATTTAAGGTTAATGGATCATATTGAGTTCAGTTAGTTATTTATGTTAATCATGTTAGTTATGTTAAGTAGGTAAGAATTATGTGGTTTATATGTTTACCAATTGTATTTGTATACAATGGTGTTTGGGGTTAAATGATAACTCGTGATGAGCAATCGTGGTACACCGTGATTTATGAATGAAATGTTTAAGTGTGTGTTAGGTATGCATCGTGGTTTGTGTGTTTGCCGAGCTTGGTGGCCCGACGCCTATTCCGGAATATCTCTCTAGTCAGGTACCCCAGATTCTTTGTGAGCCAGGTACGTTGTGCTCGGGGTTTGTCTCGGTACTATGTGTACCGTGGAGGTCTGTGTCGTCTTCCTGGACACCCTCACTCATGTGTTTGTTAAGTAGTTCGTCCGGTTGAGAGAAAAACGACAGTGAAGCAGCGACTTGTGGTGTGCGAGTGTTCTCTGTTCAATCGCTTGTAGCGTACTCGTGGTTGGGGGACAGACACCATTAGACGTAGTGATCCCCAACTAATCCTGTGTTTCCACTTGCCTCACTCTGTGGGTCCCGGAACCCGTATAGGTGTGTCAGACGTGGGTCTGCAGCATGTGTTGCTGCAGAGTGGTGTTGGTTGATTTCCACAGTTATTTGACTTGCGCAGTGTTGTGGTGAAGCCACAGTTGGACTTTCTGTCAGTGGCTGCAAGACTAAGAGGTGGTTCTCGTGTTTGTTAGTCCGGGTTGGATACTGGCGTCATGAACCAATAATCTTTACCCGAGTGGTGGCGTCGTTCCTTCTGACTCGGGTTCCTAGCAGTTGTGGTTATGAGTTGTGTTACTGGTTGTAGTGGTCACTGACCATAGTTTCTTACTCGTTGGTCGTGCAAGGCCTTTAGTTGTGCTGTTGTGCGGTTGTGGTTCTATCATGGTACCTTCTGGTTTTAGGTACTTGTACCCTTCTTGGGTAGCTAGTCGTTGTGGCATGTCGTGTGCCGATTTCAGGTGTTGCTGTGGAGCTGTGCTCCGTGGAGGTCGTGTTTTGTGACCTTCCACTTGTCGTGTTTTTACCCGTCTGTGGGTAGTCCTCCAGTGTGTTTTATTACTCTAGTGTGTGGTGGACTGGCTCTTTGCCGTCAGTCTCGTTACCTTTCATTAGTGGTTTGCCTGTATGGCTCGTGGCTTAGTCATTTCAGTTGCTGGGGTGGACTGGTGTTTTTGTGTTGGTCCTGTTGTTCCCTTTATTTTCTGTGAGTTGTGTTAGCTAGTGTGTTTATATTGAAATGCCGTTTAATTATGTTTATTACAAGCGTGTCTTTAATTCAGCAGTGCTACTATCAGTGTTACTAGTAAGACCATGTGTGGTGGAGGTGTTTGTTCCTCTGTACAATTTCTGGTTGCCGTTTCTCCTTTTGGGAGATCCCTGCTAAGCCTGTGACTTTTTGAGGCTCACTCCCTTACAACTTTTTTCAGGTGTTAATAGCGTAGTTGGTTTGTAGAGGCATTGTGGCGGACTTGTACCATCAACAGTTGAGTTGTTGTTGTTGTTGTATGAGTTTTTGCTCCCTCGAGGTATGCCCCAGGTAGTTGTACCTTTCTTTTGAACATGTAATAATGTATTGAGACAATATAATTTGTTGTGAATGAGTATGAATATATGTACTTTTTTGTATCTTATACTCTTGTGGTTGTCTTTTATATTCTTACTGGACACGTGTGTAAGCTATCATTTGCGAGACTTCGGTTTGTTCGCGGGAGGCAGGTCCGAATATGGAGCCTTATTGGATATCAATATCCAGGGTCGTTACAGAAAAGCTGACAAACATTTCAGTAAGAGGTTCGGAGACATGGTAAATTTGCATTGAAATATTCATATTAAGTGTATCACACATATTTTTGAAAAACAGCCTTCTGCCATCTCTAGTCAAAGATATGGTCCTATACAATGTTTAAGCCTGCTGCCAGTTGACAGATGCTCACACATCCCATCCCTCCCATCTCCAAACCCCAAACCCATATACCCCTTCTCCCCCCAGCACCATTCCTAGACACCCAGATCCATTTGGCTGTGTCACATGAAGAATGCCAACCCACTGATAACATTGAATTCATCAGCAGCACGTCATCACCATATCCACATTCCCATCCCCTTAGTCCTCGGCAGGAAGTATCCCCTGCTTCTGCATGAAGTGCAGCCAGATTGTCTTCCTTGCCGATCCCTTTCCTTTTTTCAGACATGTGTCGGATCATCTTCCTTACAGGAGTGCAGTGAACTGCTATCATCTTCCTTGTGGTACTCAAGCATTCCATCTCTGAAGCCACAGTCCTCCAGTTGACTGTGGTCAACCTACGTGCACAGACTGCTCCATGCAATTGGGAGGCTCTGATCATCATCCTTCCCCTGCACTGCACAAATTCAGAAAAGAACAACAGCTACAGCCATGTGCATGTTTGGGGGATTAGGCCTTTTACACCTTGGTGTGCTCTCGTTGTATAGGTGTTTTGAGGGGTGGTTACCTTTTGGGTTTTGGCCCATCTATACTTGTAGATTCTCTTTCATTTTAATATAACTGTGGTACTACCCACCACTTTCAAATGAAACAGCTACAACCATGTAAGGTATGTGAAACATTTTCCACTGTTGTTTAGATTTGTATGGTAGTTCTGTCAGTAACCTGCAGTATTCTTGCATTTTAGTGCAATATTACCTCTCTCGTGTTCTAATTGATGGTAAACATTCTGAATATGCATCTTTGCCTTGATCTTATATATTATCCATAGCAATGGACCAGATTTTTAGTCAAACTATTGAAAGATAGACACTAATAAGTATTTGAACTTTATTTAAGCTGAAATACAACTGAATACATCTTAGTTCCATTATCCTACACCATATTTAACTAACTGTACTCTAAGTTCAGCCCTGCCTCAGGTCAAGGCTGTGTGAGAACAGAAATAGACGGGCAACTAATTAAGGTAAATTATATTATAAATTATAAGATGTAAACAAAGTTGCCTTCCATTGCTCACCTCCTTTTACAGGACAAACTTTCTGAGCTTTGTTGACCTCAAAAGTTTAGGCTCAGCTTTACTCACTATTCTTGTTGCTCACAGAGATATACCAAACAAAACACAGGCCAGAACAAAATTACTAGTTACAAATGGCTAAGGTAATGACCATCTTTTCTTCGGTTCAAAACTCTAAAAACCTCAGAGAAGCAATAAATGCTGTGACGGTTGAGGAAGTGTATGACCCTCCATGAAAACAAGAAAAGATCAGTTCAAGTACATGATACATGGCCAACATTTCTGAATCTGAATCATCATTCGTCCCAAAATTTGCGTGTGACCATCAGTGATTTTACTCTATATTTTCAGGACTCCTATGAAGTTCAACTACATGGATCTGAAATACTGCTAGATTGCACGGAACTAACAGGATAACAAAGAGTACTTCCCCTTGTAACAGTTCTTAACTTCTTTTATCTATCTACAAATTGTAACCATGTTTTTGTGGTTACCTTCAACAAAATAGAGAGTACTTCAAATTAAAGCAAACACATGTATTCAGTATGTGACTTAATAAAAAGTCTTAATGCACTGTGACTTATGTTATGGTGGTAGCAGCCCTCAATTAAATCAAGAATTTCATATTGTGTTTATAAACCTACAAGAAATTGTCGTTAAAAATACAACGTGCTGCCACATAATTGAATTGTCACTATAAGGTCAGAAAACATGAGCATCAACCTATAGTATGTACTTATAATCAAATCTACAAGATGCAGAATGAAGAAAATAAAACAAGGTCAAAAAAGAATGGTCAGGCAAGTGCTCTTAAGCATGCTTCATTAAGAAAATGATACCAGTGAAGAAAAATTATTGCCTCAAGAAAAATCAAACCTTCTTTCGGATTGTATTGAGTGGAGACTGGTACCCATGAGGTCACCTTCTTACGCTTCTTATGTCGATCAATTCCAGCTGAAGTATCCTTTGGCCCATCCATTCTCATAAAAGAACTCAAATGACAATTTTGAACATTGACCTAGTATACAAACAGTAACAGGGTGCTTAGAATTTCAACTTAGAGATATATACATCAGAAAACCATCTTAAGAACTGAATAAGTTTCCCTTTTCATTTTATAGGTGACCAGCAGACACACTTTATTAAAAGGGAAAAAAAACAATCAGCACAAGAAAATGAACAAAAGGGGATTACGTTTCACCAAAAAGTGGACAACAAAAGAAAGTCAATCAGCACTCGATTCTGCAAAAAATTGAGAGAATCGCATAAAGGAAAAGTAAGCTTGATTCTGTTTACATGGTTCCAACAGTTGATGGTGCAACATTCACTGATGGACAAAAGGGGAACACAAATAAACACTGGAGCAGCACCAATATAAGAAAAAAGATAATGAGATAACCACTCGCAGTAATCGTGAACACCGCAACAGCAACAAAGGAAATTCAGGGAAACAGGAAAATAACTATGGCACTGATGGGTCAAGCGGGCTGTCCTTTTTATTCCCGATCCATGTCTTAAGTAGACCATAAAACAATTTCGCACCACAGAACGAGTGCACTAACCCACGAACACGAAGATGTTTCATTAGACAACAGCAAGAGAGAACACCAGCTGAAGGATAGATAAAGACCTGAAGACAACCCGGAGACTTCGACAGGACATGTGCAACGCTTGTGACTCTCCAAACAAGATGAAACCTGCAGAGACAAAAGGGGGGGGGGGGGGGGGGGGGGGGAAAGAAAAACGAGGAACGAGCACCCCTGACGGAAATGGAACCCTTGAATCGCACCTAGGAAAAAGGACTTTGCTTGGACAGGATAGACGCAGCAAAACTGTAAATTTCCAAAGAACAGCTTGGAAGAAACCCGACCTTTCTGCAGATGGGTTTAACCGAGAAAAGGAATTGTCAAATTAAGAGAGGAGAGGGAGAGGATCGTTACCTTGAGACGGAAGAACTGCATGCGATCATCTGGATTCAGAACGGAGGGGATGTCCCCCGACCCGTGCAATGCAAAGCCCTTCCGCAACCCTCCGCCCACTGTTTCCCCTGTTCAAGACCCCCGGAACCACGGCTTGGCTATGTACGTGGGCTCCTTGTAGCCGTTGGCCCGTTGGGTTTTAAGATCTCCAAAATGGGAAGTTGTTCTGATCGGTAAAGCTTGCGAGAAAAAGATCAGTGAATTAGGAGGTGTAAGTACTCATATCAGACAACACTCCACATGATGATGGCGTAGGATCCACCACTTCCACATAAGTACTTAAACTTTGTATAATCTATATATCTATACTATTATTATAAAACTTAGTCCTAGATATACACGTGGCAATAGTACAGCCTTTGTACATCCCGCCAAAACTGTTGTATGGCATTTCTCTTCTATTCTCTTTCTCCCTCCCGCGATGCCAAAAAACTGAGATATGATCTTCTGCGTTCCTTCCTTACGATCTAACCGCAATCCAAAACCTTCCTTATGTTCTACCCAAATCTACCTTCGTTTTTGATGAATTTTCCTTACTTCGCCCTTCCCTGCGCGAACAACATTCCCCTCGCCCTCGCATACTCCCCGGCCTCCGTCTTCACCATACGCTTCGACTTACCCAGCAGGAAGAGCCCCCTCCGCCCGCTTCCACCTTCCGCAATCCAAACCTTCCTTATGTTCTACCTAAACCTTCCTTCATTTTTGATGAATTTTCCTTTCTTCGCCCTTCCCTGCGCGAACAACCTGCGCGAACAACCTCCCCCTCGCCCTCGCATACTCCCCGGCCTCCGTCTTCACCATACGCTTCGACTTATCCAGCAGGAAGAGCCCCCTCCGCCCGCTTCCGCTGGCGTGCCGGCGTCGCAGCTCCTCCGTCACATCCGCTTCGTCCCTCGGCACGTACCGCGCCGCGCTCGCCACCGCCAAGGAGGCGGCGACCAGCAGCACCAGGAGCAGCGTACCCCACCGATCCCCATCGTCGCGCCCACGTACGTCCCCTCCTCATTTGCTGTGTTTTTTGCAAAATACAAATACAAGGGGATGTGATTGAAACCTATCAGTATACACCCCCCTCCCCCCTGACAGCTTCACACCCTCCCCCCTCCCCCACCACACTGCCACCGTTATCCCAGATTCCTCCACCTCTCTGCGTGTGGTGGCAGAGATTCTGGAAAATAGAAGTAATACATTGTATCTGGTACTTGCACGAAAATATATGGATCATTAAAAACTTCTAACAGGAATCAGCATAATAGAAGTAAAAAAAATTACCTTTTTCGATATCTTAATCATCCATCTTATTCTATCAGAAGCTTCAGTCATCTATTTTTTTTTAATCTTATTTAGATGCATATATTTCATAGGCAAGTTGAAAACATATGGAGATCATGGCTAACCAGTTACAGAAAACTGCTAAAGTTACTTTAGCGCTACTTTTTTTTTAAATCTTATTTAGATGCATATATCTCTTAACAATGTTATTCGTCTATGTTTTCTTCACAAGTTGTGGCATTCCTTGCAACTATGGAGATCATGGCTAACCAGTTTCCTAGAGCCTTCTCAAGCTATTCACTGTAGGTCTGTTATTAGCAGGATTAAAAGGAGGTTAATGTGTTGATTACTTGGCTTTTATCTTTATCAGTGCTGATGTTTATAGGATTTTCCATCAAGATAAATCCAATATGTGAAAATCAATTTAGACAGACAATCTTATTAAGGTTGAACTAACTGCATTTTGTTGTAACGTTAAAAGCTTTTATTGTCATGCCCTCTTCTTAATGCGCCCATTATCACCATGTTAAATAGGAAGAACTCTTCCAAAGTAGAACTTTATGGTGTTCCCTAGAAGCCTAATACCTGGGACAACATTGATGATAGACATTCTGCACAAAGTCTTCAGCAATGTACTTTAATCAGAATTCTACAAAATTTCATATGTAAATGATTATCGGGGGTAAGAAAAGGAAATATATCACGGGTAGGAAATGATTTTCTGCAGACTCATAATAAGTTATGTTCACATCAGAATAGATTGCTGTACAAAATGACACTATGAGAGATTTTACACTATGAGAGATTTTTTAGATACATATATCTCTTAACAATGTTATTCGTCTATATATGTTTTCTTCACAAATTGTGGCATTCCTTGCAACTATGGAGATCATGGCTAACCAGTTTCCTGGAGCCTTCTCAAGCTAGCACTTCCCAACAACAATCGGTCGAAGGGCAGCGACAGTGACCGACAAGTGGCAGCAACTAACAAATAAAATTAAAAGTTTGAACTCAAAAATATAAATCTTAAATTTTAAAGTATTATCTTTAAGATTTAAAAATATTAATTGAATTTTTAAGAGTAATTTGAACTGATACATATTATCAATAGGTTGAGAAATACAAATCTTAGATTTTAAAATATTATTTTTAAGATTTAAAAATATTGACTAAACTTTTAATAATAAATTGGGCTCATAAATAATACCGTTGGGTTTAGAAATATAAATCTTAGACTTTAAAATATTATTCTTATAATTTAAAAAATATTAACTTGACTTTTAATAGTAACTTAAGTTTAAATAGTAATTTTAGATTCTAAAATAATAACTTTAAATTAAGAATAACTATCCACTACAGTCTTTGCTGCTACCGCATGCGATTGCATGACATACAAACTACCATGCCATGTCCAAATGCATCAAGTGCACTCGGCAATTTCACTAAGCCCTCCTCCATAAGAAATTTGAAGTCCGATAAGCTTCTCTATCTATTGTTTCTCTCTTTTTTTTTCAGAAAAAAAACATTTGATTTGTTGCTTCACACTTTTTAATCATATTTTTTTATTCGGAACACCATTGCGTGTCTCATCTTGTAACACCCCGAATATTTTTATTTGTTAAAAAATATGAATAATAAAGTTATTAGACTTAAGTATTAGTCTTAAATTGTAATAATTGATATTTGGAAATAATTAGTATTAACTAACGTTACCCTAGTGTCGTACTCGGACGTGCGCACTCCCACAGGACGACACTGAAAAACGGTAACGAAAAAGAAATCCGAGAACACCATAATTTCGAGAAAAATGAGGAGATATCATAAATATAATTATTCAAATTTTTTGACGTACGGATTTTGAGATTAAACCGACGCAATTATTTTTCGGGTGATTTTTCACTCAGTAAAAAATAAATTCTAAAAATTAAATTAAAATCACCAATAATTTGTAAAACCATCACATTAGTCTATGGTTGAAATTTTAATACAAACGGACCTCGTTTGAACATGTTTACATCAAGACTATTGGGCCAGCCGAATTATGGTCCAATTACAGTTGGTTTTTTTCTGGGATTTCTGGGTGCTTACGTGGGAGGCCCTGGGAAGGCCAGCGCACATGGAGGTGGGATTAACACGTTAACTCTTTAGGTGTAAGCCATGGGAGCTATGCATGGCAAACGTGTCTAGGTATGGTTTAAGGGGTTTAAAACCTTGACACCATGATGGCCGACGTGCCATCGTGCATGAGATGTTTGGAGGGTTATAAAAACCTCCCAACACCTAGCGTGCAAGACCTTCCACTTCTTGCTCCTGTCTCTCTCCTGCCCTTGCTGCACCTACTGCTGCGCTGGGCTATATTGCTTTGTGTTGCTGCTGCTGCTGCACCTGATGACCACCCTGCCGTGAGTGCTGTTTTAGTTTGGTGGAAGTTGTTGCTGCATGAACTGCTGCTTCTACTTCCTTTGTTGAAGGTACATTTGCCATAGTTGTTGTTGTTGCTATTGAAGTTGCTACCCATCTCCTTCCTCCTGCTAGTCGGAGATCTCTTTGTTAAGGGGAAGTGAAGGTCTTCACCTTCTCAAGAATAGGTAGGATTCTCTTTTCTCTTCCCAATCCTTGTCTCTTGCCTTTGCTAAAAGTTCATGTCCACATATATACCTATTTTCCAACCTTGTAAGCCATCTTAAGAGTTATGAGTTCATCTCTTCTGAACCTGTCTTGTCCTGCGAATAGGGGAAATTCCTTTTGTTGGACATAAATAGGTATTGGTAGAATTCATTCTTTTGATCATCAACTTGTAATTCTCCTTCTTTTCTAAGCCTTGTAATTAAAGCATCAGTCTTGATCCCATATGGCATGGGATTCAGTAAGCTTGTTTGATTACCTTGTTACCATTGAGTTCTTATGCATTGATAGGACTCCTTCTTAATGATCCTCTTTCTTCTTGTTCTTATACTTCCTTCATATTAAGAAGTCCATGTATAAGTGTAGGATACATCTCCCTCTAATTCAGTTCTGTCCTACACACATGACAAGGAGTTTGTTGATAAGTAGACAAGATACTATACCTGAAGTTTTTCTGTTTTTCTTCCAGTTATGGTAACTACACTCTTGTTGGGAGAAGAACAATCTTGTTCTACTCTAAAAACTGATTAATTTCTATCTTCTTCTTCTACCCTTGGTCTTTGTACATGTTATAGAGTCTTGCTAGAAGTCACCATATTTTCAGAATAGGGTGATTACTTTCCATTTGGAGGTTTGTACCTCAAACCTTGATTTAGAGCCTTAAATACCTTGAGTTTTAGTGTTTATCTTGTGAGAATTTTTCCATCTAACCCTTGTTATAAGGGCCATTCTTCCAGTGCTACGTCATGTTAACTTTTAGCTAGACAAGTACGCTTTGTAAACCTCCTCTTTCATATTGCTTGTTAAGCTTATAAACCCCTGTGAGAACTCCAATTAGACTCTTCCATTTGATATAAACCATGCCTTGGCTTATAAGTTCTATAATTAGGGTGTTTAGAACGGATTTAAACATCATTTCTGGAAGTTCTACTGCTACATGTCGACAGCCAGCCCAAAGCTGTCGACAGGCGCATGTCTTCCAGAACTCCAGATTTCTGGACTGTGTGTATCTGTCGACAGCCCTCTTGTTGCTGTCGACAGATACCCACAGAGCCAGCAAACCTGAGCTCTGTCTATTGCCATCTGTCGACAGCCCCTTCCTGGCTGTCGACAGCACCTGTCTTGCCTTGTATTCAGCAACTTTTCATGATAGAACTCTTACTTAAACTTCATCTAATAGCCTACCAAGTTACCCCCTTAATTACTTGGGTATTTGCTGTCATTCTACTATAAAGAATACCCACTTGAGATACCTTACTCACCCTTGAAATATTCTTGAAGTTGTCAACTACGAATGGTACTCCGTTAAGTCCATTCTCCTGTGTTCTGTAACCGAGTTCCTATAACTTGATGTCTTGAGAGTTCAAATACTTGAACACCATGTGAGATATGATTAATTGATGATGATGACATTTATTGGATCCTTGGACCCCACATGATTATTATGCCTGTGCAAATAGGGCTGGTCCAGTCCTGGGAGGAGCACCCAAATTCATTTACGGGCCGCGCGGAATGATAAAGAATTGCCGGGATGTTTGGCATTGCATCAATACCTGTTTGATTATGGTCATCATGTTACCTGTCCTGTGAGAATTATATATGAACCAGACTATGAGATTCACTGTGAATTCTTGATCACATTTTGTATTTCAGTACTACTGTTCCAATCTCACTATCATGTTAAGATACTTGTTCGTCATCTTTGATATCAGCCAATAGTTTTCCTTGATCATCATACAATTAATCTTTGGATTTGAGAATTTGAATCCTACTGGGCTAGTTAGCTCACCAAATCCTACTTTTTCAAGTATCTACGGTTCTAGAAGACGGGACATCAGGATTTGTGGGCTGAGAGACCAACTTTTACGGCGTTTAAGTGTGAATTGTAATGGAGAGTCATGTAATACCTGTGGAATGTCAATGAATAATATTTTTGATTAGTAAAGTCCGAGTCTCTGCTCAAATAGTTCAAAGTTTACTCTTGATTCCTCATGCGTTCACGTTCCGACATTTATAGTTATATTAAATGACGGGATGTGAATTGTAATGGAGAGTCATGTAATACCTGTGGAATGTCAATGAATAATTATTTTTGATTAGTAAAGTCCGAGCATTCTTCTGCTCAAATAGTTCAAAGTTTACTCTTGATTCCTCATGCGTTCACGTTCCGACATTTATAGTTATATTAAATGACGGGATGTGACACAACTTCTTCGTTATACCTTTATGTTAAATTTGTAGTTTTAAGTAAGGAAAAAAAAATAAATGCATAGAATACATTATATTCGATATTATACCATTAAAATTTTCATATTATATTTCATATCCTATATTCCATATAATTTATTATTGATGCCCTTATTATTTAATTTTATCTATTTAACCCAACCAAAATTGAATTAAGAGGACAAAAAACTAATTTGTTCTTTATAACTCTTTAAAATTGTATTTTTTAATAACTCTCTCTCTCTCTCTTACCTACTTTTCTCTCTCTCTCTCTCTCACACACACACACATTTGAGCTCTCTCTCTTATTTTTCACTGTCAAAGCCAAAGGGGCCCCTCAGTCACTCTCTCTCTCTCTCTCTCTCTCTCTCTCTCTCTCTCTCTCTCTTCTCTCTCTCTCTCTCTCTCTCCCCAATGTGCTCTCTTTCTCTCCAATGCACTCTCTCTCTTCTCTCTCACCATTGGAGCCGAAAAGGGTGCACTCTCCAACACCTCTCACTCTAACGTGCATTCTCTCTCTTTTTGACGTGCTCTCTCTTCTCTCTCACTATAGGAGCCTGAGGGGGATCTCTCTCTCTCTGTCTCTCTCTAACACATACATCTCTCTTCTCTCTCATTATCGAAGCCAGAGGGGTGAATCCGCCCCATGATCACCATCATCGAACTCTTTCACAAGTTGCCTACCACCTCGGAGTGACTTGACACTTATCCTCACCCTTCAGTTGGCCTTCCTAACTTCAGTTGATGACCTTACATTAGATGAGCGTCTAGATCTCAAACTGGAGTTGGCACCATTAATCTGTGGTGTGGCCATGATCCCTATGAAACTCACAGTATTTGGTCTTGTCACACTGATTAGAGTTTCCCCTCATCTTCTCGGGCCACCTCAAGTATGGTTTTTCCCCTATTCTCCATGAGGATCTGAGAGGGCAAGACACGAAGGTCGACACTCATGGCTATCCTTGGATCAGCGTAGAGATCACAATGAACATCCAGAAGAACATGGCTAATCTTGTCCTATCTTTAGGCATGCTAGGGAGGAGGAGTGTCCCTTCAAAAGCAACTCTAAATTGGAGTACTTGGGTGGTGAGCTTTTAGTTAGTGAGCCTCGTAGGTGGAGATCATTGGTTCCTCCCATGAGGGCCAATATGGCGATAGCAACATCTAACCCCAAGATTTGCAAGGTCTTTGAGTGAAAATTGTATCACATATACCCGAAGTGACTCACTAGCCTCTATCGAATAGTGATGTGGAACAGTGAGCACTTCACCATCTGGGTATAGCTAGTGAAGTTCTCGAGGAAGTGTTGTTTGAGCATCTAGAATGATGAGAGGGAGGCTAGAGGGAGGGTCTTGACCTAGGCAGCAGCCCCTCCTTTAAGTATGGTCAAGAAAGTTCAACACTTGACCTTGTCTAAAGCCCCCTAGAAAGGAAAAATGGTGTTTAAATGATCTAAGTAGTTGGATGGGTCAATGGTCCCATCGTACAACTTTCTGACTGGCACCTTAGCCTAGAGTGCACCATAACCAGGATTTCCTTATTGGAGGAGCACGAAGGGGTAGGAAGCTTGGGAGCTGTTCGATCGGCTAACCTTTGGACTTCCTTCAGTTTCTTCTCTAGCCCCTCAACTATTGTGGGGGAGGTCAATCGTAGTAGCTCGAGTGGGGGGGGGGGGGGGTGGAGAGGTACTATTGGAAGTGTCCACCTCTACTTTTGAAAGGGTGACCTCTATGCAACCGGCGTCACTCGAGGTGGATCCTGGATTGACCGCGGGGTTGTTCCTTTAGCTTAGGAAGAGGAAACTGCTTCATAGTGAGGACCCCTACGAGCTCGCGGAGGTTATCCAATCCCTTGATTGACTCCTCTAAGTTTGTCACCTATCAAGTGAGAGTTTGGAATTACTCGAGAGAGATTATAATGATGGGGTTCCATGTCTCGGCGGTTACCTTGGCCTTCTGGGCATCTAAATTGTAGGTGGAGTCATGATGGTCATAATTCTCACATATGACACCATTGATGAAGTCGATTTCTTGATAATGTCTCAAATCGACCAACCTCGATATATAACTCGAGCTCGGATCTCAGGTGGTGAATTGCTTAGTTTTATGTGGGAACTTGTGTTTGTTGTGTGTGTGCGTGAATTTGACTTGAAAATGTGGAGTTAGTTCAAAATGAGTTCTCAAGGTAATTTTTTTTATACTCAAGTTATTTTCAAACTCGAGTTAAAGAGAGAGAAATTAAGTAAGTTGGGAAGAGAAGAGAGAGAAGAAAGGGAAGAAAAATAGATGGGGTGTGGACATTAATTTGTTGTTTCCCTCTTTATTTATATCTGTTGGTCTTCCTTAATTGAAGACTACTATAATTTTGAGAGAAAACTCCTAACCATTATCGGACTAAAGTCCCCCTTGGCCCTCTCCTTCTTTTGGTACGGCTGTTATTGGTTTGGTCCCAGGTTATTGAGGGGGGGGGGGGGGGGGGGGGGGGGGGGGGGGCTATCAGATCTCTACCTATGATGGGGCAAGGTTCTACCAAAGGACCAGGTTGCAATTACTGGAAAGATTAGCGCTTTTTACACCAATAAAAAAATAGGACAAGCCAAGTTAATATGGTTGTAATATCTTCCAAAAATATTTCCGAAACGGAGGTTCCACACACTTTGTCAACAAAATGCATATACTACTAACAATATTGCAAAACTATTGAACGACCTGAAGTGTAAGGAAAATAATTCTTATTGCAAGAATAGTCTTGAATTCACATTAATTTTTGCGGATGTATTCTAATTAATATATTTATTGTTATTTTAAAAAATAATCTTGTGATAATGTTCCTCGATTAACATACATCTCTTGTCATTGCATACTCACCTGAGTTCACGATGGAATGTTAAACCATTTCACCTAGAACAGCGAGCTTGATGGGAATGGAAAGTTGATATGATGACAGACTACTTTCCTCATCTTCGAATTTTGATGGCGGCGGGATAATAAGTACAACATGCCATACTCTTCATATATATATATATATATTAAAAATTTTATTTGTTAAATATTAATTATTACAATTGCGGGGTTAAATCTTTGTAACATTTATAGAAATTTTTCTTAAAAGTTTTTCCAAATATGTTATCATTGGAAGTAGAATTTTTGACTTCCAAATACACGATAGAGTGTCCAACTAATTGAACCATTTCATATATATATATTAGTTATTAGTTAATATTTGAAAAAAAATATATATAGACGGTGGCGGAGCCAGGGGGCAATTTCCCCCCCTTATTTTTTAAATAATTTTTCCCTTCTTAATTTTTTGCATAAAATTTATCCTTATGATGGGCATGTGAAGATGGACATGTGAAGTTTTTTTTTAATTTTATTAATTGCCCCTCTTACTTTGAGTATCCATGAACAATTATCTTATTAATTGCTCATCTTCTAAATTACCCCCTTCTAAATATTTCTGGCTCCGCCACTATTAATATAGATAGAGAGAGAGAGAGAGAGAGAAATAGAGAGAGAGTTTACACAAAGAAACAAGTCAACTTGAGAATCGAACAAATTCTAGTCACGCGCAAAGGAAAAAAATGCCCATGAAATTGCATATTTACTCTCACATCTGAATAATTTTTAATGCAAAGAGTCTTGAAATAAATATGAGTAATTAAGCATGAGTGTATCATATTACAGAGATGAGAGCTATTTAGGTGGGGTGCTACTCGGTAAGCCGGATAGTAAGTTGACATGGTATATGTTAGATCACATCACACGTAAGATCCGACACTTCATCAATTACGTAAAGTACGTGTCGAACACCTCATATGTTAGTGTTGTTGTCCGACTTATCGAATAACAACACTTACTCTACATAGATTTATGTGGACGTAATGGGATATAGTGATTTTATAGGGTGGTGCTTATAATAGTAACCTCATGTAATGACAAATGATGACTAATAATAGCAACGATGGATAACTACTAGCGGGATATAACAATTGGTGATGATCATAGTACTGGTGGTTGACGTAGACATATGAAGGTTGAATGTCCAGATGATACTTGTTGCAAGATAAGTATTACTCATGCGCGAGTTTGATAACGGGTTAAAATTTTTCCACCTTACTTAACATAGATGATAAATTTTAATCAAATTTGATAACCGATTTAAGATAAATTCTGATAGTAACTTCATACATAGATAAAAGAATGTTAAGGGAGAGATAGATATCCCTTCCATATAGGGAGGATTATAAAATTTATTCACGGAGATAATTCATTGAATATTATAGTATTATTTTATAAAAATCGTGCATCCCCCTCTTTATATATAGATAAATGATGTCAAATTAGAAATAAAAAGATGATAATTCTATACACTCATATCACATCACATCACATTAAAAATTATTTCTCTTGATAATTATTAGCTAGTATATCAAATTTTGAGTGGCAATTTTATATCTGAATATCACATCTCATGAGGTCTCTGGAAGATAAAGGCTTAAATAAGTTCCTTTGATCCTTCATCTTTCTTCAATACTTATGTGGTCCTGTATTATCCACCAAATTAGCTTAAAACCCTATTCTCGGAAATAGATATGAACATGGTTTTCGGCAATCCAAATCCAGTCGAACTGATTCAAATTTGGAACTAAATTAAACCTAGTCAAAATTCATATAAATCGAACCGAATTAAATTAATTTGATTTGGTCGGATTCGGTTCACAGTTTAGGTCTTTTGAATTTTTTTGGAACTACTGGTTCTTGTTAATTTTCTAGTTGCTTATTATTTAGATATACGTTTTATTTTTACTTTTCTTATTGTTTTGGTTATGAAGTTTTAATCTTTCGACAAGTTGACATTTATGAATTAATTAAATTGAATTTAGAGATTTAGAAATTTTAAACTAAAAATAAAAAAAATAAATATTTTAAATTTTTGAATTTTTGGACTTTCAAACTTTTGACAACATCTCAAATCACAGGATTCCAATTCATTTTCTAAAATGTTTGTCCTCCTGGTAAGAACTAGAGCTAACTTTTTAAATCCATATTCAAGAAACTATCATATAAAAATCAGTGTGAGAAATAGTAAGAATAAAAAAATTAATGAGGAAATTAAACAGTGGAAATAAAAAAAATCAGTGAGAAAAGCAGTAAAAAAAATCAGCGATAAAAATAGTAAAAATAAAGGTAGTGAGAAAAATAGAGAAAATAAAATTCAGTGAGGAAAAAATGAAGAAAAAATTAATGAGAATAAAAATTAGTGGTTGTTGCTGCACAAGCAAAGGAGATTTGACCGGAGTCAAATCGGGTGGGCCCCAAGGCGCTAGCGATGTCGTCGTCGCTCAAACTTCTGGCGCTGCACCTGCAAAGACCACCGAGCGATCCCGGTGGGGAGACACTCCGACGCCCAAGTTAATAGCGAGAGAAGATGTAAGAAAGTTCAAATGCCACGAGTAGCATACCTTGGCCTGTAGCGTCTCTTGTTTTTTATAGGGTGAGTTTTAGCACGATGGATTTTCCCCCTGCCTTAGTTAGCCACGTAACTTTCCTGACAGACTCAAAGTCCCGAAGTAAGGGGGCGCGATCGCCGGATGCTGCTCCTTGGTTTCCAGCTGGCAGTCGCCAGCTGGGACGGAGGGGCTGTCCGCGAACCCGAGATTTCAGAGCCTTTCCTTGTTAGGGGTGAGGTTTCGGAGAAGGTAAGCACAGCTGGGATTTCCTTATATGGGAACGATCGGATCCTACGCCGAGGACCTTGCCAATTGTCCCGCGACCGAGCCTCGTCGGCCAAATACGTGGACCCCACGCCGGTGGTCCTTATCCGTATCACCAGTCCCCCCGGCTTCTTATTGGATCCAGGGGATCCGATGAGAAGACGAGCGGAATTGATTTTTTGCCGTAGCTTTCCCGAGAATCTCTGGACGCCTAAGCCGAGGAGGGTCACGCTGCTCCCAGGCGACGGCTCTGACAGGACGTATCGAAGATCGTGCGCATTAATGTGTGATTTGAGAGGCCGATCGGCGCGCGATCGCCTCGATTTTATTGCTAATGATGGCTTCCCGAACGGCGGTAAGCGTTAGCGATCCTGGTATATAGTGCTTTCCGTTAGCTCTGACACGTGGCGGCTTTTACCTCCTCTGATGCGCCGAATTTGCCCACGACCGTCCGATTGTACCACGGCTATATCTCTATAAATGGCCGGACCTGTCGCGGGAAAGAGTTCTACCTATTTCTTCTCCTGGACGCTGCGGATAGCCTTTTCCGACGTCGTGTTCCTCCCTCTTCCGCTCACGTCCGTGTCGTCGGCTCAGCCTTCGCTTGCACTCCTTCGAGGTAAGCCATGAGCCAAACGCCTTCTCCTCCTTCCGACGGAAATCCTCTTCCAGGACGGATAGTGATGCCCCTTCTAGCTATGACCCCCGAACCGGCACCTTCATCTATGTTCCGGTCGAGGAGGATTTTTCTTTGAGAATCCGACCCGGGAAGTATGTCCCACGCGCCCTTCGGCACACACCTCTGGGGATCGCCGCCAAGCCGACAGTGTCGAAGATGCTTGGTGCGCGACAACCTCCGAGACCTTCAAGTGGATCAGGAAGCGCCTGAGCCCCAAGCTTCCCGCCGATGTGGTATTCTTTGCCAATAAGCGTTTCGAGCCCATTACGTCCAAGATGGGGGGTTTGTGTGTATAATGAGGCGGTCCGTGGAGGTCTGCGTTTTCCTTTTCACCCTTTCGTCATAGCCCTTTTTTCGAGCTTGGGGCCGCCCCTTCGCAGTGACGCCCAATGCGTGGCGGGCGATCGTCGGCTTCCTGGCTGTTTGCGCCACTGCCGCCGTCCCTCCGACGATTCGCCTATTCTTTTATTGTTTTTCTGTCAAACCTTTTGGCGACTGGTTGTACTTCACGGCCCGATCGGGTCGTCAGCTCGTAAAGAATCTTCCGTCGTCCGTGCACGGGTGGAAGAGGGAGTTTGTCTTCATATATTCTCCCAGTGGTTGGCCCTTTCCGACCGAGTGGTCCTCGGTTAACGTTCGTCAGAAGGCGTTCGAGCCCCCAAAGCTTAGCGCAGCCGAGCTTGTGGACTTCGCATACCTGCGAGAGACGGAGAAACCCGACCTGACCGAACCATCCGACGACCTACTGGGTTTAATTGCTGAAGGCCTAGAAGGTCGTCGCGCGTCGTTTTTGCCTTTTCCCGAGAATCCTTTGGTCCTTTTCTGACAGATCATTGGCTTCGTTGTCTATACAGTGATGGCCGAGATGAAGTCCCCGACGCGCAAGGCGAGGCCCGGGCCTTCTCTACTGCCGAAATTGCGCGTACTCGGAGGGACCCGCAGCGAGCCGAGAAGCGTCCCTTGGAAGGCTCGGAACCTGTCGTCGTTGCGGCGAGAAAAGAGACGGAGGGGAGTTCGAGAGGCAAGGCTTCGACTCACGCTGTCGCGAAGAGGCCGGCAAAACGCCTTCACAGTTCGACGCCTTCCGCACCAGTCCCCCTTCAGGAACCCGCGCGCGCCCAAGATCAACCTTGATCCAGTTAATTGGGGGCAGACGTCGATACCTGTCGAATTGAAGGCCGACAACCTGGCGAAGTCCCCGCGGAGGTTGGTTAGCGAGTTTTACCCCACGATTCTGGCGCTAATGGCGAATTATGACGCCTTCGTTCACCGAGCCGAGAGGTGAAGGCCGTCGTTTAGCAAGCGCGTCGCCGAGTTGGAGGCCTTAGTTGCGTCCGAGAAATCCCTTCGTCAGAAGGAGGCCGACGAAGCGAAGAAGATCGAGGGCGAGCTCCGGGCGCAGCTTGACTCTGCGAACAAGGCCCTCCAGTCCGAGAAGGAAGCGCTCCAGGAAGCCAGGTCGGCTCTCTAACCGAGGCTAAGTCGTTCCAGTTGTACCGCGAAAAGACGCAACTTGTGTCGGACGAGCGGGAGGCGGCGATTCAGGAGTATCGCTCTTCGAGGAGCTTGCCGAGGAGATAACTGGCCTCTTCGGAGAGGGTTACAACGATTGCCTTGCCCGCGTCGCGGAACGATTTCCTGATCTTGATCTCTCGTCCGTCCGCGGGACGAAGGAGGACGAGAAGCAAGCTGCTGCGGCTGTGGTTGACGAAGCCATGTTAAAAGCGGCCGACGAGATTTTCGCCGAAGCTGCCGAGAAAGTGTTGGCCGAGGACGTCGCGTCGAAAGTATGTTGAGTCTTCGTACTAAACATTGCGCCGAGGCGCTCATTTCTTCCTTTTGTCGAATATTGCGCGACCTCGTATGATTTCATCGGTTAATCTATCGGCGATTTTGTCTAATTCCGAGAGGGGCCGACGTGACCTCGTATCTTCAGAGTCGTAAGCGACCTCGTATCCTTAGAGTGCCTAGCGACCTCGTATCCTCAGAGTGCCTAAGCGACCTCGTATCCCTAGAGTGCCGTAGCGACCTCGTATCCTCAGAGTGCCTAAGCGACCTCGTATCCTAGGAGTGCCTAAGCGACCTCGTATCCCTAGAGTGCCGTAGCGACCTCGTATCCTTAGAGTGCCGTAGCGACCTCGTATCCTCAGAGTGCCTAAGCGACCTCGTATCCTAGAGTGCCGTAGCGACCTCGTATCCTCAGAGTGCCTAAGCGACCTCGTATCCTTGGAGTGCCGTAGCGACCTCGTGTTCTCGATTAGGCGTAAAATTTACGCAAGTGTTCCACGTTCCACGTCCTCGGGACGACAGAACCCTCTAGGTTTTCGATCGATAGGCACCATGGCCGAGGTCTCCGATGACCCTGTAAGGTCCTTCCCAATTTGGCGATAACTTCCCGCTAGCCGACTTTGGTCGAGATGGCGAGCTTCCTGAGGACAAGGCTTCCAACAGCGAAGTGTCGCGGTTTGATTTTCTTGTCAAAGTTTTTCTTGATTCTTCTTTGATAAATTCCATCCTGGTGGACGCATTTCCACGTCTTTCTTCGATGAGGTCGAGCTCGTCGCGCAAGGATCGGTCGTTGCTTGCCTCGTCAAAACCGATTACCCTCTTTGAAGGGACAAGCATTTCCACGGGCGATACTGCCTCCACCCCGAAGGCCAACGCGAAGGGGTCTCGCGAGTGTGCTTCTCTCGGCGTTGTCCTGTATGCCCACAGCACATGCTGGAGCTGGTCGGCCCAGGCACCTTTGTGGCCCATAACTCTTTTCTTTATTCCATCTAAGATAGTTCGGTTGGTTACCTCGGCCATCCCATTTGTCTGAGGGTGGGCTACTGAGGAGAACCTGTGCTCAATCCCGAGAGCTCCGCAATTCTTACGGAACTTGAGGTTGTCAAATTGTCTTCCGTTGTCGGTGATGATCGTCCGAGGTAACCCGAACCTGCAAATTATATTTTTCCACACGAAACCCCAGGCGTTGGCTTCGGTGATTTTAGCCAGAGGTTCGGCTTCGACCCATTTGGTGAAATAGTCAACGCCAACGATTATGAATTTCCTTTGGCCCGACGCTGGGGGAAAGGGTCCGAGGATATCCATTCCCCATTGCGCGAATGGCCACGGGGAGTTTATAGTCGTGAGCTCGGTCGGAGATTGTCGGTCGATTTTGCCGAATAACTGGCATTGCTGACAACATTTGACATATTCCTCGGCGTCCTTAAGCATCGTCGGCCACCAGTACCCTTGTCGGGTTATTCTTCTCACCAGGGACCTGGGGCCTGCATGAGAGCCGCACGTACCTTCGTGTACCTCGCCGACGATTTCTTTGGCTTGGATCGGATCCACGCATAGGAGGTTCGGGTAGCTAAACCCTTTTCGGTACAGATCGTCGCCGAGGATGAAGAATCTTGACGAACGCCTTCTAGTTTGTTCGGCTTCGCTCTTGTCTTCTGGTAGCACATTGTTTCTGAGGAAATTCATCAATGGGGTCATCCACGTCGACCCTACGTCGACGCTCATCACATCCTTGCGCGCTATGGTTGGCTCCATTAACTCTTCTATCAACAGGGATGGAGGTGACTCCAGTGCCGACGACGCAATCTTTGATAACTCGTCGGCTTGCTCGTTCTCGCCCTTGGTATCTTTATGAGCTCTGCTGACTCGAATTCGGCCATCATTTTTAGCACCTCGGCTTTGTAGGAGACGAGCTTTGCCTCTTTCGCCTCGAATGTCTGGGATACTTGGCCGACGACCAGCTGGGAGTCGCTGTGAATGCGTACCCTCTTTGCCCCAGGGTTTTTGCCATTTTCAACCCCGACACCACCGCTTCGTATTCTGCCACATTGTTAGATGCTTCAAAACCGAAACGAACAGCGTACCTTAAGTCGAGGCCTTCAGGAGAGCGCATTACTACACCTGCCCCGCCTCCTCTGGAATTTGAGGCACCGTCGACGAAAATTTCCCAACTTTCGTCGGGTTCTTCGTCGACCGCTGCCCGGGCGGTGCCCTCGGAAATAAAATCCGCGAGGGCCTGGGCTTTGATAGCGACTCGGGGCCTGAAATCGATATCGAATTCGCCGAGCTCGACGGCCCACTTTGCCAACCTCCCTGAGGACTCGGGTCGCTCGAAAATTGGTCGGAGCGGAGCGTCGGTGAGGACAACGATCTTGTGCGCTTGAAAATACGGGCGTAATCGTCGGGCTGCCATTACGAGAGCATAACCGAGCTTCTCAAGGTTGGTGTAGCGCTCTTCGGCTCCTCGCAGCGCCTTACTTGTATAGTACACCGGGAGATGGGCTCGATCCTCTTCTCGGACGAGCACCGAGCTGATGGAATAGTTCGTCGCCGACAGGTACAATAGCAATTCCTCGTGGTCGCTTGGCTTGCTTAATGTCGGTACGTTCGCCAGGTATTCCTTTAACTGGTCGAAGGCTATTTGGCACTCCTCGGTCCATTCGAAGCGACCCTCCGCAGTATCTCGAAGAATGGTCGGCAACGTTCCGCCGACCTGGACATGAACCTGCTAAGAGCAGTTATCCTGCCATTAAGTCTTTGTACCTCTTTTACCGTCTTGGAGCCGACATGTCGAGGATTGCATGAACTTTGTCGGGGTTGACATCAATGCCCCTTGAGAGACGAGGTAGCCTAGGAATTTTCCAGCTTTGACGCCGAAGACGCATTTTTCCGGATTCAACTTCATCCCGAAATGCCGCAATACTTCGAAAGCCTCGGCCAAGTCCTTGACGTGGTCCTCGGATCGTCGGCTTTTTACCAGCATGTCGTCAATGTAGATCTCCATGGTTTTGCCGATTTGCTTTTCGAACATTTTGTTGACCAGCCTTTGATATGCGCTCCTGCATTCTTTAGTCCGAAAGGCATACGAGTGAAACAGTACAAACCTCTCTCAGTGGTGAAAGATGTTTTATCTTCATCCTCCGGGGCCATCCTTATCTGATGATAGCCTGAGTAAGCGTCAAGGAAGCTCAACAGCTCGTGTCCGGCGGTCGAATCTACCAGTTGATCGATCCGAGGTAATGGGAAGCTGTCTTTTGGACAGGCTCGGTTTAGGCCGTGAAGTCAACACACATTCGCCACTTGCCATTTGCCTTGCGCACCAGGACGACGTTGGCGATCCAGTTGGGATAGAACGAATTTCTAACGGTTCCTGCACGCAAATATTTTGTTAAATTGCTCTCGACCACTTCCTGCTTTTCGGCCGATAAGGGTCTCTTCTTCTGGCGGATTGGTCGGGCCTCGGGATTGACGTTCAAGTGTGTTGAATAATGCTCGGATCCACCCCCCGGCAGTCGTCGTCTGACCAGGCGAATACGTCGCCGCTTTTACCGAGGAATTCTGTGATGTCACCTTCTAGTTTGCCGAGTTCGGTCCCGATAGTTAGTAGTCCGTTAGCGATTTTTATTTGCTTCGTAAGTTCGACTGGTTCATGTTTTTGGACATCGTCGAAGATCGCATCGTCGGCAAGTGGTACGTACTCAGGAATAGCTAGCTCTTTTGCTTTGATCGAATTAACATAGCAGAGGCGTGCCTCGGCCTGACTTCCCACGACTTCTCCCACTCCGTTAGGAGTCGGGAACTTCAATTTTTGATGATATGTCGACGGCACTCCCCCGAGCTTCCCGAGCAGTCCGCGTCCGAAGATTGCGTTGTAGGCCGACTTTACCTTCACAATCAGGAAGTCGACCTCAACCGTCACCTGTTGAGGACGGGTGCCCAGAGTCACCTTAAGCCTGATGGATCCCTCGGCGGTCACCGGTGCTCCGCTGAATCCGAACAGAGGTGTGGCGACTGGCTTGATCTCTGTGCTCAGATTCGTCATCTTCAAGAAGCAATCGTAGAAAAGGACGTCGGGTGCAGCCCGTTGTCGATGAGGATGCGATGCACCGTGTATCCGTCGACGTCGGCGTGGATGACCAGTGCGTCGTCGTGAGGGAAGCTCAGTCCGATCGCGTCTTCGGCGGAGAATGTGATCACCTCCTTCAGGTTCGGCGCCGTTGGCTCACACCGAGGATGACAGCCGACGCGTACGCCTTTCTTTTTCTGCTGCTGTCGCCGCCTCCCGCCGGTCCGCCTGCGAGGACTAAGACGGCCCCTTTCCCCTCGTGTTCGCGATCTTCTTCTGGCTCCCTATTCTTGGTCTTGCCGTCGACGATGTCCTTCCCGATTATTCCTCGGCGCAGCATCTCCGCTATCTCCATCTTGAGGCTCCTGCATTGGTCAGTCAAATGTCCGTAGCCTCTATGATACTCACAGTACAGATCGGCCCCCCGCCCAGATGGAGGCCTCGCAATTGGTTCAGGTCGCCTGAACTCCGGGAGCTTCTTGATGACGGGGAGGATCTCCGATGGCAGCCTCCCGAATCGAGGTAGGTCCCTGACGCGGCGGTACTCGTCGGGTCGTTGGTCCGACGATCGCCGGCTCTCAAGCTCCCGGCGCCTGTCTCCGCGTGCTCCTCCCTCCTCGGCTTCTTCTCGCTCGGCCCCGAGCTTGCGCTTCCTCTCTCTAACGGTCGTTTGAGACGTCCGGCGGCTCCAAGGGTCGACTCCAGTCGGACGTACTTCTGCATCCGGAGAGGAGGTCGGAGAGGCTTACCGGTGGCTTTTTGGCGATTGATGCCACGAACGCCGCGTCGGTGCACCCCTTGTGAGGATGTTGACTGCGGTTCTCAGGTCCAGGTCCACTACTTTCATTATTTCGACCTGGAAGCGCTTGGCGTAATCGCGAAACATCTCGCCCTCCTTCTGCGCTATCAGCCATAGGTCGTCGGTGCATAGCGAATGCTGCACCGTGTTATAGAAGTGGTCAAGGAACCTTTGAGCCAGGTCGGCGAGGTTTGCGACCGACCGAGCCGGCAGCGCTTTGAACCATTGCAGCGCCGCATCATCCAATGTTGACATGAAAGCTCTGCATTTTAAAGCATCAGTCACATTTACCATTTCCACCTGCCCCTGAAAATGATCAAGGTGGTGGACGGGATTAGCTGTTCCATTATATCGTCGGAATTTGGGCAGTTGGAATTTCAACGGGACCGGCGCCGAGGTGATTTCCTCTGTAAATGGCGAGGAGGTGAGAAGCGTCGCCACGGAGGGAGCGCGGGTTCCGAGCTGCAAGGCCTCTTATCTTCCTGTTCATTTCCGCATGTCGTCCTTCCTTCACCGCGAGTCGAAGGGAGACTCGCTATTAGTACCTGGAGCGGACTCCGCCGAGAAGTGGTCGGCGAGGTCGGTCCTTACTGCGATTCCCGCGGCGGCCATTGGCGTGACGGAGGAGCGTTGTCAGCTTGAGCAGCAGGCGGTGCTGGGGTTCCACCTACCAACGGTGGAACGTCGACGTGGCTTGCCGACAACGCCGGAGCCGAGCGCTGTCGGTGGGAGCCTCGGCATCATTTTGCTCACCTTGAGTCTGCTCTGCTGGGCGACTCGGACCTTCGTCCCTAGCGGGGAAGCCCGCTGGTTCTGCCCTCCTCATCAGAATCAGTTGAAGGTTCGCTAGTGTTTGCTCGACGCGTTCAAGCCGCGACGAGGGCGATGAATCTTGGTCCCCTGTGTTGGATGCTCCCACCGCCGCTTCGGTGGTGTTGACAAGGGTGACATCTTCCTCCGACGAGCGAGCGACCGCCTTTGCTTGGGTGCCATCGGGGATAGCTTTTGTATCGAGAATTCCCACAGACGGCGCCAAATGTTGCTGCACAAGCAAAGGGAGATTTGACCGGAGTCAAATCGGGTGGGCCCCAGGCGCTAGCGATGTCGTCGTCGGCTCAAACTTCTGGCGCTGCACCTGCAAAGAACCACCGAGCGATCCCGGTGGGGAGACACTCCGACGCCCAAGTTAATAGCGAGAGAAGATGTAAGAAAGTTCAAATGCCACGAGTAGCATACCTTGGCCTGTAGCGTCTCCTTTGTTTTTATAGGGTGAGGTTTTAGCACGATGGGTTTTCCCCCTGCCTTAGTTAGCCACGTAACTTCCTGACAGACTCAAAGTCCCGAAGTAAGGGGGCGCGATCGCCGGATGCTGCTCCTTGGTTTCCAGCTGGCAGTCGCCAGCTAGGGACGGAGGGGCTGTCGCGACCCGAGATTTCAGAGCCTTTCCTTGTTAGGGGTGAGGTTTCGGAGAAGGTAAGCACAGCTGGGATTTCCTTATATGGGAACGATCGGATCCTACGTCGAGGACCTTGCCAATTGTCCCGACGACCGAGCCTCGTCGGCCAAATACGTGGACCCCACGCCGGTGGTCCTTATCCGTATCAGTGAGAAAAACAGTAAAAATAATAAACAGTGAGAAATAATAGTGAAAAAAATCAACGCGAAAATAAAAAGTAAGAAAAACTGTAAATAAAAGTAAGAATAAAAATTAGTAATAAAATCAGTGAAAATAAAAAACAGTGAGAAAATAGTGAAAATAAAAATCAATGAGAAAATAATGAAAATAAAAATCAGTGATAAAAAATTAAAAATAAAAATAAGAAAAAGAAAAAAATTCGTAAGAAAATCAGTCAAATAAAAAACAGTCAAAATGGTGAAAATAAAGAAGAAAAATAGTGAAAAAATCAATGAGAAAACAGTGAAAATAAAATTCAGTGAGAATAAAATTATTAAAAAACCAAAAATAAAAATATGTGAGAAAGATAGTGAAAGTGAAAACCAGTGAAAATAAAAATCACGAGAAACAAGAGTGAAAATAAAAGTCAGTGATAAAAAAACAGTGAAAATAAAAATAATTGAGAATAAAAATTAGTGAAAAAACAGTGAGAAAAAAGGGTGAAAGTACAAATCAATGAGAAAAATAATGAAAATAAAAATCACTAAGTAAATAAGTGAAAATGAAAATCAGTGAGAATAAAAATTAGTGAGAAAACCGATGAAAATAAAAAAGTGAAAATAGTGAAAATAAAAATCAATGAAAAAATCACGAAAATAAAAATCAGTGAGGAAAAACAGTGAAAATAAAAATCAGTGAAAGTAAAAATTAGCGACAAAACAGAGTAAATAAAAACAGCAAGAAAAATAGTCAAAATAAAATTCATGATAAAATAATACAAAATATGTGAGAAAAAAGTAAAAATAAAAATAAAAATAAATGAGAATAGAAATTAGTGAGAAAATCGGTGAAAATAAAAACAGTGAGAAAAATAGTGAAAATAAAAATATGAGAAAATAATACGCATAAAAGTCACTGAGAAATATAGTGAAAATAAATTTCATTGAGAATAAAAGTTATAGGTGAGAAAAATGGTGAAAATAAAAATATTAGTGAAAGTAAAAAACATTGAGAAAAATAATGAAAGATATTTAAACATTACTATCCATTAGTACAAATTGGAAGTATAAAAATCAGCCGAAAACATTTCTACAAAAGCCCGTGAAAATAGAAACTTAAAAAATCGACTAAAAACTGATTTAGTTTATTTGGTTCACATGGTGTTATTGAGCCGAATTTTAAAAGCTAATTTGATTCTGTTCGAGTCATTGATCTAAATTTTAATATTTTAAACCGAATCAAGTAGAAATTGAATTTTTCAATTCAAATTGAGAAATTAATGAACACTCGGCTTAATTAAAAAAGAGGTGAGCTTATAATCGTAAAACTCTCTTCACCCGTTACGTTAAGGTTTAAGATTTACGTGTAATCTTCGAGTTGTGTAGATTCGAGATTTTTCTGATCAAGTGGAGTAAGAACAATAAGTGTACACGAAAAATAGGAGCTGCCAAATCCTGACCTTAGAGTTCATAAACATCAATTTCGGAGCCCACAAAATCACACGGGACGAGATTTCTTCGTTACCAAAAACAAAAAAAATTTAAGATTTTAAGCATCCAATCAAACTTTGACAACTCCATCATGGTCATATATAATGCTTTCAGTCACAGGCCTTAGTTCTTTAACTTATCTTACAACATAGTCATAGATACCATTTGCAGGCCATTTCCATTAGTACATCATATGTACCCTATACTGACACAGTACCACACGTTCTGCCATGAGAATGGAGCATCTGCTGCTGGATGCCTTCAACCCAGAGCTGCTTATCCTTCTCGTTTTTGCATTCAAACTCGATCAATCTTCCTGGTGTCTTGATCCCAAAGTAAGCTCTTTGATTGCTTCCTCGTTGCAGATGCCTGCCTGGCCATGGCGAAATCTCCGGGTCGACGCCTATAACGACACCTGAAACAACAATTCCCATATGAGATATATGTTGCAGGGTACGTGGTGACGAGCATGCAATATCACAAAGTGTCAGCTCTAGTATAGTACTGGGTTCTCTTACTTTTCTTCTTCTTCACAAAAGTCCCACCGATGTGCACGCTTGTCATCTTAATCACAACCTGGAGCATCTCAAAATTGAGGAATTAATGCTAATTATAAAGCTATCAGAGAGAACATGCATTTGCTTGCTTGCAGAAGTATATATACTGGAAATTTATCAACCTCTGAATTATGTTTACCTGCGCGTTTCCATCTACGTAGACCGAAACTTTCTTCCAGTGGAGAACACCTGCAGGAATTGTCGGACGCAGAAAACCCGGATCATGAAACGGGGAGAGTCTTATCAGTACAAATTTTTTCTTCAGCTCTTCCTGGAGTCCCTCCTACCTATGAAAACACTATATATTGGACGACATTAATGGTATAGCTTCCCAGCTACTTAGTAGCTCGCATACCTTTCCGTGTTCTTTTGAGGAGTTCACCTCCTCTGGACACAAAATCCTGCGGTTCCTTTCTTTCACTAGCTGATAGCTCATCGTGGATACCCTTTTGAAGCCTAGCCCTGAGAGCCGCAGCACCCCGCAAGGCTGCGTGATGACATTAATTAACTCTAAATTAGTACATAAAACCATGGAACTGATCAGTTCTTAATATACGTCACCAATAGCTAGAAACCCACCACCCTGTCCCATGAATCGCTATTACAGTTTGAGCTTCTCTTAAGAGTTGCGAGTTTTAAACTGTGGGCGTCCTTTGATGGAAGAAACTTATAAATAATAATCCAAAGTTGGAGCATACTGTCTTTTTCCTTCGCATACGTTTGTATGTATGTGTCTATCTATGTATATATATTATGGTGCTGATAAAAAAACGGGTTTTCTAGTTGGTACCGGTTGCCGCTCCAGCTGTGAGGGCCATGATATCCCAGTGGTGTGTATGCTGACAGCAGAGCCAACTGCCGTCAGAATCTGACCTCGGTCTGCGCCCATAGCATGAGCCACCTCGACGCAGTGCGATGCCACCAACGACGCCGCAGACGCGATCGCCGCCGAGGTCTTGGCAGGGCTGGCAGATTGCAGTACTACTGCTGAACTTACAGGCGACGAGAAAGTTGCAGCGCCTGCGACGGCGGCAACTGCTGCCGCAACCCCGGCGACCGCCGTCGCCGCGTGTACCTGCGCATTCCTTACTCGGGCTTCCTCCCTCCGCTTCTCCTTGTGATCTTTCAACCACCCGCCCACGGTCCTGTGCCCAACTTTGACGTAGAGCTGGAAAAATAAGTAGGAAATTATGTAACTAGATCTCTTTATGAAGGAGAGAGATCACCCCCAGTGAGGACCGGAGATGCGGGCCACATCACATGCATATGTACCTTCATGTCTTCTCCGTCCGTAGGAGAGAACGACGGGCTGCCACCGTGTGCCTGTCCCAGTGGCGGCGGCGGCGGCTGGAGCACCAGCTTCTCTTGCTGCATCATGACGAACGACCAAAGGCAGAGGGCACATGTTAGTTCGGCCACGGCCAGGCATCTTCACGTACGCCTTTTGGGGTTTCTTCAGATAAAAAGCTTACGACGTGCACGCTAGGAGGGTTGTCAGATGATGGACGCACGGCAGGTACTTGAGGATGGACAGGGAGCTCCCCGGCGCCGTCGGCGGCGGGGGGATCAGGTGCGACGTCGTCCAACTTAGGGGACGAGAGCAGCATGTTGTTGAGAGCCCTGGAGAGCTCCGCGGAGGACACGCTCCACGACCTGGCGAGAAACTCCATGGCCTCCCTTGGGGTCTGAGGGGGCCGCACGCACATCGCGGGGGCTGCCTCCGCGGTGTCGCCCGGACAGTGCGGGGGCCGTGTCTGGTGCCGACGAGGACCACGGTCCATGCCCTCCCCCCAAAGATGAAACTTTTTTTGCCAAAGTTAAGGATGGAGAAGCAACTAGACGAGAGGTGGTCCTTTTTATAAGAAGTTTGGTCGCAGAGAAGGAGAAGAGGAGACAAAGGGTCTGTCTGTGTGCTTGTGGTAAATGCTATGCTCTAGTGTGCGCACAGAGGAGCATGAAATTAATGAGATTCTAGATCTGCATCCATTTTTTACATTATTTTTTTATACCATAGTTTTAAAGAAATTATTACAAAATTAAAAAATATAGAACTTTGTTTATTATTATAAGGAAAGTGAGATTTATTAAAACCCCATATTGAGAATGGCTAAACCATAAGAGAACGAGTCATTCTCTTATAGTTGACTTATTTTAGTTAAAAATAAGTCAATTTTGGTCAACTTTAAGAGAATGACTCATTGTTTAAGAAATCCACTTTCTTTATAATGATAAAAAAGTTATATATATAATATATTTTTTTATAAATTTTAAAAAATTTTGATGTAAAAATTAGGTGCAGAGAATCAGGTCCTAAGAGTATAATAGATGAGGTGTAAAACTCGAGTCTCAATATGGTGATTAGGCCACTCGGGATGTATTCTTCAAAGTGTATTTAATGCATCATAAATTTCATTTAATGTACTATATATTTGTGTCTACAAATAATACATATAAATAATATATAATATATATATAAATAATAATTTATACACACAAATAACATAACAATACACATTATTTTATAAAATAATGTAACAAATAGTGTAACAATGTTACACTATTTTACATGTATATTATATTATTTATATATATTAAATCACTATTTATATGTATTACTCGTAATATATAAAAACTTTGCTGAAATTTGTGAGTGGGCACTAAAGACCAGCTCCCCCTCCGTTCGTTTGCCTCACCTTTTCCCAATAAAGGTGCTACTCCGGCTCCCGGAGCGGCGGAGCTCATGATGATTAGTGCACCACGGACGTCACTATTCACTAATGGTGGTGGCCTCGTCAGGGAACCCAACATATAAGAGCAGTCATTATCGTGTTTATATTATAGTAGATGCATGTTCGCTGTATCTATAGGGACCATGGTTGCTATATATTCTGATCAAGTAACGACATGACACTAAAGTTTTTCTTGATCATGGAACACCATAAATTTTGTTTGCTCTTTTGTTTATTGGATAACTAGCCAAAGGGTGTGTATAATATATGAAAAATATTTAATGTTCGAGTGTCTAGACAAATAATTTGTTCGGGCGTCCAACTAACGTCCCCCTCATAAGACAGCGCTCTATTACCTGGGCCCCACTCCCAAGCAACGTCCAATGAGAGGCGTGCCAGCCGGGCGCCCAACATTGCTCATAATATATAGGCATCTTAAGCAAGCCATTGATTTCATCAACAAGTACTTTGAGTTGCATGCTGTGCCAACATGGTTCGTCCTTGATGTGAAAATAATTATCATTTAATTTCTTCATCTGTGCAAGGATATCATATTCTTGAGAAATACTAGTGCACACTAAGCATGACACACTCACTAGAAGTTCATTCAATTCGCCATCAACTTTGGTGGCCCTGGCCTCGACAAATTTCATCAATTTTTTTTTTCTTCTATCCTGTGTGATTTTGCAGATTTAGAGATGATGTTCATAGGTTTTAAAATCAAGATTTGACAGTCGCTACTATTGTATTTATATTATCTTTATCTCACTTAATCGAAAAAAATTTGAATCTACACATTTTAAAAATTATATATAAATCAAATAAACTCTCCAAGAATCGAACTCGAGACTTGACAAGTTTCTGTCAGTTCACTTAACTTCAAAACACTTGAAAAACTAAAGAATGTGTGTGCATGTCAACATAACATTAGTGGGGCTAGTTAGGAGACAGAAGTGGGAAGGGAATTGAACTAATTATTAGAACTATGCTATAAACAATTACAGGACTGAAGTTTTAGTGTGGGTTTTTTCCGCAACCCACAAACACAAGACCATATATATTATAGTTATAGGGGTTTCCCACAATTATGTGATACAAACTATGGCAGCGCGCAAGGATTAGGAGGTCTGTCTATATTATAATGAGCAATATATGCTCTCGCTGGCCGCAAGCACAAAGCATGCAGATGGGGCACCACAGGAGCTGGACGTAGGCTCTGAGCCCCTGCGACCGGCCAGGGGAGAAAGAAACAGTATTGGGATTAGGAAACTGTGTGCGCACAGAGCGAGCATCTGGTCCTCAAATTACAATAATTTGCTGATATCCCAACTTAATCTACTGATCTCCATCTTCGTGTTGTTGTTCTTCCACATATATATATTCCTCAACTAAAACACTCAAAGGAGAGCAGGAAAAAGGCTGATCAGATCCTGTTTCAGAACCCCTCATAAGCCTATCAGAAACATGGTGGGTTCCTTCAGGTGTCAAACAAACAAATACTGCTCTAGTGCTGTGGATAAGCAATCCCAGGGGAGATTCTCTTGCAGAACATGGATGAGCGGTATGGTTTGGTTCTCTGCTAAGTGCTAATTCCATGGGGATAGGCGCCTGCCTCTGCACCCTTGTCTCATCTCAGGTTTAAAATCTCCTGTTGGGTCGATCGGTTAGAACTCTTGCTTAAAAATAAGAGGTCCCGAGTTCGATTTTTAGGGCGATGATTTATCTGATTTACATGTAATCTTCGAGATGTATAAATTTGGAGTTTTTTCGGTCAAGTGGGGTAAGGGCAATACGAATATATGGAAAGTAGGAGCTACCAAATCCTGATTTTGGAGTTCACGAACACCATCTTTGAGCTCACAAAACCACACCGGACGAGATTTTCTCGTTATCAAAAAAAAAAAAAAAGTTAAAAACCTGTCGGCGGGCAGAAGACCCCTGCCACCCGTTTTTGTTATCTTGGAGCCTTCTAGGAGGCCACCTTGCCAAGGTAGTTTTTTGGTTGGTTTGCCTTTGCAAGTTCACGTTATTGCCCCATCGTGGAAAGTAAAAAAAAAGAAGATAAAAATTTAGTGCACTTTAATTTTTCACATTACATTTATATATATATATATATATTTTCATTGGTCAATGAAAAAAAGATATGATGCATCTATCTAATGAGAAGTAAAAAATATAAGTACAAAGTGTAAAACTCAGATATACTAAACTTTTCTCAAAAAAGAATCCCCCGATGCCCCTACGATCATCCAAAGGACCTATCTTACCCATTTGTTATTGAAATCGATCAAATAATTTTAGGTTAGAGACATGAGAACACCACAAGTCATAATAGGGTCATTTTGGTAATCTGATAAGCTCTAATGACTCCATGTGATCAGACTTGTTAACCCAAAAACAGATTTGAGATGGAACGAAATTGTGATCGAATGTCAATTGATTACTAAGTTCTTCTTTTTGGTGGTTTTAGGGCTGAAATATTGCGACCAATTTTTTTGGTCACAAATTCGGTCTCAGATTTGAAATCAAATTGTCACCAAAAAAATTTTATCACAAATTTTGAGTTTCGTAATTAAAGCTCCCAAATTTTGTAGCCGAATATTTAATCACAATTTGATCTCAGATATGAAATTGAATTAGTGACTGAATAACGACTGATCATCTTCGGACACTATTTTTCAAAACTTTAGCGATCGAAGACATTTGATCGCTAATTTATTTCTCTCTCTCTCTCTCTAGGGGCTTCAATGTGGGGTGGGGGAGGGGAGAGGGCAATGTAGGGGTGTGGGGGGTGGGGGAGCTCGACAATGGGGCTATTTGGGGGGGGGGGTCGGTGTTTTTTATAAATTTTGTTTAGAATTTTATTTATGTGAACATATGTCAAATTATTATCAAATTAGTTCTTGTGAAGTATGTGTGTTATTAGAAGTGTTAAAATAATTCATGATATTAGTAATTAGAAATTTGCGATCCAATTTTTTCGATCACTAAATAGTGATCGAAATCATTCGGTCATAGTTTTACTTGGTCTTCGTTTTAGATATCGAATAGAGATCAATTTTTTTTCCGATCTAAAAATAATGATCAAATAAAAACCAAAATATTCAGTCACAAAATTGTGACCAATATATTTTCACCTCTCGCCTCTCACGGCATATGGTCCTGATATATCACCTCTCGCCTCTCACGGCCCAATCAAACTTATCAGCTGGTAATTACGTCAGCTAAATTCAGCTACAGATGACAAGTGACCGTCGCAAATGCATGCCCTCACGATGATGTAATTGGATGGCTAGCTAGCATTAGTCACATCGGTGTTTGGTTTTGGTGGGGGGCGCGAAACCATGCCATGCTATATTCTGTCCGAAGATGCTTTAATTCTGTCCGAAGATGCTCTTAAAGAAGCGGTAAGATGCATCCATCCAAAGTGCAAGCCCCACTCATAAGTTGGTCAGGGCGCTGAGCTCGACGGCGACAAAGGATCCCAGTAGCAAGACATGCAAAAACACAGCATTGGGAGAGAGATTTAATGGCCACCGGCACCAGCTGCAGCCACCAGCGAATACTGGTGCTCAACTGTGATCACTGATCGGCCTCTCCAAAAGGGCTGCACTGTACGTGTTTGTCTCGACGTGCATCCGAGTTTTTGGGGGTCGAAGAGAGCGGTACGTGTCTCTGTTTCAGCTCAGCTCAGCTCCACTCCCCCCCCCCGCTAGCTCTCACAGGAAACTGCATTTTCAAGTGTGCAAAGGTTGTCATGGAGTGTTGGCGGATAGGAGGGCAAGTTGGGGAGGAGGAGAAGACGATGGGTAGGGGCGCAAAACGGGGGTGTCTTGGTGTTAACTGTTAAGGACCTAAGGTTAGCCGTGTGGGACTCAGACCAAGTCGAACTCTCGTTGACACAATTTGGATCGTAGCATATGTCACATTAATATACTTCGGTTTGAATGATACATTTTAAAAATTAGTAATAAAAATATATATATATGATGAAGAACAACAAGCTAGAGGTCAGACCACCAGACGTGTCAAGAACTCGTCTTCCCCTGATACTATACGATACAATTCAAATTCTTGCAGTACTAGCCGGGATAAACGTATGGTAACTTTTTTAATTTTTTTTATTAATTTAATTAGTTTAATAAGAAGGAATTTACTACCAAATCAAAATGAGAGAAATTTTTTGATGTTCTACTATATGATCTTACCGCACCTATTAGTCTGAAAAGTGTGCCTATTAACCTCCCATTAAAAAAATAATGGGTAACAACAAATGAGTTGCCAGTTACCATGTACATCTTAATTTATTGGTAGCAATCTTTCAAAATGGCTGTGGCGAAGATTCGGTATAAATATGATGAATTTTATTCAAAGTTCATTTTTTGCGGGTTAAAAGTCTACCACTACTAGACTGCGTAAACTGTCTGTCATCTTGCAAATGTTCTTTTAAGACTCTACTGAAAGAAAGAATAGCATATAAATTTTAAGAGAAAAATTTGTTGCACTTGTCTAAGTACAACATGTGTAATAAGATTAAGATGACAATTCATGCAGCATTCAATATGATGTCATATGAATTGCAGCCTAAGCAAACATGGAGCAATATATAGTGGCAGTGGGCGATAGAAGCCGAAAGCGATAGCCGACGATCGACGACTGACGATGAGATCTAAAATGATCATTTTGAAAGTCAAGTTAATTTGTATTTGAAACTAAAGTTTATATTTTGGAGCTCAAAATAGTATTAGAACCCAAATTATTATTAAAAGTCTAATCAATATTTTTAAACTCTAAACATAATATTTTAAAACCCAACTTATATTTTGGTGTCAACGTTCTTATTTTGGAGCTAAAGATCTATATTTTGGAGTCTAAATTATTATTAAAACTCAGTCAATATTTTAGATCTTAAATAGAATATTTTTGAATCTAAATTACTATTAAAAACTTAAAAATCAATTTTTTAAATTTTAAATACAAGATTTTAGAGTTCAAATTATATTTTAAAATCAACATTTTTATTTAAAAAACTTAATATTATCATCCGTCATCGACCGTCACTATTTCTTGCTCTGCTGTCATGTTGGATGTAGTATCTTAATTAATTGAGAAAGACTTTGTGCACTTTCAAAAGTGTACAAAGTGCAAGTCACATGGGTTTTTTGCCCACGTGACACTATGTACATGGATAAAAAACCATGTGGCACCAAAAAATTACTGTCACATGGATTTTTTGTCCATATAATTTACACTTTGTGTATTTTTGAAAGTGCACAAAAATCTTTCTCATCTTAATTTTATCACACTTACAGTACGCAATCAAATAAAAAAAATCTGTCTCAAACATATCTAAGTTGGAATTGGGTGCTCCTGTTACATGAAAAGCTCAACCTTGGTGCCACTTCCGGAATCTCCGCATGCTTGCAGGAGGCTACCCCGACAGTGCTGTCGTCGGTGCCGTCATGAGCAAAAGAAGGGCGCACATACAGGGCCCTGGGTTTCTTGTTTAACTCTGATGCGAACGCACTAACGCACGCATGGCCATGCTTGGTTGTCATCATTGCAGCTGCTTTCGGTGCTTGGTCCGGCTGAGCACTTGGAACGATCAGCTAGCTCTTCTCCCTACCCACTTTCGAATTGTTTTAAGGCTGACCAAAGATTGATAGCACACATCATCATATCATATTATACGATTTAGAAAGACTTATTGTATTACTCTGACATCCTTCATATGAGGAGTGATAAAATGATAATTTAATTGTTGAATGTCACATGAATTTGTTACCCAATCACCGGGGGCGGATCTACAGTGGGGGCCATTGCCCCCACTGAAATTTGATTTTTTTTTAATATAGACATTACATTTATGGCACTTTAAATTACCAAGATAAGTCCTCCTTCCTTCCATATATCAAACTTTCCCCAACCCACCAGGCCACTATCCACCCCCCTTATGTCTGCCTCTTCTTCTTCTTCTTCCTTCTTATTCTTTCATTCCTTCTACAACCGTTCGTGAATAGAGAGGAGGGGGAGAACGACGAGTGGTCAAATTCTTTGTCGGTGGTGAGCGTCAAGCGGCGTCGTCACACTGTGGAGGTTGGTCTCGAATTTGTAAGTGTGGAGTTTTGATTTATTTATTTTTATGTAAGTGGTGTTTTTAGACTTTAATTTGGTTCATCTTTTCAAATTATGTTTGAGATTATGATTAAATTTTTTAAATATATTGTACCGTCCCTACGACTCTATCTATAAAATGAAGTTGATAAATTTTATTATGATAAATTTATTTGTATTTCTATAGACATTTGGACATGGAAAAATATTTAAAAAGAAAACTTAGTTCTTCTTCTAAAGATCACACTGCTGTATCTTTGGAGAGCAAAAAAGTTGACTAAAAATAGATTTGAAAAATCTTTTAGAATTTTTTTTTAGATTATCACTCTAATGATTGGAATGCAATTCGAATAGCTCATATGCAAAGAGATCTTTGTCAGTTGGGAGAGCGTAATTTTACCTAAAGAGAAATTAAAAATACTCTACGTTATTTTAATCATAGTTGTTCAATGAGTTTGATAATTGATTGTAGTATCTCAAGATGTTGTTTTTTTATTGTGTTGATATCTAATGAAACTCTGAATTTGGAGAGCAAGATGACGGTGATATGTCTATGTTTATATACATATATATGTTGTCCTCTCTGAAAAAATTTTCTGGATCCGCCACTGTTAATCACATTACACTTAAAGTGCAATGTGCAAGTGCAATCAATCTTTCTCCATACGTTTTCCCCAGCCGTGGGCCTCAACAAGAACCAACTTGGGGGCCGAGAGACCAACAGGTGCAACACCTCTTTTGGCTCTCGTTGGTGGGAAAGTATTGAGAGAAACACTTATTTTATAAGTGGATCTTATTTTTATATATGTTGACAGCGGAGTCTATATTCGTTTGTGCCTATTACCACTACAAAATGTTAGTGCTATGAATTGTTAGGTGGTTGTGAAATTTTGAAAAATACTTACGAAAATTTCTTGTGATCCTTTTTTTTCTTAGAAAAATTCTTTCTCAAAGCGCCGGAAGTTATCTCGAACACATGCTGTCCGACGTGCATTGGGGCGCATAGCCACTGAGCTTAATTGAGCGCTTTGTTTGACAAGATGAGTATGAGAAATATTTGATATCTCTAAACCTCGACAGTAGTGCCAACGACTTGCAACAATGTTAATGATCGACAACGAACGATGATTAATGGCACCATTTGTCTAAAGTCAACGATCCGACAACACCGACAAATAACTAGTGATGATAATTAGTTGCGCTCCTAACGACTGACCGCCAATCGATAAGAGATGGGGTGAGACAATATTAGGTCACATCGTGATGTGATATTTCATTACTGCCGTGGCACTTAAGTGGCACGAACGGTAATTGTTCAAGACACGAGTTAGCATTTCTCAAGAAACTAATTTTATTGATTGACGGGACATGAATTAAGCATTTCTCTTTATCTTTTCAATCCATAAAATTACTTCTCTTACAATCCATGTCAATCTTATTGCAAAACTAGGAACATTTCTCTTGTCACAAAGGGCATGGGTGGCTGGGCTTGCATGACCCAACAAAGGGCATCTCAATCTAAAGTGGCCTAGATCAAGCGCAGCAAGAGCCCGCCTCAGCCTTGGGTTAAGCTGGCCCAGCTCAAACTAAGCCTTAATGGGCTCAGCCCATTTAGCATTTGACACTTCCATTTGTTTTCAAACCCACCACTTTTCATCACTTTGTGACAAATTCTGAGAGTTTTAATTCTTCGGTGCACCACGAGCAGTGCAACCGGACAGTGTGCCCCTTGTGGTGCAGCCACTTTTTTTTTTTTTATAAAAATAATAACTAAAACAAAAGTCCCATTATAACATATAATCTAATTGTCAATTGGAGTCCAAAATTAATAGCAAAATTATACATCCTAATTAATAGGTCTGTCACTCCAATCACTTTGGACCACTACAAGAAAAAGCGGAAATAGCGACCGACAGGTTCGGTCGCTATTTGGTCTTTATTCGGTCGTTGTACTCATCGGCGACCGACTAACCACCGAAATGTGACCGATAAAATCGGTCGTTATATACGGTCCGCTATACAGCGACCTCG